>VXBX01007086.1:878020-896705 GCA_013400415.1 Scytalopus superciliaris
TGCGAGGCTTATAATAAGGTGTTTTTTTTGTTTTTTTCCCTGCCCTTTTTTTTTTTTTTCCCCCTTCAAAGGCTGATTGTGCTGTCCTGATCGTTGCTGCTGGTGTTGGTGAGTTTGAGGCTGGTATTTCCAAGAACGGGCAGACCCGTGAGCATGCCCTTCTGGCCTACACCCTGGGTGTAAAACAGCTGATTGTTGGCGTCAACAAGATGGATTCCACTGAGCCACCTTACAGCCAGAAGAGATATGAAGAAATTGTCAAAGAAGTCAGCACTTACATCAAAAAAATTGGCTACAACCCAGACACTGTAGCTTTTGTGCCAATTTCTGGTTGGAACGGCGACAACATGTTGGAGCCTAGCTCTAACGTAAGTTTGACATTTGTTTCTACTAAGACATGAAACTGGGAGGATGTTGAGACAAATGATGCAATGATAAAATGAACATGTGTTTTAAAAGTTACAGTTGGAAGTGACAAGGTCCAAAATCGTAGGACTTGAAACATTTTTACTCTGTAACAGTCAGCTACTGAGATAATGCTAAGATACACTACTTAGACTTTTTTAGCCTTGTGCCATTAAATTTGGCAATCAGTTTACTCCAGGGCTTGTTTTCATTACAGATGCCCTGGTTCAAGGGCTGGAAGATTACCCGAAAGGATGGCAGTGCCAGCGGAACTACCCTCCTGGAAGCCTTGGACTGCATCCTGCCACCAACTCGTCCAACTGACAAACCTCTGCGTCTGCCTCTTCAGGATGTCTACAAAATCGGCGGTATGTGTTCTCTGTAATGCTTCTCAAGTGCCACAACAGCTGATGGATAGGCCAGAAATGCAAGTGGTTGCCCAAGAGCTTTTTTTTTTTTCCAAGCCAAAAATGTGTGATGTTTGTCTCAAGTGTTTATTTCCCATAAGGGCATATATTGGTTAACCAGAATTACTGATGTTGCTTTTCCTTCACAGGCATTGGTACTGTACCAGTTGGCCGTGTGGAAACCGGTGTTCTGAAGCCAGGCATGGTGGTTACATTTGCGCCTGTCAATGTTACAACTGAAGTAAAATCTGTTGAGATGCACCATGAAGCCCTGAGCGAAGCTCTGCCGGGTGATAACGTTGGTTTCAATGTTAAGAACGTGTCTGTGAAGGATGTTCGCCGTGGCAATGTTGCTGGTGACAGCAAGAATGATCCTCCAATGGAAGCTGCTGGTTTCACCGCACAGGTATTTTTTGCACCTGTTCACAGATGTTTGCAACATAGCTTTGTGTTCTGAAATAAGCATCTTTATTTCTTCAGTTGTAGGTTGAGCTATAAAGTGATACAGGCTTGTGTTCAGGGATGTATTTGCTTGAAGCAAATCATAGTAATTCCATGGCTTTGTAAGATACATCAGTGTTCAAAATCATCCCGATGCTAACTTGGCATCCTTGGTTTACTAGGTCATTATCCTGAACCACCCTGGCCAAATTAGCGCTGGCTATGCCCCTGTGCTGGATTGCCATACTGCTCACATTGCATGCAAATTTGCTGAGCTCAAAGAGAAGATTGATCGTCGTTCTGGCAAGAAGCTGGAGGATGGCCCTAAATTCCTGAAATCTGGAGATGCTGCAATCGTTGATATGATCCCTGGCAAACCCATGTGTGTTGAGAGCTTCTCTGATTATCCTCCTCTTGGTAAGGCATCTACCAAAGTCTTTTAATACTGATCTCTGGAAAAGACACTGCTTGATTCCAAGTATTTGGGATGTGGTGTGCTCTGTTGAAGGGCCAATGAAAGCTGTAACTTGAAATGTGGAAGTGAAACCAAAATATCAGGGATACTTTGCAGAGGATGATGTCTGTCCCAGAGCAGCATTTGCTCACTTAGCCCAAGCTGTGTGTTGCTGCTGCACAGTTTCTGCTGTGAGTTCTGTAGTTCTAGATCAAAGTCATGAAACATGTTTTTGTTTCCAGGTCGTTTTGCCGTGCGTGACATGAGGCAGACGGTCGCTGTTGGTGTCATCAAGGCAGTTGACAAGAAGGCTGGAGGAGCTGGCAAGGTCACAAAGTCTGCCCAGAAGGCCCAGAAGGCTAAATGAAAATTCTGTACACCAGCTGCCACCTCAGTCTTAATCAGTGGTGGAAGAACGGTCTCAGAACTGTTTGTCTCAATTGGCCATTTAAGTTTAATAGCGAAAGACTGGTTAATGATTACAATGCATCGTAAAAGCTTCAGAAGGAAAGGAATGTTTGTGGACCATTTGTTTCGTGGCAGTTTAAGTTATTAGTCTTTAAAATTGATAAATTTTTTAAAATGGAAACTTGAGACCAAAAACCTGTCACAGAATTTGAGACCATTAAAACAGAAGTTCAATGCTATGTCTCTGTGTTCTTTGGGTTAACATTAAGTTCATGGCAAAACCTATATGTAGTCCCGGTGGGATCAGAAAGGATCATTGTTACTTCAGTATGTTCAGAAGTTGCAAGGCAAATAACTCAGATTATCTTTCTGAAGAGTAGAGCAAAGTTCAGCTGCAAGTTTACTGTTTTAACTGATCTAAGCCTTAAAAAAATAGTTTTCTGGTGCTTTCTTTATAGTTTCTAGATTTTTAGGTTGAGGTAACACAAATACCAGGCAACAGTTGAAGTGTTCTGGTGCATTCTGTGATGCATTGAGTAAACCAAGAAAACTATATAATGACAAATAGTGTAAGCAGGAACACATTTAACATTGAAAAGGCATGAAGAAAGTTTTGTACATGGATTTTTCTAATTGCAAGAATTTTTTTTTTCCTGGGAAACTGATTAACTGTTGTGTAGCTCTTCAAAGATCAAACACTTTTACATAAATGTTTTCTCATACATAGTAAGACATTCAGTAGCCAAATTTAAAAATTAAATTTGTGTATTACACTTTGATGTAATTTCTGAATGATCCACCATTGTAGCCTGCACTAAACACAGTGCAACAATGTACCTGCTGTCTGTAACTGAGTCAAAGATTTGGGTCAAACCTTTAAAGGGGACTTGGGTACCTAGTCCCAAAGGTTACTTATTAATCACTAGATAAAGAACCCCAAGTAAAACATGGCTGTAAGACATACCAGCAGTAACAGTTGGGGATTCCAGCATAGAAGTCTTGCTTTGAACTGGTAAACGGAGACAAGCAGTTAATGGATAACCAGACCTGACTTGCATAATGACGCAGCTGTTTTACTAACCTTTCACATGATTTCCCCACAGCATCCCCTCATGAGGTCAAAAAGAATTCAGTGTCTTTGAGGGACTATTGTTCCATGACACCAGTATGTTTGTTCTGCCTGTAAGGACAGTATTCACTCTTGGTTGTTTTCCTTTCCTTCTCTGGCTGTGTGCTTGCTCTGCAGGAACTCATATCTGTACTGCTTGGATAGACCTGAACTGCTGTTACTTATTTTCATGTTTTGTTTGCTTTGGTTGGCTCTTTTCTCCTTTTCTGCTCACCTTCAGTGTCTTAACTACAGCATAACCTTGGAGCATTACACACAGTGTTTGAAGGTGCCAAATACAGTGGAAGCAAGGGTTAGAGGGCTTCATAGCACAGCAGGGCTATGGAATTCAGTAAAGGACTCTCATTGTGCTGCTTTAAATGCTGCTTCTGGAGGTTTGTTCATGTCCCCAAGGCAACAGGAAGTACATAACTTCAAAATGGAGGCAGACACACTGTTGCCATAATAAAGTATCTGGACAAATCTCTGCATGCTTTTCAGTTAAACCGCTGACCTTTTTCCAAGAGACTTTGGTCAAACTGGTTCAGCAAAGTTCTAATTTGGATGAAAAGCAGAGTGGCTTTGGCACAGGCTGCCTTCACAGCGCAGCTCTGCGTGCATTGGATTTCTTACACATTCCTTTGTAGGTGCAGGATGTTTGGTTTGGCTGGCTGCAGCCTGGATATGCAACACCCTGTCTGCAGTGCCTCTGTGCACGTTGCACAGGGTTGTCTACAGCTGGGTGTCTGCTCCATGAGAGTTTGGAAATCAGCTTGTAATAAGCAACCGATTCAAATCCTTTGGGCAAAATCAGGAGTGATGCTGAACTGGGCATTCGAGGTGTCCCTGACCCCAGGCAGCGGAAGGGAGACAGCACGGTGCTGCTCTTGCAGGAGGCTCCTCGCTTCTGGTCAGCTGTGCATATGTCAGAGCAACTACAGAAGCTGCTGGGAGGGGAGGATGGTTCACCTTGACATGGCCCATGATGAGCAGGGGCAAGAGTGAGCTGCGCAGTTTGGGGCAGAGGGAATGGTTCTGCCTTCTGTGGGAGGTAGAAAACCTTAAGGCTAGAGAACAGACAGTATTGCATCTAACAATTTCACGTGTGCAGTAAAAACACTTGTGAACGCTGCATGCCATACTAGCAATTGCTTTCATGTATTTAAAACCTAAATTTTACACATTCTCTTTGGGTTTTTTTAATTTTAACTTTTATAGTCCAGATTTGCTTTCTATGCACTAATGTAATCCCATCTCAGTTCTTTTATTAATCTTTGACTACCTGGGGAAATTGTTAGTCTTTTGTAAACAAAACGTGGGAATAAAACTACTTTGATCAAACTTTTAATAAACATTAATAGCTGAGAACTGCATTTGTTTTCTGACTCCTTATTTCCTTAATCAACTTCTGCAGCTGTCCTTAACTCTTTCCTCCCTGTCCTGCAGTGCTGGTGGTGTTGAGACAGAAGGAAGTGTGAAAGCATACTGCCACGGTGGTGGAGCTAGCCATGAAGGCAGAAAACTGGCTGGCTGGAGTATTAAATTTATAGAGTATATTTCAGTTATGTTGTTGAAGGTGGCAGTGGGAAGCTGGAAGATTAAAATAATTTCCTTTCTAGTTGGTGATGCATGCTTTGGGAGCCTGGAGACCCTTTAGTATACAGAAATATTCCAAAAATGTGCATGGCGAGGTATTCAGGGTCCGATACAACAAAGGCTGGCTGGTCTGGACAGGGAAATGAGGTGGTGCAGTCCCAGCTGCTGTAACCAAATGCTTCTTGCTCAGTGTTGGTTCCCTAGGTGTAGTTTAGGCTGCAATAAAATAGGCTCAGCTCAGACTACTGCTTTGAGGCATTTTAATTATATCTCAAGACTTGTTTGTGCAAGGCTAATAACTGGAATAGCTTATTTTACTGAACTTGCAGATGGAAGTATTTATTTCACATTCTGCATATAGCTATCTCAGTACATTTTGAATGGTATTGACAAGCTTAGAAAAATTATTCTTTAAATATTCTCTAAAAACTTCTCTAAAAAAATTCTCTAAATGCATATTTCAGATTTGGTCAAGATAAAAGCATGCAGAAACAAATTAATCTTTGTACTGCATGGGGATATATTTTTCCTTATTGATACTAAACGATTTGATACCTGCTTAAGAACAAAATAAATTCAGTCTGGATCAAAAATACAACCCACCTGGTTTTAACTTATATTAGTTAAATGTTTATGTAGTGCCTAGGAGGAGCCTGGGGGGCGGAGGAGGTGATGGGAGGGCCAATAAGCTCCCTGCCTCCCCAGCAGCATCCTGAGGTGCCCTAAGCACCTCTGAGGTCCTACTCTTGGTGGCTGCTTCATCCAAAGCCCCTTTCTACAAAACTTTCACTTTTCCCTGCTATTGGGCCAAATCATAATTTCTCTTGCAATGTTCCTACTGCTTACTAAGGAGAGGCTTGAAGTGGCTTTGCTTCAAGAGGAAGAAGCGAGCATCTGTGGTGCAAAAGAGCTGAAGGAAACCTGTTAGATGGCAAGACTGTACTGGTTTCCCAGACAAAAGCTGTGGGGTTTTAGCTTTTTCTGAATGAGGATTTAGTCCCTTCAGATGATTTCTGCATTATAAGTCAATTATGCAACTGCCTTTTTTTTTTTTTTTTNTTTTTAATCAGGTTACTTTCCCTGGCTGTCTACCAATAATTCTTTAATCCTTTCATGTTTCAAATATTTACACAACAACATAATTCAAATCTGCTAGCTTCTCTGCACTGATAAGGTGACAGTTAAACATGTATTTTCCTTGAAAGATCCTGAGTGAAGCACTGAGGAAATGCGGAGGTAAATCAGAGCTAACCTGATGGCTGTTTTCTGGCCTGTAGATGGGGGATGGTGGGGCAGCAGCAGGGCACACAAGGGGTGGCTGTCAAGGAGCTGTGCCCATGCTGAACAGCTCTGAATTTGTGCAGATTTTGCTTATTTTTTCCTTTAAAAAGTCAAAATCTGAAGGTACCTAAGCTTTCATTGGTGAAGCATTCCCATGGACCAAGTGCATGCTTTTAAGGATGCGGGAGCAGCAGGCTTGCCCTTGGTGTGCTGAGGTACTTGCTAGTGATTTCTCCTGGCTCTTCTCATCAAAGCAATCCAGGAACCTGGTCATTCTTTTGCAAAAGCATCTGCAAGCTCAGGCCTAGCACAAACACAGATACATGGGTTAATAAGCTATTTTTTTGTATTACATAGTCAGTGGAAATAAGCAGAGCCAGCTTACCCCTCACTCGGGGCCCTGCCTGCCCTGCCAGCAGCAGTCACAGTCTCTTTTTCCCTTTCAGCCCAGTAAAATCTGGATTATTTATCACAAAGGGGAAGAGCCAGAGCAGAGCCTGTTTCCCCCTCCCAGGTCTCTGTTCTGCAGGGCTCAGCACAGCCAGCCAGCTGGTGAAGCAGCTGACTCCAAACCTGCACAGTGACCCAAAGGCAAGAAAAATGTTCCCTCCTGGGGGGGCTTTGATTGCAGGTGGGCCTGAAATTTAAAGGAAAGTTTCGGGTTCTGCTTATCTGCAGCCACCTGAACACATCTTAAGCAAATGCTCATTTTTTCTTTGATATATGCATGTATGTATGTATGTATGTATACACACATATATACACACATGCACATGTATATAGTATATATAACATATATCTCTACATCTATATAGATAAGATGCCTTCCTAATCTGTTTTTTAATTACTGCAGTTGCCAGACTTCTTAAAAATCTGGTTTTCCTATTTTGAAGCTGAATTCTAAGCTAATTCCTTAGTAAACAAAATTAAACCCTCCCAAATGAATGAATATTTACCTATTGATAATTAATTATTACTTATAAGCAGCATAATTGCAATTTAGTATTATTGTATTTTTGTTATTACTAAATATTACTAAATATTTCATAGATATTTAATAAATATTTAGTTTTATAAGCTGGGATGTGGTTCTGCTTACAGGACATGGGTATTTTAAAGAAAGAGGTGTAGAATGGTTGGTGTTCAGTTGTCTCTATGTAAAACAAGCCCTTAAATAGCCTCTCCCAGAGGAAAAAAAGAAAGAATGTAAGTCTAATTATGTTTGCTCCTACTTGACTGTTACTACTAGTAATAATAACTAGTATTGCCTAGCCTGCTGCTAATGCACCTTTATGGATGATAGCACCCTAATTCTTTGGAGAACGAGGGGATGTACATATGTGCACATGGATTGGGAGAAGGAAAGCAGACCTGAACCAGAGCTCTGCTCTGCTGCCGTCACTTCCTTGTGATTGCAATTCCTGCGGCTCATTTCTGGGCACGCATCCGCAGGACTTCTACACACGTGGCACAGCTGAGGAGAACTGAGATCACAGCCTGTGACGTGCCCACTCTCATCTGGGACGGCCCCTTCCAGCTTGTGCCTGACGCCCCCCACTGTCAGCGGGCCCTGCTCTGGGCCAATGTCACCAAGGCAGCACGGCGCCTCCTGGTCAAAGTCTCCCGAGCTGCAGTGGGACAAGGACAAAACTTGGCTGAAGCGTCAGCTCAGCAGTGCCAGCCACAGCAGCCTTTCCGCTTGTGGCTCCAAAAATCCCATACAGTTGTGACATGGGCCACCAACTGGTCATATGCTGCAATTTTCAAGTAAAGCCACAGTAAATTGCAACCGAGGACACCAGTCACCAGGCTGTTGTCATCTCCCCTCTCTTCTTGCTGCCCTGTAAGGCAGAGTGAGCTCATTTCCCAGCCGGCTCCGTGCCTGCTCTTCAGTTAACCACATCAAGCGCTAAGTCACTTGGAACAAGAACAGCGTGTGCTTATCGGTCCCCAGCAGTGCCTGAAAATGCGCCTCCAGAGGCTTGTGCTGGGAGCTGCAGCTGATGCTAGTCAAGAATGCTGTCACCCTTCACTTCGTCGGCCTCCCATCTCTACCACAGCATCGGCCTTTGCTAAACCACACTCCTCCCGGGGAGCCCTGGGCAGCCCACTCGTAGCAGCTCTGCTGACCCTCTCGCACAGCGAGGAGGCACTGACTAGAGGGACACAGATAGAGAAGCTGAGGACAAGGACATGTTCAAGCCTATTCGTAGCTGAGCATCCCAAGGAGACACCACAGATTGTCAAAGTATGTAGCCTTAAGTCTGCAAAGAGGTGAACAAGGTGCAGCCTCCAGCTTTCAGGCTAGATTTGTCACCACTGCACCCCCTGGCACAGAGGTCCAGGCCCAGGCACTGTGCAGGGTGGCCATACGATGGTGATTATGGAGTCAGCCTCTGATGGGGATCCACACAGGTCCCCTCCCTCAGAGTTACACATGGAGGCTTAAACCTTCAAACAAAAGAGACAAAAGCAAATTTTGTTTCTTTGAAGCATCTCTGTTTTTAAGACAACAGATCAAGAATCAATCCTTTTTCCCCCTGGCCTTTACATAAAAGCAATTGCCTAGCAAGTCTCTCATCTCCCATCTCAGTGCTCTGAGCACCACTTATTTTAGTCATGAGAGGGGAAACACACCTTTTATTTTTCAGTAGCCCCATGCCATCATGGCAAAAGATGGAAATAAACACCCTGAAAGGACTCTGAACAGCACAGGCTGGTTTGGTGGGAAGCAGAGAGCACCTCCTTGGTGGAAACAGCATCCCTGAGGGAATAGCAGATTCCTCCCTGCATTCACTAAATGTCATCCTCAGATACATGTCACTGGGTGGAGGAGCACAACCTGGGAGGTGTAGGCATCAAAGGTGATAACACCTAGCATCTAAAATCGCTGCATGTGAAAATTGTTACTTAAGAAAATGCAAGAGCAATGCATGACTAGGAGGCACATCTGTGCTTGCAGGGACCAGCCAAGTGAGGGACTAAGGCAACCCATATAGCCCAGCTACTGCTGCACCGTTGCAAACATCCCAGCATCATTAAGACCATCAAAGGCTGCAATTGTGGCAGCCTTTAGTGTCTTCTAGCATAAAATGCCTTTCCATTTTTCTCTTGCTTTCATCTTCCAGGCAAACATAAAGAAAAGATGAAGAAACTGGTCAGTCCAAGTACCATATGAAATGAAAACTAGAATAAGAATGGAAGACAACAGTTATCTTAAAAATCTGGTACAAGATAGAATGGTAGACAACTGAGGAAAAAGTGCTGATCACCAGGCCTGTATTCTGCAGGAGGGAAAGAGACACACACCTTGAAATAGGGAACACAAGGACTCTCGGTATGTGAAATGAGTTAGGTCAACCTTGCCATGCATCCTCCCTCCCTGCTTGCCTGGTCACAGCAAGCATTGTAGGAGGACAAAGTGCAATCCATTATTGTGCAGACAAGGACAAGCAAGCAGGCACCCATGTTAAAAGCAGGTTCCTCCAGTTCTGCCCTTCCCATCCCGTTGGCCTTAGAAAAACCACAGGACATGTGAGGGTCTAAGCTCACTTTGTTTTCGTGTCAAAAAACAAACCCTGGGCCTTGTAACAAGTCCTTGGTGGCTACAAAGCAGATGGCACAATGTGTGCATACTATCGGCCCATGCTATTTACAACAGATTATTTAGCCTTTCTCTGCTTGGTTTTCTTAACCAAATGAATAGAACTGCTTGCTTTTCATGCTAAAAGTCTTCACAAATAAGAATTGTTCAGCAAGCACAAGATGTTGTTGCAAACCCTGTATAAGTGAAGCCAACACTCGAGGGACAGCCAGTCCTCAAGCTTGTTCACATGCCAGGTTTTCCATTTCAGCAAATATGGACATCATTAACCCACATATGTGAACAGAGGGGTGCCCTGTCTTGACAAGGGAGCTCACTGGTGGCCAAAGACAGGCTTCATGCTGAAATAGAGCAGTTACAGAAGATCTACTGCAAAGCAATGCATTTGTACACTTCTGACTTCAATTTCCCTGAAGTTAACTCTGCCCCACTTCTTAGACCACAGCTGTGCATTATTAAATTGTTGAAAGAAAAGTGCAAGTCCACTCCTTTGGCTTTTCCTTTCAATACTGGTGCAGCCCAGCTCAGTGGAAGCACCCTTTGATTTATGCTGGCTTGTGTGAAACCAGAAGCACAGAACACAGAAAGCTGAGGGAAAAGCTTGCTTTTGTAGCAGAGTGCAAGGTGCCTTTAAAGACATGCGTTATTGAAAGCAAGGTTTTCCTGTCAAATGCTAACAAGAATGAGGAAAGTCTTGAGACTGCACAATTGGCTTAAAAGGGAGAAGATGAAGGTGTCAATAGGACTTCCTTCCTAGTCTGTAAAAACTAGATCTAAGTTTTTACAGATACAGGTACATCAAAACTGAACATAATACAAAGATAATGCAGCGAGGAAAACATAAAACTTTCTTTATCAGAAGTTCCACTGGCCTGAATATAGACAGAGATGCACAGGTTTCCATGTTTCTTTGGATTCACTTAACTGGAATTTCACCAGTAGCATACCTGGAGTCCTAGTTAGACCACAGAAAGCATAGTGGCCTTCCTTAAGCTGAACTTAAGGCTTATGAGGTTGAAGTAAATCTTTGAGCCAACAAGGCTGGAAGGAAAATAGGCCACGGGCATAAAGGGGCAGATATGTGTTAGCTCTTGTGAGCCATCCTGACATGAACTGACCTACTTTTCTAACCTGTAAAGCTCTTCTGCACAAGCTGATGGTGAGATGCTTTCAGGCAGGCAGATGCTGCCCCGAACAAACCTGTATGCTCTGGCCAGCCTCCTACTGCATGACAGGTCTCTGTCAACAAAAAAAATTTGCTCTGATTCCTTTCTCTGGCCTGGAAAGAAGCCAGTCCCCCAGAGCAAACAAGCCAGAGAAAAGTCCAGAATCATAATTTCGAAATGACATACATATATGGTTTATGATTGGACTCAGTGATCTTAAGGGTCTTTTCTAACCTGTAAAATTCTATGACTTAACCGTAACAAAATGTGTACTCAAGCCTGTTCAGAGTATGCTCAGAAATCAGACTAGCACTAGAGACTGCCTAAGTTGGGCAATGATTTGGTAGGTGCACAGCTTGAATTCAGTGTTTCTTGCTGTCAAGTGACAAACTGACTGGCCAATTGATCCAATTGACTGACAGCTGTCACTCACTTAATTTATATTACTGCAGGACCAGTGCCAATGAGAAACCCCTGGGTCCTGCTCCCCCGGGTCCACAGCATATCAGACTGAGCTTCACACCACCCAAGCTGAGATTCCTAGGGCAGGTTCCCACCTTCCTCAGCACCCAGCCTGCGGCAGCTTGTCTCATCCAGCTGCCTCCACCAGCTCTGTAGCAAATCTTGCCCCACCTTATGTGTATGAACTGTGATCCACTGAACTGTCAAACTAAGTGACAACCAACTTCTTCAGTGAGTTTCAAGATAAGCTTTTTTTATTTTAAAGGAGAAAAACACCTGCAGGATATGGTGTTTGCATTCAGTCTCCAGTGTAAGTTTAAATATTCACATGGCACGTATTTTCATAGCCAATTATTTCCTCTTGGCTGACACCATACCGAGAAACCAGACTGTGTGTAGTCACTGCACAGCTCTGAACACAAGTACTAAAGTCAATGGAACACACTCTTCAGCTCAAATGCTCTTGTGCTGCCACAGGTTCAGCATGGTAGCATTTCTTACTCCTTTTATAAAAGCAAAACACTGTGCTTTACAAGATGCTTTAGAAGAAATTTTGACTATCTGACATCTTCCAAATGAGTGGAATTTTAAAAGCAGTTCTTCCATCCCTTCACTTGCATCAGCAAAATCACAGGCTGTATTTAGTTTTTGAGCATTTACTTCATGCATTCATTGTCTTTGTTCTACTCAATCACGGTGCCACACAACACAACTAGAACTGCTTTGGATCCAGCCAGCGTGGGTGTTACTTGTCAAGAGGGTCACAAGCACAGGTGATCTTGCCACATAGTCCGGTAGGACTGGTGCCATTCCCTACAAAGGTGTTTTAACAAAGGCACTTTGTGTCTCCTCTTCAGAAAATTCGGCTGAAATCTGTCTTTGGGAAGTTGCTTTGTCTAAGTATGTTTTCCCTGGTAAGTACTTCCCAGACTGAGGTACAGCTTTGAGCTTCTCTGTCTTCCAGCGATTGGTTTTCACAAACCTTAGCAGGTTAACAATAGCAGCAGGTGTAATTCCAGGGATACGGCTGACTGCACCGATCTGCACAGGGAAACAGGAACAAATTAACTAAAAACAAAACTACACACTGGAGCTAGTGAGAAATGAGATCAAAGCCTGTGGGTATTCCTTTCCATGACTCTTTTCACTTCCCCATGCCCCTTGGGAACACAGAAGGCATTTCACTGTTGCTCAGCCTTGCTGTGGCCAAATACCTTACCGTCTGAGGACGGCTGGAGTCCAGTTTCTCCCGCACCTCAGCTGAGAGCGATGCATCAATGGCAAAGTAATCTAGGTCCTCTGGCAGCTGGAGCGCTTCATCACGACGCACTTCTTCTATTTCCTGCTGCTGATTGATCACACACCACTCGTAAGCAGCTGTGATGATCAGGAAAACAAGAAAATCAGACATAGATGTTCACGTGAAACGCGTCACTTGCAAGAATTCTTGGAAGCAGAATGAGCAATTCCACTGTGACAGTCAAAAGCTCCTAAGAAAGTTCCCAGCTTCACAGACTATACAACTATATCACTACTTTGGAAGAAGTCACACTCTTTGATTTGTTACAGGAATCTGGCTACACAGGTTGTTTTGTATTCTCATGCCAGCAAAGGATGGTCTATTGACAGGGAAGTAAGGAGGAAAAAAAATGCCAGGAGTGAACATGAATAACTGATCTCACCCCACAGGGTGAAACACAGGTGCATGCAAAGGGCTGTGGCCTATGGTAAAAGGTACACGTTCTGATCGGAGTGCTTGATTTCTCTAAGCAGCAAGTGAAACACACTAGGACAAATGGATTTTCTCTCCTCTTACTGAACAAAACATGCAAGCTCACCACAAGAGATTGTAACTCTTGTACTCTACCTTCTATTTTCAATCTCTCTGCCAGTTGTCTCCATTGAGCAAGCTTGTCCAGGTGCTCTGGGATAGCCTTTGCCAGAACCTCCATGTTGATGTCTTGATATTGAAGGATGTCAAAAGCACTGTCCAGAACAAGAGTAAATTTTCACAGTACAAAGGAGTCACTTTCATAAGGCAGATTTATAATTGCTCCCAGCTCAAACTTACAAAATTCGTAGCATAAGCCAGGACAACTGCAGTGCCAAGCTCAATTTCCTACTATCTCCTCTAAGTACACAGAAGAGCCGTTAAACTCTTGAAGAGGGGCTCTTTATGATAAATGACAGGAAGACAGAAGGGACAAGGTAAAGGCACGAAGGGAAACCTTTCACACAGACTGAGTCAGCCAGAACAGAAAAGCGAGGTAAAGGATGGGTAAGGGAAGCAAGTGCCTTTATGTATCATCTGACACCAGCCTGGAATCAATTGCTGCTGTAACAAGCTTTTAACAAAGCAGCAACCCACTGCTAAACTGTCATATAAGGGTATTAAGAAGTGACTGGGTCAGTGGAGCACCCCTTTGCTTTGGGAGTACATGTCAGCATCAAGAAACATGGCATAGTAAAAACACCAAAGTCGCACTTATTCTACAGGCAAACAGCAGATGTGTGTCCCTGAAGGTGGTTAAGCTGGAATCTTGGGAGTACTGACAGCCTCAGGAAACATGGACAAATGCTGTGAAACCACTAGCTAGATGTGCTAAAGCAAGCATAGGTCAGACCAGAAAACTCCAGCTATAACCTTTACCTGATAGGTGACCTGCGACTGCTGCTGATGGGAACTTCTGGCAGTAACTGGGACCATCTGGATGTGCTGAACTGGAGAGATTTTAATGTTGCAATTCCATCCTCTAAAGCAGCTCTCATCTTAATTGCTTGTTCATATCGCTGCTGCGACACACACCCAGCCTCTTCAAAACCTGCAGAGACAGATGGTGTATGAGACAAAGGACTACAAGCAGGCAGGGCAGCTCACTGCAAGGGCCACCACAATCAGATACCTCTGTGAGTGAGCCTGGCATCAGCATTGTCAGGCCGGAGGGACATGCGGAACTCCACGCGGCTGGTGAACATCCGATACGGCTCGCTGGTGCCCAGAGTGGTGAGGTCATCGATCAGGACACCAACGTAGCCCTCGGTGCGACTGACAATAAAAGGGGGCTTGCCGTGAACCCGTAGGCAGGCATTGATCCCAGCAATCACACCCTAGGCAGACAGAAAACGTTTACTGGTCTTTTCTTAGCGAAAATATCAGCACATTTGCCTCCAAAGACTCAATGCAATAATCTGAGCAGTATTCTAGGCAGTTTCTTTCTTGCGACACCACAAGTGTCTGAAGGGATTCTTGACCACTGCTGACGTCTCTGGAGGCAATTCCCACATTTTCAATTATACCCACTGCACAGTCTCCGTGCTGAAACACTTAACAGTGCTTCCAATTACTTGTGTTACTGCAGTCTTACTGTTAGCCACTGCAGATACTGAAAGTAAAAATATCTTGGGCAAGTCTGGAATCGGGGTGACCAACAAAGTAAGACCATCTCACAAGCACAAAATGGCTCTAGCAAGACATTGTATCACAGACAAGTGCCAAAGCAATATCCCTCTTCTGAGTGGTCAGATTCACCCACCTGGGCTGCAGCTTCTTCATAGCCTGTTGTGCCATTTATCTGGCCTGCACAGAAGAGGCGCTGAACAAGGCGTGACTCGAGGGAAGCAGTCAGTTGACGGGGATCTAAGAAATCATATTGCACCCCATAGCCTACGACACAAAACAAGACAGATGTTACAGGAGTGACTTTGAAGGTCAGCAAAGGCAATCAGTGGGGCAGGATGACCCAGCTGTTCAACTTTAATTTACAATTTCCAAACAACCAAGGAAAAAATCCCTGCATCCAGAAATCAGCTTTGTTTCACATTTCCTTTGTTTTGTTATGCTCTAAACAGAACCTGGCTTTCATTAACTGGTAAACAGTATAACAAATAGATTTCAAACTATCCATCCACCTCACCTGGCTGTATCATCTTGGCTTTTTCCAAGCCTGGGACGGATTTGATCACCTGCTCCTGGAGCTCAGGTGGCAGAGTCATGGACATGCCTTGGGGGTAAATGACATTAGACTCCAAGCCTTCAGGCTCCAGCCACACTTGATGTTGTCGGTTTGGGAAGCGCAGCACCTTTGATTCAAGAGAGGGACAGTACCTGCAACAGTAAATAGCCATGAGCACCACCTGACATGGTGAAAAAGTAACTGTTCAGAAGCGAAGCAGGAAACCCCCCCCAGTTTCAAATAGATTGACATCTTGTCCCCTTGAGGGCCTTGTGTGATGTCACACACTTACCGTGGGCCCCTTGTTGTCTCCCTTACGTGGTTGTTCAGGTGGAGGTTATCACAGATAATTTGCTGGGCTTTCAGGGTAGTGCGTGTCAGGTAACATGGCAACTGATCTTCCGGCTGAAAGAGGCCAAAGCTCACTTTAAGTTAATCCAGTCACTACATTGTACTCTTACTGAACAACTCTGAACATCTCCATGACAGCTGTCACTCACTTCTTGGAGAGCTAAGTAGCACTGTCATACCTACTCTACAGGCAGAACAAAAGCAATCAGAGATCTTAAGCAAAATGCCCAAAAGCAGAGCGAGAACAGAACAGAACTTGGGAGTCCAGAAACCAAGTTTTATTCTATACACTGTAGTCCTAATGACAGGTTGGATACTCCCATTAAAGCAATGTGTTATATCACAGCATTCAAACTGACCACAGTTACTCTGGAGTAAGAAGAAAAAGTGCTGATCCTATAGCTAATAGCCAATAAGAGCCTAGTGAATAAAAAAAAAGGAAATCTCTCAGTGAAAAAAAAATAAATCTCAAGACTCTGTAATTAACATGACAAATTAAAAGTTTAGGAGAAAAACCACAATGTAAAGTACTTAATTGATTTTTCTGAAAAAGAGTCAATAGACTCACATTCAGAAGAGTAATAATGTCGCATCTTAACTCCTTAAAACTTCTCTTACACATAACAAGACTTCCAGTGATTCTACTTTTGCCCACATCCCGGTTATAATAGGCTATTGGAATTCCTATATGCTCTGGGGCAAATTAACTCCTGATACTTAACTCTGTGCTATTCAACTGCATTATGTAAGAATTTTCTTTGGAAAGAAAATTTCTTTGGAAAATTGAGCTTTTTCTGCTTTTAAGTTATTGTTAATATGCCACTTCTGAGTTTGTGGATAACTATCTTTTCTCTTTCTTAGTCAATACTATTAATAATCTCTAATTTCAACATTTCCACCATATTTTAAAGCTAAGGTAAGAAGCAAGGCATTTTAAATCTCCACAATACAGATATAATAACGAAAATATTTTGTAAACCACCCATGTAACCAGCACATGAAGAATACTGGTAGCAGTATCCCATTTCACAAAACTCTGAGTCTAAAGGTAAAGAAAGTTTGGTTCTCAAGTTGAGAAATGAGCGTAAGAAGGTACTTGCTTTCAAAAGAACACAAGCAAATTCTCCCTCTGCACTGAGAGCCCTCAGAAACCTAATGGCTCCAGTACAAATACATCCCAGCTCCCTTTCCCAGCCACCAATTCCCTGGCTGATTATGAGCACGACATTCCCGGAACCACTCCCCACCTGGTGCTATGCGCATTTGATGTGTGCTATCCCACCTTGATCCACACAGCCTCACTGAGGAAGCTGAATGGCACTGGAAGATCGTCAGCTGCACGTTTCTCCAGACTACTGAAGTCAATAGTATCTCTGGCAAGTCGGGGTGGTGTCCCAGTCTTCAGCCTGCCCACAGCAAATCCCAGCCTCTCCAGAGTCTGAGCTAGCCCGATGGCTGGCTGGTCCCCTAGCCGCCCAGCCGGGTGCATCTCTAGTCCGATGTGGATCATACCCCTCAGAAACGTACCAGTGGTCAGGACAACGCTCCCGGCATGTACCGTGCTCCCATCCCCTGAAACAGCAAGTGTGCAGAGATGTACATATTTTAGTATCAACAAAGCCCCAGTATTCCGATGCTTCTGTCTAAAAAACTAGACCAACAGTGTTCACTGAAGGTTTATCCATTTTCTGTTATACAACAAAAGCAGCATTTCAACAATGAAAGCACTAAAAGTAGTAACTGCAATAAGAAGAAAGTAATTATTCACGTATTTTTATTATTCCTAAAAAATTACCCCTAACACAGAAAACCCAGTCCTGGGAAAAAATTCATAGCCAGGCCTTTACTTTGGAAAGCTCATTTATTAGAACAGCAAGGGGTAATAAAGTAAGAGTCTGTTAGTAACCGGACCCCATGGTCACATAACATTGTCAACAGCATGTGCCATTTACCAAATAACATCTCAAAATGCAATATGGAATTCAGTATCACCAGCCTGAAGAAAACAGACTTAGGGAACCTCCCAGTATCCTGTCAATCCAGGTATTTTTGTCATTGCACTATTTTGTATTACACATATCAACCTAGTTTAGTTCACACTCTGCCTAAACCAGCTCTCTTTCTCACTGACGAATCCAAATGTTCTTAGTGTGGAGGCACTTACTGAGTTACTTACACATACCCAGAACGACTCCCGTGACTTGGCATTTCCCAGGATGGTCTGGTTCTGGCTCTGTCAAGATAAGATCCTCCACAGATGCCTCACGAACTGTCAACAGTGGTGTGTTACGGATTTCTTTCTGTCATGAAAGGAGTTACTGCAAAAATCTAGGAAGTCATGAGACATACGGGCAATCCCAACTCCTGATGATTCCCAGAACATCTATCGCCCTATTCCTTTCTTACCACATCATTTGGAAGACACTCAATTATGGTACTATTCTGATCAATCAAGTAGAAATTTTCATTCAGGTAAGAGTTTAAGCTCAAAAGAAATTATTTGGTCATGAAGCCTGACCTGTATCTAAAATGCTGGAGAATTCTTTTAACTATGCTGAGCTCCAGCAACTTGCAGTGCATTGAAGTGCCAACTAGAGAGGTATGCAGGCTCGACAGGTCAATAATGAAACCCAAGACACGCGCCCCTCCCTCATCATCCTCGCTGTTTTACCCCAACACCGAAGCGGCGCCGGGCCGAGCTCCCACCTGCATGTTGTCCCTGTAGAGGCGGCGGTCGATCTGTGCGCGGAGGCCCCACACGGCCGGGCCCTTGCAGCGGTTCAGCACCTTGTAGTGCACCCCGGAGCGGTCGCAGACGCGGCCGCACAGCCCGTCCAGCGCGTCCACCTCGCGCATGAGGTGCCCCTTCCCGATGCCGCCGAAGGACGGGTTGCAGGACATCTCCCCTGGGAGGGGACACGGCGGCACCCTCAGCGCCGCCTCCCCGGCTTCGGGCCGCTCTCCGCGCCGGGGGGGCTCGAGGCGCCCGCGGGCCCTTCCCCTTCCCTTTCCCCTTCCCTTTCCCTTTCCCTTTCCCCGTCCCCGTCCC
>VXBX01007086.1:897347-923201 GCA_013400415.1 Scytalopus superciliaris
CCCGCCGGACGCCCTGCGGCTCCGCGAGGTGCTGTCGCGGCTCAGCCTGGGCCGCGGGGACGTGTCCGAGGCGTCGGCGCTGGTGAACCAGGTGGTCTCGCAGCTGGTCCAGGCGATCCGGATCAAGGACAGCGCCTTCAGCTCCATCTACCGGCAGAGCGCCGGGAGCTACTACGAGCGCGTCAAGGTGGGTGCGGGTGGGGGTCCGGGTGCGGGTGCGGGTCCGGCGGCAGCGCCTCTTCCCCTGTGCCGCCGCAGCGGCTGCCCCTGTGCCGCTTCACAGCAGCGCTGGGCCGGCCCTGCCCGAGTCCGAGCGCGGCGGCCCCGGCGGTAAGCGCGGTGCCTCGGGGATCGCGGAGCAGCCGGCCGGGGCTGTGTCGGGAGCGCGGCCGGTCCGAGCCCTGCCCGGCCGGGACGCGGGTGCAGCCACAGCCAGCCCCGGGCACAGCAGAGCAGCGCTACGCGGAAGGCCCGCGGCCAGCTTTCAGTTTATACTTCTTTGCAAAAAAGCAAAAGTAATGGGTACAAATTAAGAGGGGGAATTTAGGCTAGATAGTGAGAAGAAATTGTGTACTGTGAGGAACAAGTTGCCCAGGGAGGTTGGGGATTCCCCACCCTGTCAGCGTTCAAAGCCAGGCTGGATAAGGCCTTCGGAACCTGATGTAATGGGAGGTGTCCGTGCCCACGGCAGGGAGGGGTGGGACTAAATGATCTATCGGCTCCATTTCAAACCCTTAACATTCTCTGATTAAACAGTACCTTTTTTCCTGGTTCCAGCACAACTTGAAGCAAAGTCAAACGGGTAGACACTTATTTTGTATAAAACCAACTTCAGACATAGTAACGATACTTTTTCTTCACAGTTGATTCCTATGTGCAAAATGATGACTAAGTTCAGCATTTACAGATTACTCAGAACAGCTCAAGAATCTTAAACCTCTTTTAAAAATTAATAAGCTGGAAAGCTGGGAAGTGAACTGCTATCAGTAAATTGCTCTTCTTCACCCAAATGTACAATAATGAGATACAGATCCACAGAAATAAGCTCATATTTCACACCAGACATGAAAAGTACAGCAAGGCAGTGGTAGATGAAACGACAATTGGTATAAAAGTATAAAGAGAATAAAACTTAGGTTGCACATTGACTGTTGTATTCTGCTGCCTTGCAGATATCTGAACCAAATGAGTTTGACATCATGCTTGTAATGCCTGTTCCAAGGCTTCAGTTGGATGAGTCTGATGACACTGGAGCCTATTATTATCTCACATTGAAAAGAAATCCAAAAGAAAAGTATTTGTCGAAGTTTTTAGATGAAGATGGAAAATTATCAGCCTTTAAAATGCTTCAAGCACTGAGAAATATTATTAAACAAGAAGTAAAAAACATTAAAAGTAAGTACTGAGAGAACAAGCTTCACCTAGGAGTGCTAAAAATTCAGTTACACTGTGCATGTGCATTGCCCTGTTTTAAATAAAATGTGCTCTCCTCCCAGTCAACTATCTCTGTGGCAATGGAGCTGTAACTCCTCCTGTCCCCGGTATCTCAAGTTTGCTCTTGTGTTAAGAATCACAAATACATCAGAGCTTATCATATTATGTGATTAACTCCACTATGCAATCCTCTTTCTGTATGAAAATAAAATATATTAAGGGTACTGTCATATGCTTGGTACTTTCTACATGACCTGTGTACAAAGAGCCATTTGCTGAACTGGTAGCAAAACAAAGAGCTTTCTTTTATACATTACCTAATATTTTATATCAATCAATACAGAAAATGTATCCCCTTTTAGGGTTATTTTTCTCCAGAGCTTTCAGAAACATTGTGGCCAAATCTTTTCCATGTGCATTTTGAACAGTGAAGCAGGTCATTGAAAAAATTACTGTTTCTCTGATTCTTACACAGTAAATCAAGTAAACACAGCAGTTCAAAAGTAGTGTTCCCTGTTTTGTAGAACTCATCAACAGGCCCTCACAATGTTTTAACATCCACATCCTGTAAGATAAAGAGCCAGTGACTGAACCCATATGGCTTCTGATTATGAATTCCTCATTAGTAAAACCTGTAACATTCTTCAAAAAAAAGTTTCATTAATATATCTAACATGAATAATCACTCTCTGTTTGTTACTAGATGTAGAAGTAACTGTGATGAGGAAAAAGGCTGGAAGCCCTGCAATAACTCTTCAGATCAAAAATCCTCCATCAGAAATATCAGTGGACATCATCTTGACTTTGGAAGTTAAGGAGAGCTGGCCGGCCAGCACACAGGACGGCCTCAAAATTGAACAGTGGCTGGGAACAAAAGTCAGGAGAGAGTTGAAATTTGAACCACTTTATTTTGTAGCCAAGCAAAACAAAAGAGAAAAGGTTCTAAGAGGTACCTTAAATACAGATAATACTAACTTCTGAAATATCTTTACAACTTGATCACTTACAAGTGGTATAGAACGGGTATTCAGATTGTGTTCGGTATTCTGCCTTCAAAGTACAGATATATTCAGATCAAAGACAACTGAAATCCTTCTTTAAAACATCAGATTTGTGGTATTGCTTGTCTTGTACTGAAATATAGATACAATATTGCTCTGCCAGGCTGTACACTAACCATTCCTAAGAGCATTATACTAAATCTACTCCAGTCAGACACATGGATACGAACCTTCCCTATGCTCAACGCTGTTACTTTACAGTAGCATGCACTCCTTTGTTTTGTAAGGAAAAACATAAATCAAAAGACTTCTAAAAAGACAGGGAACATCCCATACATGGGACTGCACACACAAATCAGATACTTTTGCAGGAAGCAAACTGTACTTTTCTATCAAGATACTTTATTTCTCATTGAACTCCAGTATAGCTACAGCATTTTATTCTTTTTACCTCCAGACCACTGTCACACCAATCCTACATTAGTCTGCAGAAATACCCTGACTTGTCATTGTATTATGAGAATTGATGATTTCAGCCAAAAGGTTTCAGGCAATCTGGTATTTTTTTAATTAGCATGCCTGTGTTATCCACACCATATAAATCATTACTACTGTATTAGGCTATCTCTTCCTGTGCAAATTAAATGCAGAGTAACAGAGCCAAACAGGCAAGGCAAACAGTCTAACTCATGAAAGGAAGACAAAAATGATTGCTGGTGTTAAAAACAGGGCATTGAGCTATGTTAACAATTATTTTCAGAAACATGACCAGAAGAACAAAAATAAGTGCTTTAGAACAGCCACTCTACTTGACATAAACTCACAAACCTATTATTTTCACAAAGGAAAAACAGAAAACATAGTAAGGGTACAGAAATTCAAAGGTAGTAGATTTCTATGAGTAGTGCAATTCTGCAAATCATGTTCAGCAAATTCAGGAAAATTCAGAATTAAGCTTAATTTTGAAGTTAATCCAAATATCCTTAGGAATTTAAAGCATCCAAACAACTATGTTCTATATTAATTATGTTCTAATTGCCTTTGTGTGGAGCAGCTGGGGAATTAAGAAAGAACTAACTAACTGCAGTCAATTATTTTTTTTATAGGGGCAAAAAAATTGCCAATATTTAAAATTAAGGCAATTGTAACGTATGGGGGTTTTTGTAGATACAAATGCCGATACTTAGTGCTGTGTAACAATTTAACAGTCTTGTGCTCAACTTTAGGAAACACATGGCGACTCTCCTTCTCACATATTGAGAAGGCCATGATGAACAACCATGGCAACTCAAAGACGTGTTGTGAATCTGATGGACCAAAGTGCTGTAGGTTCGTATTTCATATGAATTTTATTTTAAGCCTCTGTGAGCCTGGCTAGCACTGTCTAGCACTGTTTCGGTTTAGCATTTAAGAATTTGATGTAAGAGTAATTACTCGTAATAGGAAGGAAGAATAAGGCTTTTAGGCATCATAGTTCTACAGCAGTACAACACTACATGTACTCATTGAATATCTGACTTGCATTTACTTAATGAAAGGTGGAAACAATCATATTTGCTGGTTTACACTCTGGACTTGCCTTAGAATGCAAAAGGTGTGACTTTTTAAATAATCTTTCCCAAATTCAGTCCTGTTTAGAAAAACCAGCTTAGAAGAGTCTGATGACTCAACTTTCTGAGCGACATTACATTTCGTATCAAGGCAATTTCTAAGATGATGGTGAGAAAATAACTGCTGAATGAGAGCAGGATGAATAAATGGTTTTTCACTTCTACAAAAACTGTCTTCAAGCTTTCTTCAAAGAGGAAAAACAAAGCCCACATGAGGTTACAAAACCTCCTTACTAAATAAACTAAGAAGTTGGTTTGCCAATTACACCTTGTGCTGAATCAAGAAAGTCACAAGAGAACTAATGCATAATTCTTTGTGTGTAAGTATCTAAAATACATTTAGAACTATGTAGACGGTACCTAATAAATTTTTATTTATTTAACAGGAAAGGTTGTCTTAAGCTGCTGAAGTATCTTCTAGAGCAACTTAAAATGAAATATCCAAAAGAGCTGGAAAAATTCTGTTCGTATCAAGTCAAAACTGCTTTTTTCCACTCCTGTGTCACGTGGCCAAATGACACAGACTGGCATTTGGGAGACCTGGATCATTGCTTTCAGAAATGTCTGGGATATTTTGTGGAGTGCCTGCAAAAGTCTCAGCTGTCTCACTTTTTTATTCCCAAATACAACTTGCTCAGCCTGGAAGATAAAGCAAGCAATAATTTCCTTTCAAGACAGTTAAGCCATCAATTGAACAACAGATTCCCAATATTTCAGGAGAGCTAGTAAAATAATTTTTTACAATAGCTATCTAATCATGCATATTTGCATATTTAAACCAAAAAGTTCTGTACATTAAATTACTCTTCATCTGGTACTATAAAGAAACCCAAACGAAAATAAAATCAAGAACACCAAGAGAAAATTGCATACTTCAGTCACACTGCTTAGCCAAAACCCTTAAAAGAAATGGGATGTTTTAAGTAATATTTATCTTCCCTATCCAAATGTAGATGTCACCTGCAAAACTCCTTCAAGCTATACTAAGAACATATAGAAGAATTTGCAATAGTTAATTTCCCCCATCTAATTTCTGCATTTCCAAATACAAAGGCATCATCAAGTCTGTCATGTTTCCCTTTAGAATTTTATTTAAAATGAAGATTTCGCCGCAGAATATCCAAAATACACTCTTACTTTCAAAAGAAAAAAAGTCACTGGAGTTACTCTGACATTAACCAGAACAACTCCAGATCTCCTGGATGGATGAAGACCTGTTGCAGAGGGCAATCACCAGGCAACTGAGCAGGGAGAGAATATTGTATCAAAATAATATGAAACCCCTTAAGTAACTTTTCCTAAGTCTTCAGAATTGCTTTGGAAATTAGTCTTTTCATTGGACTTTGGAGGAGAAGCAATTGCTAATATACTACAACAGAGTAAAAGTTACTGTGCCAATAAGCATTCGTATGAATCTTGTAGAAAGAAATGCATCTTTCAGCCCATATCAAAGAGGAGGAGGAGGACTGTTGATATCAAAACCAAAATGCAGCATGAATCTGACACTCTCAAAATTGCAATTCAGCTCTACTTTTCTCACATTGAAGAAATGTGTTACCAAAAAAAAAAAAAAATTATGTTTCCTATTACTAAAATCATGCAGGTGAGGAATACACAGCATTTGGAAACTGCTGTGCTGCTGTATTTTGCTTCTTCTTAAAGAAGCCATGGGAAGTCCATATTTTTAGCCTACATTTTGAAGGCAAAATAACCTACTGGTTTACATAATGCCCAGATTTCATCTCAATTATCAGGAAATAAAGAAGAAAGAGCAGAACATTTATAGAATAATTTTACTAAAATATTCTCATTTCACTAAATTCAGTTTATTTTTAATTTACTCATATGACACATAAATAAACACAAGTTCAGACCAACTTCAAATGAAGGATTAACTCCTTCCCATAGAAATGCCAGAGAGAAAATATGCCTCATTACCAGTAGGAGTCTGTGACAGAACCTGACATCCAAATGTAAAATGTTAATCAACTTTATCTGAAGGAAATAAAAGCTGACCTTCAAGCATATTCGTTTCTCCATGACTTTGTTAACATTGCTCTAGTAACTCTGGTTTTCTTCCTTAACCTAGAATACTACATCCATGAAAACAACAGTAGAAGCTGGTTTTTTTTTTCCCAGTTAACCATAAACATGTACTTGTTGTTATGCTCTCCTCCATTAGAAGACAATGCAGACCTCTCTAAAAAAAGCTTGACAAGTCTTCACAAAAACAACTTCAGTGTTCAGTTTTAAAGAAAACTTGCTTCAGAAAACCTGTTACTACAAAATGAGCAGTTTTCAAATAACTAAGCTAATCCTTAGGAATACTTCTTTGTGCCAGTGGCAGATGTGGCGTATCAAGGCAAAGGTACAGGATTTTGAAACTACATTGACAAATGTTGCTTATAATGACTAATGCAGGACTCTGGAAATGAAAGGAAAATTTATCTTTTATATTATTACATATTAACACTGCATTTAACTACCCCCCCACCCCACTCCGAAAAACCAACAAAGTATTTATTTTTAAGCAGTAGATAATGGCTTTAGAAGTTACCTACAGCACACAAGAAAAAAGTAAAGAAATTTTTATGTGAAAATAGTGTCCAAGTGCAAAACTTGATTTATTTCTATATAGAGCTAATCCAGTTTTCTTTTCTAAGCCATGTTTTAGAACAAGTTATTTAAATGGCACAGGTACAGAAAACAATGAAATGAGAAATGAAACTTATAAATTCAAGCCCATAGATGCCAACACTAACTATAATCACTTTGTTTCAGTAACTTCAAGGGATTACAGTTATTTTGAGAGCTTTCTCCAAGATCTTTGTATATCCTTTTCGATGTCTTTTTTGGTTTGAAATTTTTTGTATCTTTCTGCCATTGCAATGAGCTCATCAGGAACTACCTGATAAAAAAGCATCAGAAAAACAATGTCAGTTTTAAATAAATCTAAAATTTTAGACTCAACTTTACAAAAATGCTACTGTTTATTTTTCTGGCTCCTGTCACTTTGCAGATTCTTTTCTGTAGAGATGCATAGAAAAATCTTTTTACATAAAATTGTTCTGAAATATACTGAAAAATCAGTGTCTCTGGATATTCAATGACATATTCATACCTGTATCACCGTATCTGATAACATGTAACCAGCTAATTATAACATATTTCAGACAGAAATGTATCTTTTAGTGCTAATGAACCACTGATAAAAACATTCAGTGCCACTAAAAGGGGATACCATACTATGCTATATACATATATTTGAATGTTGATTCATACTAAATTCTTTATGGAAGTTTTAAGAGACTCTGAAGAGAAACTCTGGGACTTAGGGTGTTGCCACAGGAACAGTTCTCATGTGCACACAACAAAGCTAAAAGACAAGAAAGGCAGGAGGAAGTAGTTCTCCCACCACGGGGAGGACACAGGAGCATCTTACTAAGATCTGCAGCACTTTCTGGCATGCTTGTAATTACGTTGAAAAGAAGGTGAAAGGTATCATCAACACACTGGCACCCCAGAGTTACTCACGTTCATAAGGACTGAAGCCAGATACGAAGGATTACAGATTTACTAGGCTGAGTGACAGTGACCACTGAATGAAAAAACAGACTATTTTTCTGCTCACAGAACAGTGTCCATCAAGTCTTCTTAAACCAGCTCAGGCTGACATTAATGCAATGTTTACTGTAAGAAGCATTATGGGTGACTGTACTGTCAGGAGAGGTTCTAGATCACCAACCTAGCAAAGCCAGTCCGCTTCCACAATCTATGATGGCACGTAGCCATGCAGCAGGTGGAATTCACCCAGTCCAGAATCAGTGTCCTGATCAGAGTGAAGCAGCGTGTGAACACGGTATTAGCATGAGTGTTCAGTCTGTGTGATATGTCCCTCTGCCAGTGGCACAAATACAGTGCAAACAGTACAGTACAAACAAGTGTTAATACTTTTAATGCCTGGACCTGGTGATGCTTGAACAGGTGGAAAATGCAACCAGGACAGAAGGTCTGGTGGAGCAGGAAGGTATATATTCCTCTAGTTCCCTTTTCTTCTATCAGCTTTTATAATTCGGCAATGCTTGCCATTTGCTATCAGCAACTTTTGCTTGAGCTGGTATATGGGACAGCTTGGTAGTATGATGCCTTAAGGTCCTTAAGATCCATAGTATCTAGATTTTTTTAACATAGCTTTTAACACCTTATTATAGTGATAACTGATCCCCCTTTGTGCCAAATTCTTGAAATATTGTTTAATATTCTTCATCAAGAATTCAATGGATAAAGACTTTAGTAAGAACATCTAGCTTATATAGAATGTACCTCGAAAACAGCTGTGTTCTTTGATACACCCCAGTCAAAACTACCCAAAAGGGACCCAGAAACCTTGAAATTGTTCCAGGAAGGACAGAGATGACGAGGAAGAGGAAGACAACATGAAGGGTCGTTGACACCTCCGACTCACATTCGGAAGGCATGTCAGGGGTGGGGTGAAGGTGATACTGTGGGATGGGCAATTTTGGAAAGTGGGTGTAACAAGATGATGTAATGTTAGATATTATAGTATAAAATTATAGTACCTCTGTAACTGGGTAGCATACTTTGGAATGATTCCTATTCACCCAGCATGCTATCAATAAGGAATGCTTTACGTTCTAATACTCAAAAGGGAGCATTAGAGGGTTCTTTCCAGCCCTTTTAGGCAACAGTGTATATTTTAATGTGCTGAATTGCTCTTACTGGTAAACAGGTGCCCTGGCCATCAGGAGTCTGCAGAACATGATGCCTCTGGAACTGTCTATTCTGCCTAGATTTTAAAACATTATTTCAATATAAAGTGAAAAATGATGCTTCTCTAGCTGAAAGTCACTACAGGCTTCTATCATCAGAGACAGAAGTAATGACACAAAGTTAGTTTTCAGTTGAAATACTGGATGATTTTCTTTCACAGTATCAGATCCTGTCCTACAGCCTGAAGCATAATTTATTCCAACTAAAACTGCAACAATTTCTTGCAAGAGTAGTTTTTGAGTAGGCACAAAGCAAGGGTGGGAAGAAGCCAGGATATGGGAACATAAAAATCTCATAAGGTAATATTCAGCATTCAGTGGTTTGTTGAGATTTTTACATGAAAAATCTGTGTCTATGCTATACATATCAGTTTGATACGGTAGTCCAAGTGGGAAAACAGAAAAAGATACAGATGTCAAAATTCATATGGAACACTTTTCTTGGTATTAGAGATTACTACTTTTCCACCTGTTTCCCAAATAAATCTGTCCATGCTTCCTAATAAGCTTTTATATATAAAAAGATCCCTGCAGCATGATACAGATACCTTTTTGTTGTACCTATTTTTCCTTATATATTCTGTATATTCAAGATCACAGAGAGCATCTGACTAACAAATGCAGTTTACTTGTTTTGAAACTGAAGTATTCTGAATCTCCAGACCATGTTTTCAGTTGCTCTTCTTCCCTTTTACAGGATGCTTTAAGACTAAAATAATGGTATTTTCATTACCATGAGGGAAAAAAAAACAAACACCCACCTTGTCTGTATGGATACTTCCCTATCAGATGCAACTACATTTGAGAATCAAGTTGTGACTAAAAGTAAGCCTTGAAGGCAAGGCTTCAGGGAGCCTCTTTTCTCCTCTGAACTCAGAGACCATTCTCAGTTGAACTATCATACGTTAAAAAACCCCAAAAAAACATTTTGGGAACTTCAGTCTGCAGCTGGAGAACAAGGCTTGGATGGTAACAGTTGACTCAGAATACAAAACAAGGCACCTCTAATTTCTATTTAAGTAGCTTCAAAGTATCAGTACTGTTTTCACCTGTTATAGTTTCTGAATAAAAATAAAACCAAAACAAAAAAAACCATCTCAACAAAAACCTCAAATCTGCAACTTTAAGAAATTATTAGGTTACAACTTTTTTTTTCCCCCTCCCTCAAAAGCACCTTACTAGGTTTGCAATAAAGTGACATAACATCTTTCAAAGATGAGTTACAAACAAGGAGATTCAGGTGAAGCTCTAACCAAACAAACAAAATTTCAACTCAGGTCAGGGCATGAACTGGGGGTTTACTATAAATCAGGCAAACTACTGTTTCTTGCTACAGCGAAAAACAGCAACACAATTGTCTCTGGTTTCTCAAATACGGTGTCAAGAAAAAAAACCACATTCTTTCAAGAAAGAAATCATAGTCCAGAGTCCTATTTCCCATAATATTTACAAGCATCAGTAAGACAGCTTGGAAAAGTACATGCAGGTATAACAACTGTCAGATATAATAAATGTATAGATAGTTGATCTTCTGATATAAATATTGTTAATATTTACACTGTTAAATAAGAACATTGGTACATGCATCCAGAAGTGAAATAAAAATAGAATAAAATACTAAAAAATAAAATAGACCCTATAATTCTTCTGCAGACCTCAATGTGTGCCTATGTTTGTACTTTTTCTTTGGGCATGGAAGGCTTTGCTGAAAGTTCACAGTTCTTTTCTGGAAATCATCTGTAAGGTAAAATACAGCTAAGTCTATCCAGGACAAGAGAGACTTAAATACCCATTTTCTTTCCCTGAGACACTCCACTCACCCAGAAAGGTCTAAATAGGCTTAGACTTTCATGACCGGCTTCAGGTGTTAACCCAGAACCAATACAAATCTTACCCAGTAATATATTCTTACTTGGTTTGTTCTTTCCAGAATTTCAATCAGCTCAGAAGCAAACCTCCAATCATTCTTTGTGACCAGCGTTACTGCCTCCCCAGTGCGTCTAAACAAGGAAAGAAGTAAGTGTTGATCTTCAAAATAACTGTTGCCAGGCTTTTTCTATTGACCCATGCACTAATAAACTGTACTACAGGCAGTATTACTCATCTAATACATATAAGTGGCTTGAGTATTTACTATGCACATGACACAGAGCAACTTTTTATTAAGATCAGAATACAGAAATTCACCTAAAATGGAGTAAAGGCACAAGCAATTTAGAGTTTTAGATAGTAAATATAGCATAAAGACAATGAATTTAAGTATGAAGGGACACACATTTATATCATGATAAAATTAACACATACATGAGAAAAACCACACTCATACCAACCTGGGAAAGCAGCATCCAACAACACTAACACCAAACTACACTACCATGATAGGCTAAAGACTTTGAATTTATAAATATTTTCCCCCAATATGCTATCTAGAAAACTAAACAACTTAGTGGCTCATGAAGAGATAAACAAAGAAGCAACATTTCAGAATATCTATGCAGGCATTGTTTTGAACTGTAATTCTTCCTCACATTTAAATCAGCTTTCAAACATCATTCAGTAACAGAAAAGTGTAAAACTTGTTTGCCTGCAATTTAACAGTGAACTAATTTCAAAACATAAAGCAGTGTTTCCAAAACATACTTTGATAGACTTTGAAGTCTTCACTCCCCCACCCTGCATCACTTGTAGTTCTAGAATTTGACAAGAAAAACACCTATGCAGTGCATAAAACATAAAAAACATTGATAATACATTACTATTTTCTGGTAAACACTTACCCTGCTCTTCCAGTCCGACCTACTCTATGAACATATTCTTCAATGTTGCGAGGGAAATCGAAGTTAAAAACATGAGTAATATCATGCACATCAAGGCCACGGGATGCTAAGTCAGTAGCTACCAATATCCTAACTTTGCCTAAAATAAGTACAACAGAAAAAGAACAGGAATAAACAGAAAACATATTCCAGCCTATTGGTTTTCTAGCTTTTAATGCACTCACTCTTCTTAACACATAAAGGAAAAATATGCTTGTTGTATGTCACACTGAGTTAGCTCTCAAGGTGGTAAGCACTCAAAATGTCATTTTACTATTACTGCCATTTCACAAGCAGAACAGCAGGTGCAGAAGTAAGAAACATGTCTCATTGATATAAAAAGACTGTGAAAAGAACAGAAACTTCGACCACTATGTTCTCAACTAACACTCTTGTCACAGGACTAGTCTCTTAGCATGTGTTCACATAACCCCAAAGTATAACCCTACTGACATAATCTGCAGAACTGTTTCACTGAAAGCACCTTCATCTGACACTTAAATTTACCATTCTGTAGATTAACATAACACTGACTTTTTCAGAAATGTCAAAAGTAAAATGAACCTTATTTTAAATTACTAAACTCTTAGATATCCTAAATTTTACTGAAGAGCAATCTTTGTGTTTGCCAGTTTTTGTTTGTCAAATCAACAAAGTAAACATAATTCACAGCTCTTTAACATTTTCATTTCTGTGGTACTAAAGAGACACAGCACTTACAAACAGAAAAATATCTGAACATGACAGCCTTTAAAACCCTGGTCTAAACAAACCAGTGCTTCAATACAAACTCACCTTTCTTGAAGTCATCTAAAGCCTGCTCTCGATCACACTGTTCTCTGTTACCATGAAGTGACTGTACTGGAATTCCTCGGATACCAAAGTCGCTTGCTAAGTCATCAGCTCTAGGATGAAATAAAGTAGTGGTTCTTAAAAAGGAAAAAAGAAAGAAAATAGTGCAGTATCTATATTTAGGTAAAAAAGATGATGTGACAAAAAAAGCTAAAAGCATGACTAAGGACAAAACCATACCTAGGTCAGCTGGTATTTATTACAAAACAGTATGAAAGCAAGACTGTTTCCCACAGAAACGTTTAGCCTTATTTATATTAAAAAATACTAGATTATTTCTGTGTTGTTCACTCAAAAAGTTCAAATATGGTACAATGACTATGCCCCACACCAATCAGGTCTTGCATGCATCAGCTGCATATGAAAGTAAACAGTACAGCACATTCATGTATCCCCAAGAATCTTAACATCTAACTTTAAGTAGGTGAAACTGAAACTTACCACCACCATCAATGATATTAAAAAAGCTACAGTCAGTCTGAAGGAATAAATACATAAAAATACTACTACTACCAGCACATTGTGGTCAAGAGTTATATAATTATTACATGAACTAAGAAACTCCTCAGTATTTCTGTTATAAAAAAACCAAACACAGATGTGATACTGGGAAGTGGTTACATACATAAGCTTTTTTCCCACAAAAATGATGACCTTATCTTCCGGCTTCATAGACTCTATGAAGCAATGCATGAAAGCTCTCTTCTCCTCCTCGTCGATAACGACAACTCTTTGTTCTACCGTATTTACTGCCTGGCAAACAGCAAAAAGGGATGTTAAGTAGAAACAGATTAGAATAATTTTTTTTCCTGTTAATTCCCATATTACAATATTATAAAACTAGTAATACAATACCATGAAAAACTATTTTAAACACAAGATATACATCAGTTTGGAGTTCAAACAATGCAAATTTCTCATTTCCTAGTTGCTTTAGGACAACATTAAAATTTATTTTTAGGCAGTTTGCCAAACCATGTATTTGCAGAGATATAAAGGGCACAGACCAGGGAGGTGTAACGATTATTTATAGCATTAGTGAAAATCAGATAGAAGCTCTTTGAGTATATTATATGTTAATCCAAAGCAAGTTGGAACAATGGCAGTTTTACTTGAAATTACAAGCTTTTAAAGAAGACTCTGTAAATCTACTTGAAATTATTATCAATTCTGTCTAATTATGCCAACAATAGTTCATTAATAAAGACTTTACTCCATTATATCTGAAGGTTACCACAGAATGTCTGAGGTATACTACATGAGTAGCAGAAAAGGCTAGACATTCTCATGGCACAGCATCACGTCCTTGTGGCAAGAGTTGAAGAATGAATCAAGTACACAAAGATTCTCTCTCCACATGAGAACCCTTCCCCTTCCCCCCAGATGTCACCTCTTCAATTAAGAGAAGCTCCTGTAAAAAGAGATGAATGAATTAGATAAAAGAGCTACAAGAGCAGTTGATGTTTTTCAAATTCCTGTCTTCCATTTTTGACAAGAAATGCCCTTTGATAAAAGTGTTGTTCTGAACAGAATAGATGAAAGGCACATTTTCCCTCCATTTCTACCTAAGGGTGTACTGGATACTAAGAGTTTCCTCATTTGCTATCACTAAAAACAAGTGCAACTGAAAAGGAAAATTTCCTAAGATCTTGGGAGAACTACTCTTTCTGTAAATTCTGCTGGTACAGAAGCCAACTACACAAAGTTGCACAACAATGACAACTATGCAACTACATCCACATGTTAGAAATTTTGGACTTTAAAGACAGTTCTTACTTTAAGACATACTTCCTGCTCTAGACAAGTGCCCTCCACGAGTTTGGTACAGAGCTCTCATTCCATTTGAGAAAGAAGCAGTTAGGAAACACAGGTTCAGATAAGGATCTGTATGTATTAGAAGGAAGGTCTTCAGAAGAAAAACCAAGTAAGGTACAACAACTTGCTGAACAGAAGCGAAGGCTGAAAAAACAAGGGTTCATGCAAAAACAACTTGGCACTGCGAAGTACAACAAACATTCAACATGGTAGTTACTTCTTGCTTATGATGTCTTCTACCGAAGAGTTAAGACTTCAAGATGTTGTTACATAACAAACAAAGCTTTTTATACTTTTTTTTTTCAGTTGTTTCTAAACTTGCAATGAAACTTCAAAACAGAGTATGGAGCTGTTTCTTCAAAGTTAAGATTGATTTTAAAAGTTACATGCATTTACTTACAAGCAAAAATTTTCCTGGTTTAGCTGTAGATTCTACAAAAGCAAGAGGGAATATGAAAAGAACAGGACAACTTACTGCTAAGTCAAGAGTGCCAACATACACAATAATGGGATTTTTCAAGTATGATTTCGCCAGGCGACGAACACCATCAGGCCAAGTAGCACTAAACAGGACATGAAGAGGAAAACAAGACACGTGAGAATAGTGTGCACCACCTTCTCCAATTCATTAATTTTCTTTCTTATACATCAGTGAAACACACATGCAATTACAGTAGTGAGTTTATATAATATTTAGAACTAATCTTAAGCTAGTGCTGAACAGCACTCAAGCTTGAAAGATAACTTTTTTGGTTAAATGTACAGGCAACAGTTATGGAGCCTTTCTTATGGAGTCTTTCTAATGAAGCCTAAGGTGAGTTTAATAGTTCAACAATACCTGATAAGCAAGTTTCTAGTCAGTTTTATCTCTAAAATAATAGTTCCAATGCAAAATACTGTAACAAAAAGTATTGTTGGGATATTCTATTGTTGCATTCTCAAAAGCTGCATAATTTCAAAATTAATCCAGGTACAGAATAGCACAGACACTGATCAGAAGGCGAGGAAACACATTTGGTCCCAGATGGAGAAGTGGAAGTAGGAAGTTCAAATTGATACGGCAAATTCTAGCATTTCCAGGATACCTTTGTTTTTGGGAGAACTTGATAGCCTTAACAGTTGATGTAAAACATCAGAAGAGGTAGTGCAAAATGAAAATAAAAATTGTGAAATGACTCATTAGGACTGACTAGACAAAATTAGAAAGTAGAAGTTTTAATAATCTGACACCTTTTTTATCGCAATTAACTTGTTCAATGACCTTATGTTTACAGTGTTCAAGTACTGAGCACTATTATGTTTAGATACCTTGTCATAACAGTTTGTCTGTCAGGCCGCACATCTATTAGGATCTTCATTATCTGAGGTTCAAATCCCATATCCAGCATTCTGTCAGCCTCATCTAAAACCTGCTCAGAAACAAGGTGATTTATTCTGCCTAGTTTCTTAGATAAGGATTTCAGCGAGACATTACACAGCAGACGATTTTAATGGTAACAGTTTTAATTGCAGAATCCACCCCATAATTTACTGCAAAACCTGTCCAACTTCTATTTTACCTCTTCAATTTCCTTGACAGTTTTTAATTGAGTAATACATTTTCAGGCAGAGAAGGAAAATCTACAGCACCTTTAAGAGCACTTAAAGTCAATGAAGAAAAAACAACTGTTTGTTTTAACAATAACTTGGTTGATGCCTAAAACAAAGCACAGAATTAAACCAAACCCAGATGGGGACAACCCACACAACACACTTTCAATACAAAATTTTTAGTAATTTAAAGAGGAAATCTAATTTCTAGTTCATTAGAGATCTCATACAGGATCAAAATATCCATTATCAATTTAGTTGCTCATTAAAAGCAGGAAAAAAAGCCAGAGCATGCATTCTAGCTCACACTAGAACACTGCAGAACTCCCAGAGCTTAAGCTTGTTTAATCTGGTAAAAAAGAAAATGCCCTGAAGAGAAAAAGTGAGCTGGAGGTCTGACTACAACTCCTTGGAACTGATTTTATTTTCTAATATACAAGCACATGTGTGAATGATTTCAGTCTCATACAAAGAAAGAAGACTGACATCCAAGACTCATTTATCTCCTTTGATTTATACAAACTCTACCTGAAAATTAAAGTTACATCAATTGTGCTTTTAAGTACTAACATTTTCTAGTCACTTATGTGGAAATAGAAGACTTTGATGATAATCCCTTTGTACTCTCCCAATTTCGGTTCCATTATTTTCTGATATTACAGGTTTTTAGTACATTACGTATGTAAATTACTGAAATAACAAAATATCAACAGACAGAAGACAAGAATTCTATTTCTTGATTTAATTCTCCTTATTTTCAGAGGGCTCATAGAGATTTCATTAACTACGTGCATTCCAATAGAATGACAAGGCTGAAACATCACTAATTTTATATACAGACTTGGCTTTATGGCCTTTTCAGCAGCAGAAGCTTTCTGTGCTATTAAGCACACTTGTGTTTCACTGGAACTGGAAAAGAAAGCATCTAAGTATGTCTATTAGATGGATCAGAGTAGCTGAAGTTTACTTTCCTTATTTCAGGCAGCTACCTAATGAAGATAAAAGGTTGTAATAGATGCAAGCAGATAGTAGCACTATTTTTTTTTCAAATGTCTCATAGCCAGGTTCTGGTTTATAAGCTAAATGTCCCCGAGCTTACACAATCTTAGGTTTCCTGTTGTCTACATATTTACTTTTTTAATTAATATCGTTCATTTAAATTCTATTTCTTGGTAGGGAATTCTTACAAGCCAGTTCTTCATGTGAAAATCTTCTCTCCTCTGTTTTCAATTAAGTTATTGGTAAGTTTTACACTATTCTTTTTTGTATTTGAAGAATAAGAGGACTACTCCAATCTACCTCCAATACCCTACTTCATGACTTGTATTTTTTATTATCCTCTTTCTCCTACATGCTTCCTAATTATTAATGCACAGTTCCAATTTTGTTACTTCTGCTTTATGAGAATAAGCTCCAAAGAAATAAGGTCTCAGATGACTGAAGAATGAATACTGATTTACACTGAACACAGCAAAACACAAAGCAATCTTCATATTACACATATTGTAAACAATCAAAAGGCTGTTTATGACAGGCTGCTGTTCTTCACAATTTCAGAAGTAAGACTGGGAAATTCTATCTTGACTAAAATGGCTTCCTGAAAATCTGAAGCAAGACTGCAATCAGCTTGATAGTTCTGTCAGGCAAGAAGAGAAACTCCAACCTCCAATTCAATTTGTGTACAGTGTTTATTTAGACGTAACTAACTCCAACAGAGTTTGGTTCTTTGGTTTTGTGTGTTTTTTTTGGTGGGGGTTCTTTTGTTTGATCACTTCTTTTTAACAAGTTATTGTATCCCAGTATCTGATCTTGCAAGTCCTTTGGGAAGCAACTGAATCATACTAACCAGTAATACTCGGTGCACTTTGGGAGCCTTCACAAGATTCATCAGTATCTTTAAATGAAAACTGTAAATAAAGCTCTTCAATAAAGAGCGTTCTTCATCCAAGCTGTTAAAGTTGAAATATAATACCCCTTTATTTTCTCTGAAATAAGGCTGTGAGATTAAATTATTTGTTGGCTAAAAACTGACAATGAACCCTGGAAACAGAAACTATCTTATATATTAAAAACTACAAGAAACTACAAGGAAAAATATATGGTAACATTAAAAAATACAGAATTTTGGACGTCCAGTATTTCACACAGTACTTAAAGGACAGCACTTCCATGAAGTCTGAGGCAGGAGACATTAACCATATCACAAAACAGGGTCCTTGCACTGGTTTCAATCTTCTGAAAACATTTAACTGCTAGTGGTACAAGAACAAACGTCTTTCCTCCTGCTTTACACCACTGTATTTTTCAACTTGATAGTTCTTTTTAGCTATATCATACTATAGCATATTCTGCATATACTGAAATATCTGATTTGCGTTCATTAGACACTGCTTTACAAAGCAGTGTGTGCTTGTAGCATGACCATACTTCACCTAGGCAGAAAGATTATTAATGTTTCTACAGGTCTCAGAAAGCAGGTCTGCAGGCCTATTTTCCTCTTGTGTAGCAATTACATTACTCTTCCGCAAGAGGCTACTCTCTTGTCTTTCAACAATAACGTTTTTTTTCCCAGATGGTCAAATTTCTAATGATGCTACCACTGCTAGCCTTGAGTTACCTAGAATTGAAGCTAACCTTTTACACCGTAGTGAGTACTTAACTTTCAGACGGGAGCGGGAGTGGACAAAAAAGAGGGCCAAATTGTCAAACTAGGCAACAACTCACCAGTTAAACAGACAAGTTAGAAATAATGTGAATAAACTGAAGTATTTTACAAATAGCAATGGCTTTATATGTCCACCACAGCAAAAGGCAAGAATGAAATGAAGGCATAAGGATTAATACATGTTCACATGCCTATTTTACCACTTAGATCAAAAGAAAACCAGTCCCCTGACATTTAAATATCTGTGTGATTCTCGTGCTTACTGCACAAGTTCTAATAAGAACCTGAGTCATGGTTAACCTTCAAAAAGAAAAGACAACTTCAGAAAGGCATTCCATCCATTAGTAATTAATCCTGACAAAAAAACTTTAGAATATCAAACATTGCTGAATTGAGATAACAATTTACCAGAAGGCTATTTTACTTTTTCTAGGAAATATTTCACATCTACAATGCAATTATGGTAAGTATAAATCATCCCCCCATCACCAATCTCAATGTTACATTATGTTGTACTGTAATTAAGACTTTAGAAGTTTAAATAAAACTCCTTTAAAGTTTAAGTTCAAAATGAGTCAACCATTTTCCAACTCATTCTGTATCAGCTACTTACCAAGTATGTTATGCTCTTCAGATTTATGAAGTTGTTCATTTGAAGATCATTTAGTCTGCCAGGAGTAGCAATAACAATATCCACACCTTTGGTAACCATGTGTATTTGTCCTTTTCGATCTGCACCGCCATATATGCAAATACTGTAAAATAAAATGTTTTAGAAGTAGTGTATTAAGTTTAAAACTAAGGTCAATCCTTTTAAAATAAATGTCACCATGTTGCTTGATTTTAAAAAGTATCACCTGGTTTTAGCAAGAGGAAGAAATACAGTGTGACTGACAGTTTCACAATAATTAATGACATTAACACTGAATGACACTCCCTCAAAAGGTCAGCAATAGTTTTCTGCTGAGACTGCAGTGAAAATAATCATGAAATGAAGGAAGAACAAGAGCAAGGACAGGGATGGAATTACCACATGACTGAGGGCAAACATGCTGGAAGATGGCTTTGCAGAAAAGACCTGGGTGGGTGAGAAAATAAGCATTATTCAGCAGTGTAATCCCACAGAAAAGAAAGCCAGCTGTATGCTACGGAGAAGGTAGCCAGCAGAGCTCATGGCTAGAACTCATTATTCCCCTTTATCCAGTACTTATGACACCACACTTCAAGCACAATATCCAGTTTTTGTACCATCAGCCTCTATTACAAGACAGGCTTATTCACACTGGAGCAATTCCAGCAGGCAGCTACCAAGATGGTCAAGAAGATGGAGTGCATGACATGAGAAGCTGGTAACCAGGCTCATTCATCCTGAAGAGGACAAAGATCAGGAAGATCTTACTGCTGCCCACAACTACCTAACAGTGACGTGTCAAGAAGACACAGCCAGACTCTCTTCTCAGCTGTCTACACAGAGGGGCAAGAAGCAACAAAGCTACAATACAGAGAACTCCAACTACACAAGAAAAAGATTTTTGACCATGAGATTAGTCAAAACAGGTATTCTGAAAACTGGGAAAATATAAACTCTGGATTTATTACCCTCCTCTCCTAACAAGCACAGTTATTTTACTAGGTGAATTAAGTCAGAAGCATAGGACAAAAAAGGTATTACTTAACAAGTGAGAAATGAAGTTACCTTTTAATTCCTTTGTATGTGTACTTCAAACACTCTGCCTCCACTTGAAGTGCCAGTTCTCGAGTGGGAGCAAGGACTAACATTCCTGGCCCCTCACGCTGATCTTTGGATCTACAACAAAGCACATTTAGAATGTGAGTATGTAAGGACAGGCAAAGTCCATCACATCTGACATCAAACCTTTTTATATTGTTCCAAACTTCCTCAGTACACTGTTGCTAGCAGAATCTGTGGTGACAAATTTGGTCCTTATTCCACCAGTTTTGTATTTTTCTTCCAATTTATCATTTTTATCATGTGGGGGATGGGTGTGGGGGGAAGTATGCACAGCTAAACAAGTCAGACATTTGAGCAGTCCTTACATTGGTTGTGAAGTCAAGTGAATGAATCCAGGCATTAGGTATGCTAACGTCTTCCCAGTACCAGTCTGTGCTATACCAATAAGATCAATTCCTTGGAGTATGATCGGCCATGCCTGGGACTAACATAAAACAACAAATACTCAGATGTATTTTTTACTTTTCTATTAAGCTTCAGTTGAAAAGTCATCAAAACTGAAGATATACCTGAATTGGCGTAGGCTTTTCAAAACCAACTTTTCTTATATTAGCCATAATATCAGGATAATGCTCAAATACATCCTCAAATCTACAAACAGGATTGGGAATGCAGCGCTTTTCACCTTCTTTTAAGTCATCACAAGTTATATTATTATTTTCTTTCCTGCACAGAATTAAAGCAGTGCAATTGCTTTGAAGAGTCTGAAGTGTTCATTATCTGAAAAAAAGTAGAGCTAACACAAAAGACTGCCTTTCTTAACTATTTTTAAATTCCTGGGACAACAAAAAAAACAAGTTCAGGCTCTTGAATGTGACTGACTCATTCTTATAATTTTTAAGAAAGCATTACTACAGAAACACTTCTCCTGGAGGCATCAATTACCATTCTTGCCCAAGAATTACTAATTTTAAGTTATATATGGTTATTAACACAAACTGTATTCCTGTCATATCAGATTGCAATTATACTCTATTACGAATTAAGTAATTGTGGCATGTTTTTAAACCTAAAGACAACTCAGAACTCAGAGGAATGGATTGGACTTCTTACTCAGAATCCAAGATTCTGACAAAAACCTTCCCCAAATACTTTCAGAGCAGTGCCCTGGATACTCTACAAAATGCAAACAGAAAAATTTAGAAAAAAATGATGAGCTCCAAAAAAAACCCCATAACAACCACCCCCCAAACCAAGACAAAACTTAAACAACAACACAAATAAAAAACATTAAAACTGATGTTCCAAGGCTGTCCTCAGTTAAGAGATATTAATATGCATAAGCATATTCATTTCAGTCCTATATTCTTCTAAAGACTCCACTCAGTAAAAAGCTTTTTCTTCCAGTGGAGTGTAAGCTAGGAAAAGAACAGGCAACTCAACTTCTGCATACAGAATTATTTTTTCAATTACTGTATATTTTTCCTTAAAGTAAACAGATTAGATGAAATAGAAAAATATTTCTTTATCACAGGAGTGCTATTCCTTAATATATGTTCTGAACCTATGGAACAATGTTCTGTAATTCTGACTAGCTCCAACAATAACACATACATATACACTTTAAGGAAACAGGTGTCCGTTCCATGCTTTGCTCACTGTGGCAAAATTTCTCTGGCATGTAAGAAAAAAAAAAAAAAGATACCTTGCAAAGAGAAAGGTAATAAAAAAGTTAACACTTAATAAATAATGTTCACCAACTTCATTAGAACTACTGAAAAGGGTTGAAAGTATTACCAAGGCCTGAACTCAATCACTTGAAACAGAGAATCTGTTCTCCTTGCAAAGTACTGATGGAGATTGTTGGATCAAAATTAATGGATAGTTAACTGAAGCATGTACTAACCAGGATGTACTTGTAAAGACAAGATAGAAAGGAAGGTAACAGCAATAGAAGTTGGAAATTGTTCTGAAGATGGCATTTGACTAAAATATATGGGGGGAAATGGCAGCCAAGAGGTACTCAACATGTGAATAATCCTATTTGGAGCCAAGAGGTACTCAACAGGGAAATAATCCTATTTGGAAGGACCTAGAAAATGTGAACATGCTGTCTCATGAGAGACAAGAAACAGACAAAAGCCGAGTGAACTATTCTTTTGAGTTTTTTCTGTTCTGAAATTCAACTAGATCAAACACTTCTGGAGAAGTAGATAATCCTTGATTTTCCATGCAACTATAGCATCTCATCTGGCAGTTATTGTTTCATTCCCAAGAAGGATCTTCCTAAGAAGATCTAAGTTATTACAAGATCCCAACATTATGCTGCTGTTTCAATATTTCATCTCCTACTTTCTAGGCTTAAAAGCAATTTTTGCCAAGCAGATGATTCCTTAAGGAAATGACCTTACCGCCACAGTTCCACTTCTTCTTGTGACATAGATGCAGTCCTTGACGATTCCTTATAGAAGTTTTTCTCAATTGGAGGCAAGTCTTAAACAATCAGAAAAAGTAAACTTGCATTGGCAGGAAACACAGATTCAGTACAAGCCTGCTAAATCTTAAGATGGAAATCCCAAAACCCAGATAGTGTCTTGAGGCAGGAGACTAGTTAAGTGATAAAGGCAATTGTTGCTCATGCAAAAGATGAGACAAATACTTCAGTATCTGTAAAAGAGCCACCTCCCCACATTTCAAGTTCTAAAATAATTTCTACTAACATGTACAGTATGATATTTAACAATTTTCAGATTTTTTTTCTGTCACCAGAGATAGAACATTATTTTCAAGGGGTGAAGTCAAAATACCAATTAAATAACAGGTTTAAGTCTTCATACAACAATTACAGTCTTATTCATGACCATGCTGAGAAATGTTAACATGGTCATTTCACTGCAAATACTTATCTAGTTTGAAAAGTGAAAGATTCAGTAATCTCAAAGCAAAAATTAAAAATACCTAAGCATTCAACAGATTTACCACATAAAGACAAGTATCATACAATCAAAATTTTAAAACTAACCTGCCCACTTCATAGCTTCATATTTGGCTTTGTTTTCTCGAATAGAGTCCCAGTTAATCAGTGATTTCCTTGCATTATTTCCAGGCTTGATAGTGTCTACGACTTTTCCTGTAGAGTTAGTACCAAAATGCTGCTGTTTGATGGAATCTGTTGCATTGTGTGGGAGAAATCTCCCCTCAAAACAAACACCTTATTTTCTTTATCTATAGTGAGGCCTCTTATGTATTTGGAATACACATGAAACATCTAACTAGAAAATTCTTTCCTAGGTCTCTGCCCTGAAGTACTGCTGAAACCTGTACAAATTCAGTTCTGATTAAAAAAGGGAAACATTTCAACTTCTCTAGCTACTTACGGAAAGCAGTAACAGGTTCTGAAATGCCACTCCTCCAGCTATAAGTAAGACTTGTTGTGCAGCAGGCTTTTCAAAAACTTATGAATCCAGTAGATGACATGTAGATAGAAAGTTTTAACAGCTACAAGAGCAAAGTTTACTTCTAAAGCATCCAACAACACCACAATAAGGTCTGAGTCTAGTTATATTCTATACTTCTTTTTTGATGAGGCAAGTAAGAAAGCAAGGTATTAGATATAAATGGCAACACAACTATGTGGAAAATTGGTGGAAAAACAGGAAACACAGGGAAAACACAGTCGCACATACTAAGGAAGTGTTAACTATTTCTAGTCTCTTGAAACATACTTATCCACCTTCTGAGGCACTTCTAAAAAAACACAGAACTACCCCATTCCTTATTCTAATGCTGGAACACAGCCCTTGGATACCCTCTCCTTGCTCATCATTCCTGAGATCAGTAACTATGGATGGTGTTTGCCTGTGCAAAAAATTGTTGGGAGTACAGACAAGACATACCAATAACATAAGCAGCACCTCAACATACAATAATTAATTATATATCCACATAACAGACAAAGTTAATACACGAAAGCCCAGTAACGCCAGGGATGAAGTGCAACATCAAATCTTTAACTACCCATGAAAGTAGTAAGATGTCAGTATTGCCAATGCTATGATCAGCACTTTTATAGACCACCATTACAAAAGCTTACTGAATTTTAATATTCCGCCAATACTACATTAAAACTTACACTACAATCAATACTGGTATTGTGAAGGAATCAGACTGATGATGCAAGAAACTGAGTGCTATAACATTCTGCATCCATTAAAATAGTTGAAAACACACAGGAACAGATTTTCATAGAAGCCTGGCACTTAGGGTGGGGGGATGGGAAAACCTTCTACAGCTGAGAAAGGAGGATGTCTAGGTATTTCTGTTTTAAGGAAGTATGCTACTGTCCAAGAACAAAGTTCAAGTTAATTCACTTTGTAAAATACTAATATAAAAACACTCCAGCAAACTTACCTTTCTCAGTCCAACCCTTGTTGTTGCTTTGTCCACAACTTGTAACAGCATTGTCAATCAACATCTTGGCTTTGTTTTGCACATCAGCGCTGCCAAAAATCTTTACTTCAGCTTCATAGGTTCCTCTTGTAACCTATGGTCACAAATGTTATTGAGTTTTTTCAATACTGGAAGGACAAACATTATTCCAAGAACTCATAATGAAACCAATATGTGATTCTTTTTTTCTGGAAATTTAACTTTTTCTCTCTGGAAAATGTGCCTTAATACTTTTTTCTATAAGAAAATAAAATAAATGCATGCTTAAGGGGAAAAAAATCAGTAACTGTGTCTCATTGTCACACATAATTCAAGTTGCACCCTCAATTCCACTTCCTTTTTACCAATTCTTGTAAAACAGTGGAATTATTAAGCTATTGCAACACCCTTCAACTTCCTGCAATACCGTGGAAACAAAACCAAGTGTGTTCCAAACCGAGCCTAGGTCTTGATGATACATAGCACATGGTACCTTTATCCTGGAACCCGAAGAATCCTCAAGTTCTTTTATTTTAGTTCCGCCCTTACCTGTTACAAAGATACACGGCAGGTATTACGGAGATTTAGGACAAATTGCGAAAAACTACATGTTAATTCTCAGTATTTTGGAAGACCAAAACCCAAGAGCTTCGTATGCGCGTGCATCTACAAAGGAACGAGCTTCTGACAGCAAACTGATGGCAAACGTGGCTAATTGTTTTGCCAATTACCCAAATGCAAGGGGAGCATGTAGGGGGAGGCCCCTCAGCTGCAGAGATGGAGCGGCAAAACCAGCTCCAGAGACTGCCACTCTTCCGCCGTGTGACTGGAGGGGCTCCAGCCGACGTGCAGACTGCTGGCCACGAGAGACAGGTGTCAACCCAACCACTTCCAGGAGTAAGTTTCCCTGGCGACTGGGAGAAATCCCGCAAAGGCACCTGCCGTGCGGGGGCGAGAATGGCCAGGGCCCGGGCCCAGAGGGCAGGGATGGGCTTCTTTGGGGCACAGAGGCCGGGCCGGGGGTTCTCCTTCTCCTCCCCCGCCCCTACCCCAGCGTGCCGAGCACCCGCGGCCCGGGGCTCATTACCTATGAGGGCCCCGACCAGGGCGCTATCGAGGCGGAAGCACAGGGGCGCCTCAGCGTCCCGGGCCCGCCCGCC
>VXBX01007086.1:928918-982718 GCA_013400415.1 Scytalopus superciliaris
CTGAAGTAGCATTTATTATCCTAGAAAAAAAAAGTAACTTTTTTCCCACTTTGCTTTTCTTGTTTTATTTTCTGGGATCATTTCACTTTCTGCCCATCTGAATCTGTATTGTTATTTATTTGTTTGCCCAGTGATTGTATTGTCTTTCTCTCTCCCCGGTTCTGTCCTCTTTAGTTTTACTCTATATTTCAGTTCCTTGTTATCCCTCCTTTGTCAGCCTTATGAAGTGCTGTCATAGTATTAGTTGAGACTGCAAGGAAAATTGCCAAAATTTCCACAGAAGGAAATGCAGCTTCTACAATAAAGGCAGCGCCTGCTTCCTTCCCTCACCTACTGCTGCCCAAATGGTTCAGATTCACAAGACAGCTTCTCAGTGAGACTGGAAAGAGAGATTCCCCGAATTTTCAGTGTAGCCACCCCCATTGTCCCCTTCTGAGGCCAGCCCCAATCCTTAAAATACAAACTTTTTGTAGCAAAATAGTGTTCTTTTTATGAAGAACAATGTGATAGTGGTGTGTCAGGTACTTCTGCCACAGCACTAAATCATCCAAACTTGGATGGATGTTAACCTACTGTTTTTCAGAGCTAAAAATAGCTGATTACTGATGAACAAATGTGTGCATCTTGCAACTGTCAGCCATTTCTAACCCCCATTTCTAGCCATTTTACTGGTTTCCTTGGTACCTTGCTAGCAGCTGTAGATATTTTTTTTGTTGTAAACATAAACTATTGTCTAAATCAGGACATTACATATATATATATATAATTAGTTCAGAAGCAAAGTGCTTTAAACCTTACAATTTTTACTTCTGCCCTGTAGAAACGGCACTAGGTCTAAATGCTCAAATTTTTGGTTTTTTAGTTTAGTTTAGTTTTTTTTTGTTTTTTTTGTTAATACATCCTGCAGCATTAGCCTTGTGGGCAACTCATTATTTAAACCTACTGTACTACATCAAAGACTGCCATACTGTAGGTGTAAATTTGGATGTTAACCATCACTTAAACATGCATTTTCATGCAACTAGGAAATATGGGCTCATTCAACTGCTTTGCAGATTCATCCTGATTTTTGTGATTTTTTCTGATTAAAAAGGCTTTCAAAACAGTTCATGCTATGATATGTATGACTAGAGGAATGACCCAGCCAATGAAGAAAGCCAACAAGCTGTTATTTAAGTTTGACATGGAGCAGATTGAGTGCTTCTGTACCATCCCCTGGCTTGCAGATGCTTTGAGATGATCTTGATATTCCAGTCCTTAGAGAGTCAGCAGAGAGAGTTGTTTCCACTAATGGGCGCGAGATGGCTTCAGTAGTCTCTGTTCCTGCCTCTGTCTCCAACTCTTCATCAGTTATAAATAATTTTGACTCCCTCCATTTGGAGTATACATCTTGGCTACCTCTGGAACCACTGGAGTCACTGCCAGCAATCTGTATATTCAGTTCTTCTGTTGACTGTATAAGGTTTTGTACAGATAAAGATTTTCCTAAGTCCATTTGCACCACAGGTTTAACTGAGAGCAAAGGTTCCCCTTCTGTATCCAGGCTTTTTCTCCATGTGAGATCCTTTGTTGCACTGGGCTGCGCGACTTGTCCATTATCTTTTGATGCAACAAGGCAAGCGGTGACATTGGAAATATTTTCCTGTGTGGTTACAGGAATAATATGAACGGGCTCAGGCCTATTGATATGCTTCATTGATGAGAAAGGTGGTATTTGTAATGTTGTTGGAGTTACTGGCTTAGTTGCCTGGTTTATTTGGTTTGATGTATTATTAACTGTTGCAGGTCCATCATTTGGCACTTGTGTTGCTTGACTATGAATAGCTGGACTAAAAGCATAGTAAGCCTGAGTGCTAAATTCATTTGGTGTCAGTATAAGCTGTAGGCCACGAGGCAGATTGGCACTAGCTGATCTGGATACACATCCACTAATTTGTGCAGAATTAGACAAATCTTTGCTGTCTGATGGACTCTGATAATCAGAAGTCTGCTCACACTCAAAAGCTGGCATTTGAAATGAAGCCAAAGTGAGTGCAGATGCAGATCCTTTTCGCAAAACTTGTTGATAAATATCTAATAAACAGTCCAGTTTTGACTCAATGGATTGTACCTACAGGAAGAGAAGAAAAGGTGAACATTAGTGCCAAATACTAATATAAAATATTTGGAATCCAAGCAAAGGGAAAATGTGACTGCTGAAGAGCAAAACAAAGGGAGCTTGGTGTATGCTATTGACCCTTGAAAAAGAATGTCAAGAGCCATGTACATTTTCCATTAGCAAGCTGATAAAAGGGAAAAAAAGGTTAAGGCAATATAAGTCATATAAATTTGATTTCAACATATAAATGAAGCAGATATTAGAAAAAAATACTTTACCTGTTCAGCTTTTGAAACTGGCAATGAAACACAGAATAGGCATGAGCAATAAAGCAAGACAAAGCAACACAGATAATCACTCTACCTGTTTCTCCACTTTGACTACCCGCCCTAACATGCTGAGGTCATCTGTTGTCTCATTCTCTGCAGGATTCTTTTCTCTGCTTCTTTTATCTGCTGTGATTTGTCCTTTCCCAAGAATTTGGTCAACACTGTAAGAGAAATCAAAAGCTGCTGCAATTCCTGAAACCAGTGATGATACGGAAGTGTTTGCTATATCCATACATTAAAAATTAAAATCACAGTATTTCAGAAAAGCACTTGAAAAAGAAGACAAACATGATTTTATTAATCAAGGGAAAAAATCAAAAAGGAATGATTTTTGAGAATTTGAGACTGCTTTTCTTTTTTGTTGGCACTAACCAGGGGCCAAAACTTAGCCATCATCTGGGAGAGCCAGGGCTAGACCTGCTGAAAGAGAGAGAAAGGCGGTGGCCTCTCCAGCAACCTGATGTTGTGGGGGAACAGACATAGCAGTGCCACCTCCAGCTCTCCCATATTAACAACAGCATCCAGTCCTGGAGGAGTTCTTATTTTGAAGCAGGAATCTCAGTCCTATGCTGATAATGATAAATACGATGCAATGTTTGGGTTTTTCCCCCCTTAATTACCGTTGCTGGGAATCTGTAACACAAAATCTACATAAGTACTACATTACCAGTAGTTTCCAATTTCTTTTATGTGAAAACAGAAAGTCTCGAATGGGAGAAAGGCAGTTCTCAATGTCTTCGTCATCCTTTTGGCAACCTCCTAACTAAATGCCTCATGTACAAATGGACTTTATAGATAAAGGATTACATTTTCTACTGTGCAGGCTTCCACTTCCTGAGGGCAATTTAGATATGTTTTTTTGGTTGGTTTTGCCCACAATTCAATTTCTGGCTCAGCTGTGTTCACAGAAAGAGATGCTGTGTAACACAGAAATGCTAAACTTTGTCAATATACATTATGCAGTGAATGACATTAGATGCTTACACAGAGTGGGACTAATTCTTTCCTTACCGTGACTGAAGACTCTTAATCCTGCATAACATGTCTAGATGGCCTGCTGAATACTGTTCAATGACATCTTTGACATCATATGGGCGAAGTGTTTCCTTAAACTTTCTCTTTGCAACATGGAATTTCATAATTCTGTGGTAAAAAAGCATTTCACAGGTTAATTTTCAACAGTTGTGAAACAATATGATATATTTCACTGACAGAATTTGATAGCTAATTTTGAAATGGAAGGTATTTCAATACAGCTTGTGCAAGTAAACTTTTACATAATTGTTTTTTTAAGTACAAATGTGCAAGTTCAAATGCACTATAGCTATCCCTTCGAATTGTTGTTTAAGAGAGATCACGCAATGCTATTTTAAACACTATAGAGCATGTTTAGTATATCACTATGTACTTGTTTGGCCTTATGTTGGGTGCCTAATACGAAAGGTACTGAAGTACATGCCTAACTTAAACCTGGGATTAGTTCCACTGACTTGAGTGGGATATCCTGTAAGTTACATTTGTGCTTAAGTGTTCTTTATAGAGTAAAGATTTCTCTAATGAGTAGATTACACAAACATAAATGGTAGTATCCTTTTAGTGGTGTTCATTTTAAGTTCCTTGCTCTCTACTTTGGTTAAAAAAAATAAATTCATGCACCCATTTGATTTTTCATCAGCTTTTATTTTTTACCTAATATTCAGGCCTAAGTATTTTTAATTTATTCACCTGACTTAAGATCAAATTTTGCATGCTAAAGAGAAATTTTTGTGTTTGTTGTCTACTGGAATCTATGGAAATGATTGGTTAATTAGCATTCATGATTTTTTTTTGTGAATTTCACTGCAGAACTGTAAGTTTCAGATAACAGTAAATATCCAAAATTGATGAATGGCATATATTTTTTAAGGTGAGACTTGTACAAGTTTCTGTGATATGTGAACATGTGATGAATAGCTCTTTTTAGAATTAAAAGCTTGATATTAAATTGCAAATTTTAAATAATAGAAATTAAAAATTCAGAAAGTAAGTAACAGTGAGATGATTTTCCAGGTCAGCTGGTAAAATCTGATGTTTTCCTTGGTTTACATAAGAACTGCACAAGAGAGAAGAGTTCTGTTCAAGAACTGGGAGAGAAGCCAAGGAATCAGGTGTGTTAGCTATTCTGATCTGTGCAACAGAGTTTACAAATCCCCATTAGGGCCAAACTGCTGATATTTGCTATCTATTGCAAGTGAAAAAGCAGACAGTAAATTGGTATCCTATTCCAAATGCCAATATTTTGTGTTAATATATTCCTTCAGTGTTTAATATAATGTTTAGCAGCTGTAACACCATGAATTATAATAAAAAACCAAACCATGGCTCTCACTCTCTGATAAAAATAGATTAGTAATGTTTTAGTGGAATTTAAGAAAAACATACTTCATATAGTTAAGACAGACATTATGATAATAGGTATGTAGAGTTAGATTGATAGCATAGAGTGATCCTCTACTGATTTTTGTATCATGTGTAAATATTCTTTCAAATAATGTCAGCCTTTTCTTACAGTGCTTAGATTGTTGATATTTTCCATTATGTTAACCTTCAGTTAAAAATGAGATTATTTGTCACTGGTATAGAGCTTGAACTATGATTCTGATTATAGCAATTAAAAATGGAAAAGGTCTGTTAGGAGTAGTTCATCAACTTGATAGTTCAGGACTGATCTCCATGCAGTTTTAAATATATGAGATGATGCACTTTCCTCTTTGCATTGCCAGCTGGTTCTGCAGACCAGTGGCATCTTTTGTAATCTGAAGGCTTCTGAAGCTGGGATGAATCTGGGATGCAGATTTTATTTTCTTTTAGCTGTCAAATGATGCCAGGATGTTCAATTTATAAGACCCTGACAACCCAATCTTCTGGAATTTATTTCTTTATTCAGGTTACAAAGAATAAATGATGTAGCTGACATACAAGATGGTATAATAATTTTACTGTTATTATGTTTTGGTGGTCACAATTTTTTACCTCATGCTCTTGATAAAGTAAAACTATGAAACTCTATTAAAAAAGCAGACTCAGAGTATTAATGGTGTAATTGAAGACAACTGAATTTACCACAGCTGGCTGATTTTACAAGAGAAGAGACAGAAGACTAATTTTTATTAACAGCCATGCAAGTTTCTTAATCAGCATGCACAAAAGTCTTCATTACTACTTTGCAGCTTTACAAGACTTCTTTTTTTTGCTTATCAAGGCAGTTTGTTCATAGTGTTTGGAAGTCAAACAAAGAATTGAAAGCTTCATAGCTGTATCAGTGAGGTGTGACTATACTATTTCTGCTTTAGGTATTAGCTCATGTGTGATTCCATCTTAATTAAATTCAGCAGGGTTTGGAACAAACTCATATTGCTTACTTCTTTTTCTTCAAATATACAAAACTTTATATAAACTGTGCAAAAACCCCCTGAAGTGTTATAAAAGACTGGCATTTTAAAAGTCTGCAGTTAATAAAAAAAAAAGAAAACCTGAATTCTCTCAGTGATGGAGCCTAGCAACTGCTGTGCAGTTATTAAATTTGGTTGAATTTCCATAGTTATTTACTGCTAGTTTTAAAAACTCAATTGGCTTCCTATATCTTGAAATAACTATGTGATTGACTGTAATTGTAATCTTTACTGTGGGGTTGGTGAGGCAGTGGAAGAGCCCACAGAAACTGTGGATGCCCCATCCCTGAGAGTGTTCAAGGCCAGGTTGGATGGGGCTTTGGGCAACTTGGTCTAGCAGGACAGGTCCCTGCCCTTGGCAGGGGAATTGGAAAGAGGTGATCTTTAAGACCTCTTCCAACCAAACCAAACCAAACCAAACCAAACCAAACCATTCTATGATTCTATGATTCTATATGCTTTAACATCCATGCCGATAGATTACTACAACTATATAAAATGTATGTTCCTGTGGGATAAAAACGAATTTTGCGGGCACAGGCGGATAAGCTATCCCTCCAAATAGGGGGAAATGAGAACAAAATTATTCATACGCTAATTGTTTGGAGTAGCATAGCAGCCCTTAACTTGGACGGGAGGGCACGGCAAACGAGCCCGGGTTGTAATTTCCAGCTGTACCATCAGAGGGCAAACAAGACTCATCATAGACCGCTCCGAGTGGCCGCTGGCTGCACTCAACTGCTCGTACTGGTCTGGCAGCAGTGACTGAAGGTAGGAATCAATCCCAAACAACAAAGCCGTGTGTTCCCCATGACTTTTTAAAACATTGTATGTTTAAATCACTGCGTAACATGTAGCGAGGTGGTATTTTATAACTCAAATCTAATGCAATAGATGATACACCTTTGTAAACCTACCCAAGTCACAAGGATGACAATTTTCTGGTAAGAATTAGCCAAAAAAAGTACCTTATTCCGATGATGCATCCAGAGGAGAGCAGAAAAAAAGTCGTGTTGAAGCAGACCAATACATAAAGGTGCTTTTTCTGGAATTAATGTCTAAACCACAGGTCCCGCTACTTTTATCGCATACCCTGACAATTCGTGGAAAGTTACAGGTCCAATACCAACTTTTGTCTTATTGACCCCTAGCAGCCAAAAGCAGCACCCATTTCATTTATCTGTTCTCAAATGCAGGATCAGCACTGCTCTAAAATTACAGTGTTTTCTGTACATGCAGATTGCATATCTTCCCTGGCATTCATTGCATTTTAGTTTCCATTCTGGCTGACCCTTCCATTATTAAAAGCTCTTCTGTTTGTCATTTAATGCACTTTGCTGAGACTGGCACCAAGTTAGAACATCCCTAATCCTCTGTGCAACCCTGTCATACTCATGTTATTATTTTTAAACCTGTCCTGTCAGTCTTGCCACTATCTCAGGAAGAAAGAGTTTCATTCTACTGAGATTCAGGTAAAATCATACATGGTTACTGCCTTGTCTATTAAAAGGCTGGTAGGTTGTTTTACCCACAGCCAGATGAGGTGACCACAGGTTGTTTGCTCACCTACTACATTGGGAAAGCAGGTGCAAAGAGATACAGCTGTGCTGGTTCCTCTCTCTCTCCTTTCCAAATAACCCTTTGTCCTGGTATAACTGCAATGTGCAGAAGAGATCAGGATCCAACACACAGATGCCAACAGACAAAGGTGCTTGTGAGACAGTTATACTACATGTGAGGTGAATGAATCAAAAATGCCTCCTCTCTCAGGTCTTGACTTGGACTAATCTGTTCCCTAGGAGCAGAAATATTGTTTCCTCCTAAGCATGGTGCTGTCCTGGACAAAGACACATCTAAGATACTTTCCTAGGCTTTGAAGAGCATCTGTGCAGAAAATATACAATGTGTTTGGATTAAAAAGAAAAAGGGGATTCTGAAACATCACACCGAACAAATTCATAATGGCTGCTAAAAATACATTTTATAGGTGCTAGAGAAACATTGCAAAGACTGAACATAAATAGTAAATTATGTTTTCCATCTTTGTCTGTTAAATATGTATGACTATTCAACTATACAGCTTATCAGCTCAAGAATTCTCAAGTTTCATTATATTTAGTTACATCTATTATCTTTTTTTTATTAACAACAAATGAAAACATATCTTTGCAATCACTAAAGAGAAAAGACCTATTAGGTCAGTATGTTCATCTTCCTGGCCTTGCAGTTATTTTCTATTGCATATTTATTTATGCTTCTCAAATCTTATTTTATAATTCATAAATAGTAAAGTAATTCCATCATTTCCATTGTGGAGACTATTATAGAACAGAGTGTCTCTTGCTATGGAAAATGATCAGAGATAACACAATATATGGAAACAAGGTATCCTAATCTTCCTTTTACACACATTCATTCTGAACTAACAGAGTTGGAAAATGCAATGGTTTTTGTTGAGCTCCAGGAACTCTGCAGGATATTAGTGGCTATTTGTTCACGACAAGACTGAGGACAGCTGAGTAGTGTTACAAAACCTGCTGACACAAAGGCTCAGTGTACTGCTAGCAACAACTGCTTTGTGCACTGCTCTGATCCCAGCCCCAGGCTGCAGAGGAGCAGGACTGATGCTGCCCTGGACCAAGGCATGCTGTGGAGCACACCATCTTTCACCATACTACCCATCTGTTTCCTACTTAGCCAAATGCATCAAGCAGCTTTTCCTTACTTTCCCTACTCTCTCAATTGATCTTGCCTGACAAAGATCTTATAGTAAGGGGGAATGGAGGAGGCAGCACACAAGATGAAAGACTCAGTTAAGACGGCTTTGAGAGTGGGTTGACAGCTTAACATGTTACCAGACAGGTCTGCCTTCTGGGTCTTCAGTAGGACTGGTTGAGAGTCCTATCTTTTTTGGAAAGGACCAAAATGTTACAAACTTTTTCAGGAAGGGATCATTTTTTCCATAGTCCATTTTTACCATTTCAAAATGAAAGTTTGGGGGGTTGTTTCTTTAAAATAAAAAATTTGTTTTGAACAATAAAGTAGTCCTGGAAAAAATGTCCCACTGGAAACAAACTTGAAAACAAGATCAAATCTGAAGCAGTACACTTTGAAATTACCAAAATGAAAGACTATAAATAAACCAGCTTTTGTCTTTTGCTATTTTGGGGCTGTCCAACCTGAGAGTAACCAGCATATTTTAGGCTCCCTTCACAGAAAAAACCCCAACCTCAAATAATTTGATTCCAAAACTGAGAGAGGACCTACCTCTGTAGGCATGAATTAATTTTGCTAATTTAATTTCCTCCCCAAAATAAAAGGGCCATTCATGTAATTGTAAAACAATTTGTACCCAGCTCTAAACAGGAAAAAGTAATTATTCTCCCTTATTGCAGTTTTTCAAGTTGCTGTATGGATTCAACTACCTGTGTTTATAGTTGGGGGTCTTTTCACAGTGTTTAATGAAGCTCTTCAAGTGCCTTCGTGTCTTCACCTCCTTCTGTATAGCAGCATGAAGGGGGAAAACCAGCCTTCACCCTCCCCCATTGCCTTTGCAATTCAAAGCTGTTTCTAAAAACAAACTTCAAAATGAGGCACAAAGTTTCCATATAGGCAGATGTTATCATCTTGAAATTCTACAGTTACTATATAGCGTCTCAGATCCTTCTTCAGATGTTTGCATAGATCCCAGTGTAGTCAGGTAACAGACACTCTGAATAATCAGAAAGAGGTGTATCAGCTACCTGATGAACTGAATTATCAGCCTCTTGATTTTGAGAGATTAAAGTGCAGCATTTAACAGAAGTCTGAAGATCATGGCATGTTAGTGCTTTCCAGATGTGAAACAATGGTATGTTTCTGAAGCAAGATGCGTGTGCCGCTTGTAATCTAGTGAAACACTACCATTTGCAGGAAGATGGGAGAAATTCATGGCTACTGGATGGCAAGAGATTCTTATTCTCAGCCTCAGTGGTAACATGAGTTGTTTTTCTGGTAAGACAAGTGTGCAGAGAAAAAGTTGGAGATAATCTAAACATTTCTCATTAGTTAAATAGTGCATGACTGAAACAATCAAACAGTTGCATCTTTGCGCTTCTTATTAGAACCTTTCTCTGGATGGCACTGGAGAAAATTTGCCAAATATGTCCTTCACGTTGGTTACTTTCCATTTGAGCTGATAATGACCAAGAGAACCAAGCAAAAATGAAGATGATGCATTGAACAATCCAGTGGCACCTTAGAAAAGAAGCTTCATGAATTAAGTATTAAAACATCAAGTTGATCTTAAGGAATTTGGACAGTATTAAGAATGAGATGATCTCTGCTACTGCTTGCCAGTACTAATGTCAAGGTGCACCTGGAGTCAAGAGTCAACCAGTCTGTTTAAAATGTGGCAACACAGAGAAGGATCTTTGGCACTAAAGTCCATGAATGGATTATGCCGATTGTTCCTAATTTAAGCATTTTTCATTTGAGGGAATAGGCTTGCCTTGTAGGTGTGTGCCCACTGTGTAAAAGAATTTCTGTCACCTGCTGAAGCATTTCTGGCAAGAAATGGTTCTCATCAGTGACATTTGAGTTGTCAGTTGCAGTGGATGTGGACACGGTCCTGGTATCTGACACGTCCTATGAGGTCATTTCCAGGAAAGTTGGAAAGATGGTTGGAAAAGAAGACTGCAATTGATCTCTTAAGCTCTCTGTACTAGTAGAAACAGCCTTACTGAATATGTCTTCATTTTAATCAGTGGAAGAAGGGGAAGGAAATACAAGTAGCCCATAGGTTATCACTGTATGAAATTAATTGATAAAAAGCTTCAGTTTTTTCTACCTATAGCGCTGAGAAAACTCAGGGAAGAGTTGCACTGCAGGAAGACATCATTTTTCCATAGTTTTTTTGCAGAAATTCCTTTTGGCTGCTGCCTGCCTGTCTGCCTGCCTGCCAGAAGGGTGCTTAACACTGATGTAGCTGTGATGCAGAGCCAGCTGGTTGACCCCCAGCAATAACCCTGGGTTTTGTTCTAGCAGACAGGGAATGCTTGAGCTCTCCTTCTTTGCTTGTTGATGTGCACTTTATGGTGGTGATTTTACCTGCCAGGATTTGCACTTCAAAATATTCTGGAACATGAAGAGCCTTGGCAGTCTCAAGAGTGTGAATGCTAAGTTTAAACTTTCAATACAGGTACTTTTATAAGTTCCAATGCAGTTTGCTGCCTTCTTGGAAAAGAAGGAGACTATCAGTTATAAATTATTTGGGTTATATTTAGTTCAGTTGATAGTGGTAGGCAAGGCTTTGCACAACTGAATGAATGTAATTATTCTGCTGTCATCAGAAGAAATTTGCAATAAAAGTCTTACAACAGTTTCAGGAATATGCAAATGCAATAAAACTCTACACTGTTAAAGGAATTAACTTTTCCAGGCAAGGTGATACATATTCAATAAAATTACATCAAACTGTGTTTTGGATTAAAGGAAATATAATGGAAATTATATCCATTACTCTTTTTTTTGTCTGTGTAAAATCATATAACATTTTTAGATATTGAAAAGCTGATAACAGAACCTATAAAATATTTCAGTTTAACTAAAATACTGGTAAAACAAAAATATAATATGTTAGCATTAGCTATGTAATGCATATAGCCATGTAATAAGTTCAACTATCATTTTATGAATTGACATGCAGTTTATTAGTATCATGACTAAAGAAATCTCAAGTATTTATTCATTCAGTATTCTTTACTCACCTGATTGCTCTGATGACAGTTTTAAGAGCAGGGGTGAGATCTTCTACTGACACATCACACTGGCACCCTTTGTCATCATAAACATCATCTGTTCCAAGACTGGTGTCAGCTGCAAAATGCAAGAGCAGACTAAACGAGAGGCATTTATCTTCCTTCATGTTTTCAAACAGGTTGCACAGTGGTTCAGGTAAAATAAAGACCAGTGTAAATAATGAAAATTAGAAGGGAAGAATGCCCTGTTATTTTAAAAACAAATAGTAGTTGAGTACCAGTATGTCTGTTCTTGATATCCCATGTTTTGTCATCATATTCTCTGTCTTATGGGAAAGTGGTGAGCTAACAGATGTAATAGCAGAATCAAAAGATGCTGAAGTTATGTTGTTACTATTTCACCACTATGGATCAAAGGAGACGATCCATTTAATTTAATAAGGAGGCAGTGGAATAAGCCAACACTTCATTACAGGTGAAAATAAACAAAGCACCTTTTTACCAAAAATAAATAGAGAATGGTATCTGTCATGAATCACTTGCCCCCTTAAACCTCAGAGCCATGTAGATACTGCAGCCTTCCTTTGCTACAGGATCTTAACCAAGTTACTGTACTTATTTACCTGAAAAAAAAAAAAAAGGAACCTTTAGCACTTCCTAATATCGCCTCTGCAGAGTTACCATTTGAGAATTAGCTAGAAATCTCAGAAGTGCCCATTGTACCTGAATACACAAATAAAACAGGTACTGATGCATGACCAAGAGGTTTACAAACTTAAAATGTGCTAGAATGGAAACAGAGCAAGAAGGTCAGTGTCATGGATGCTTGTACATCATATATGTTTCAAAGGCACATGAAGTACAGGAAAATTCTTGAGGGTAGATGTTTTTTCTTCCCAAATCAACTTTCTTCAACTGTATAAAGTCCAAGTGCCCAGGTGAAGAATTTCACTCAAGGCAGGTGTATTTCATTATGTAAGTGTCTATGCTCCATGAGGAAGAGAGTATAAAATGAAAGAGTAACATGAAACAGAGAAAAAAAGGATGGGATTCAGTAACCCTCAGTAACCCTCAGTAACAGAGGAGATTCCTTCCCTACCTACATTCATGCTGTTATTTAAAACAGGTTTACAGTCACTTCAAGTAAACCATTTTAGGGTCTTCTATTATAAGCAGAGTCGAAACACAGTCAGACACAAATGATTACAGGACATTTTTTTCAAGTCCCTTTTCCAGGGAGACTGCAAATCAAAGACAAAAAGTATTATTTGTCAGTCAGAAGTGCCCGAAAATTTCATGGTACATTCTAAATCTAATAGAAATGCTATCTTGGCATAAACAGCATTGCACAGCATTTTCAGGAACTGGCATTGCTGCCTTGCTTTCTTCACAGATTTAATGTTCAGGCATGCTAATTTTTTTTATGACTCTGGGTAGTTCATTACTCTTAGGAACTGGTACATTTATAAGGAACATACGTAGTTTTGAAGAACAGGTGATTTTATCACTGACAGATATCAATTTAATAAAGAAAGATGGCTTAAAGCCAAGTTAATAGTATGTTTAAGTCCACATGAAAAAATCAAATGCAATGATTAAAAATATTTTATAAATTGTAAAAGTGTAATAGTAAAATATTTTCACACAAAATTTTGAAATCTCACCTTCCATGCCGTTACTGGAAATCATGCCTACAATGATGCCAAGAATGCTTTATTCTTGCACTATTTCATGAGCTTTCCTCCTGAGTCCGCTTATCTTATTGATAAATATATGTCTCTCCAGCTATCCTGCCTCAATAACATTTATGTCCCTGCCCAGAAATGTGACTAGCTAAAATAAACTAAGTAATTAGTTTGATAGGTATATATACTACCTAAACTCCTCTCATAACGTGCTAAGTATTCCACAACATGAACTTTCCAGGAGTCACATCTGATCAGCCTCTCCAGTTACTTCTCCCAGCTCATTTATAAGTGCCATATTAAAATCAGAGCTTTTTATGCTGCTGGTATTTCCAGTGACTCTCTAAGGTTTGAATCTATTCTGTTATGCCAGTATAAGTTAGAAAAAATTCTGCTAAGAACACAGGAGCTATAACCATGTAAACCCAGTGAAACAGGAGACTCCAACTTGGCAGTTTAAAATAAACATGTTGCTGAATGGTTGTCTCACTGATACGGTTCCTGGGTCCTTTGCCAAGTATAGTGTCATTAATAATAGGGTTTCCTTAACACAGTATATCTTTGCAGAACAGTTTTGAGAAGTGTGGTGCAATTATAATGTTCCATATTGTTCCCTTGTGGATACAAAAATCAGCAAAATTCAGTAAAATTTTTAGACAGAAGCTTGAAAATTCTTATAAATTTAAGCCAGCTTTAAGAAGAGATGTCACTCCTAATAAATCACCCTTTTTAGTATTGCACTGATATGAATTTCCTTAATTATGGCAGACACTCAATACCACATGTCAATAAAGCTTGTGAAAAGCTATAAACCTTGTTTGATTTCTATGGGAACCATTCATGTTTCTTTAGAACACTGAGCAGACCTGGGAGAAAGTTTGGGAAACACACAGTAGCAATTTGGAGAAAAAATTCCAGCTTAAAACACCACTGAAATCAAAGTTCACATTCTGATGAATTTTTCCAGTGGAAGCTCATGTTGTGTACCACATAGTTATGAGGTGAGATCTACTTGTATCCCTTCTGTCCCTCTCGAGTTCATCCTAGAGGTCGGGGTTGAGTTGGGGTCAGTTTGGCTGCTTTAGCAGCTCCAGATGTTCAAATCCCTGCCAGTTCCCAGTTGGGGCTAAGCTACATCCTCCAAGCTGCTGTGTGTTCCCAGAGAGAGCCCTCCCCAAACATTAACAGGGCAGGTAGAGCCCCCAGTACCAGCTCATGTCTAGCCCTGCACACATCTACTTCTTTTTCCTTCCCCATGCCCCTTGTCCGTGTCTCCTGCTCTTCACTGGGGTGGCCATGTATGGTCCAAGTGGGTTCCACAAGGAATTTTTGGCAGCAGCTGCTCTGCATGAGCCTGGCTGCTCTTCCAGGCCTTCCAAGTGTTAGCCCTGGTCCGTCTTTCTCTCCAGGAACCTCTATCACTAGCTAAGGACAGCTTTCAAGTCTGTTGCTCAGGCAGCTCATGAATACGGTCTCAACAATGGCCAAAGTGTCTCTTAATACACATTTGGACAAACCCCTGCAAGTCCCTCTAAGAAGGGCTGTCAGCCCATTTGACAATCCCGAAACAATTTCCCTATTTACAATTCAGTATGTGCTTTGATCCTAAACAAAGTATTTATTTCAGAACTGATGAGGCGTTTGCCATTGTCTTACAATCTTTGACACTATTTATTTTGAGCTACTGTCTGGTCTTTGTTGCTTTTCAGTTTCTTTTCTTTCTTCCTGAAGAGCAGTCTTTGATTTACTCACACAGCAAAGCTGCAATTACCAAGAAATAGAAGAGGTATGCACAAGGCAGTAAAATTGTCTTGATATTTCCATGTATGTCACAGTATTTTTTCATTCTTCATGCAAACTCTATTCATTTATGATCACCCCAAATGAATAAGTAAAAAAATGACACTGTTCTGAAACAAACAAAAAAAATTAGAAGTTTGTAGCTGCATTTCATATGGCTCTGTGCAAAAGTTATGCACAAGGCTTTGGTTTATTACTTCTGTAAACATTGCGTGTCCTTTCTTAGAAGTGTTTTCTGTTGTTTAATAAAATGCTTTGGCATTGGGAAAACTGTGGCACTGCTCTGATCACTCTCATAGCTCCTTACTTTCAGTGCCAGTAACGTTCAAGTAATTATCTGCCTGTTTAACAGAATCAAAAAGATTTGGTACGCTTTGTTTTCTGGGAACAGCCGTATGCTAGCAACAACAATGCAGCACTGGTAAGTGTGTGTGCCAACACCATGGATAGTTCTATGGAAGTGCTTCTGACATAGTGATTAATATAGTGATCCCAACATGGATATTTTGACTTGTTTTTTGGAAACCTTCAAAAGCATTTAGATCTTACTCTAACTGTGTAGGACTTAGTCAGGGCCCTTCATGTGAGTGATCTAAGTAATTCTGCTGAGACTGAGAACCCACATTCTAGATATGGCAAAACCTAAATAGGTGCCTGAAGTTGACAGCCTGCATATGACTCCCATTTATTCATGTTACAGCACAGTGTTGTGTTGACTTGGTTAAAAACACAGTGGTTTGGAAAAAAAGTCTGATTTTCATTGTAATGAGTGACTCAAAGTGAAAAATGGATGGTGGTCTCATTTTCGCAGGTTCTGAGTTACATCCAGCCATAGTCTTTATCATTCAAAATCCAGAATTTTACTTGAGAATTGATGTCCAAGCAATTCATAATGCAGCTTCACAGCCTGTTCTCCACCCTGTTAAGTAGCCTCATGTGAATGCAGAACTGCTCTGGCTGCCCAGGGCAACAGTACAGGGCACCACAATGTGACATGCTCAACACTCATTTTCTGCATGAGTAGTCAGAAAGAAAATGAGTGGATAGTTCAGTGCATCTAACTTCTGGGCAAGTAAAGTTAGATGTCAATTCAAAGCTTTTGGAGAACAGGTTGTGCCCATGGGAAGTGTCAATACATAGGTGTGCTGCAGGGGTGCCCCAGGCTGCTGCTTTAGCATTAGAGTCCAAACTGCCTTGCTCTTACATGGCTACTGAGCTCAGATGACCCCTCTTGTTCAAGAAGCAATGCTGGCAGCTTAATGCTCTCATTATTCTGCTCTTTCAGCCCTCTTTGCAAGCAGATAGAGCCCTTGCTGTGCTGCTCTATGTAATGCCTAGCATGTCTACAAGGCAGGTGTATTTCACTCAGCTTTACCCTGCCATGAAAGTACCTTTCTTCACCATGAGCATTTACTTTGGCAAACTGGGGATTTAGCCAATATTCTCTAAAAAATGGAGATATCCTGTACATATTTTATAGTATTACCACAGATGCTATAATGCATAGAATATTTCACAAAATCACAATTTTTTCCACTAAAAAATTATTCTGAGTACAAATATCTTCATGGTTTATGCTCATACAATTCATGCAATTTCCCTTTATCAAAATTAAATGTATCTCAGGCTAGTGCCTTTGTTTAAAAATGTTTCATGAAAGTTCTCACCTCTTTACAAGCTCTCATTATTTTCCTGTTTGTTGAACCATGAATACAAAATCCCTTCAGTAGCCCTAGAACTGATTTAATTTTCAATTTGCCTTTGTTTTGAAACATTGACAAGTCAATTCTCTTTCAGTACACAGTTCACCTAATTTGTTATACTGTGATTGCTTGCTAAGTCCCATAGGAAAAATCAACTGAAAAAGCGACCCTAATTGCGATGGAACTTAATCACATATTTAATATGAACATCCAAAGCTTCCCCAAAGTGGCAAGGGCAGCAGCCTATGTTTACATGCTTTCCAGAGCAGAGGCCAGAAAAAGGAAGCCCAAGGGAGTGAATCATAAATTTATTTCCTTGATCTCTGGAAAAAAATAAAACCAAAGGAAAGCTTTTCTTCTAATCATGGAAGAAGGAAGGAGGCAGGACAAGTACTTCTGTGACATGCTCTTCATGTTAAGTGCTTAATATTTGTCTAGAAAATGACACCAAAATCCCTAGTAGTACACAACAGTGTCTAAGTGGAAAAATTAAGAAAGAGGGAATAAGGATGACAACATTTGAAAACATTGTTTGCAGGGATCTTTTATGAAATGGCTGCAATGTCCATGCTGGAAAGCAATTTCGCAGGAAAGGAAGGAAACTGGTGCTTCCTGTAAGGAGGAACATTTCTGCATGAGCTTGTAGGAGCTCCCTTTCCCTTCTGCCTGACCTGAGCCTCTACTCTGCAGGCAGTACCGATGGGGAGTGCAGTAGTGCTGCATGCATAGCCCATTCCTTGTCTTCTCCTGAAACAGTCAAAGCTTTCCACATGGGGATGAGAAAGGGACATCAGAACAGGAATTTGGTAGCTACAATGCTACATGATGCAGCATATTATAAAGAATTTCCATAACAACATGTTATATGTCAAAGCATTTCTGAGAAAAACCTCTGATTTTGCCAAAATGGAAGATAGGATTGGTGGGAATTTTTTTATATATTCTGGGTATAATTATATAATTTCCTTTCTTTGTAAGTCCACTGTTTTAAGGTCAGAAACCTAATTTATATCAGTTATCATATAATGCAGGCAAGTTCCAAATATCTAAAATTCTAGCATTCCCTTCTAATAACTCTCAATTATCTTTAGTTATTATTTAACTTCTCAAAAAATTATGCAGTGGCAATATTTCATGGAACAGCTCCCATTACTTAATTAAAAAGGAATCCTTTTAATTTTGAATGATGATATGGAGGACCAGGAGACTTTCTAAAAACATTTCATTATATGCACAATAATTGTGCAGTTTAAAAGGCTGATCTTATTATAAATAGTGGCAAATTAGCCAGCAAGTTTAGATGGCCATGTGAAAAGAGTAAGAAAGAAAAATGTTAGGTGACTCTAAATGTATGATTTTAGTATATTTTTAGATACACATATCTGTCATTTTATATACAACATATACAAGAAATTAAAACTGTAAAATAAATTGCAGATATTTATGATAATATCTGGAACTGTGGACTAATGAGCTAAATGTCACACCTAATTGACTGTGTCCCTGCAAGACCTTGTAGCACACATCAGTTAATATATATCTGATATTCCGAAAGGTCCTCAGAGTTTCTGTGCTCTGGGAGATTTCCAGATCCTGTTGTTGAGGGATGTTGTAGATGGGGGCAAAGGCAGAGAAGAGGATGGCAGCTTTTGATTCAGGTATCTGCAGGAGAGTCCTGTATTTTAAAAGGGCATGGAGGGTTTCCCCAGTAACACTTCATAAAAATGAAAACATTCCTCAAATATTTCAGATTTGGTGCAAGTAGGTTACATGGTGGTTGGAAAGTTGTATGAGCGTTCTCTCAAAACTACTTCTTATTTCTTTTGTATAATCTTTACTACAGATGAGGTTATCCAAAATCCATGCAAATAATACTTCTGGTGAGGTGTTCTGCTGCTGTCCTTCATGGAACTGAGCTTAATAATCATTCACCTGTGACCACTGAGTAAGCATTCAGTCTAGTGAGTAACGGTGCACAGCAAGTTCCTCAAGAGGTATCATAAAGAAAGTATTAAATTGTGGACTCATACGGTCAGAACTTTTGTTGGAATAAATTAAAATAATGCCTCTAAACCAATGGCCTGTACTTATTTACACAAAATGAGGAAATGACTTGGAGCTTAGGTCAGAATGCCTGATCATCCTAGTTATTTACAGAGACAATGGTAATAAATGAGAGCTCTATCATTCAGTTAAGCAGTCACACAAAAATAAATCTCTTGTCCAGCAGAAATTGATATATTGCTAATAAACTTTCAGTCAATCTTTATTTTGGCATTATGCACCTTCATTTTGAATTAACAAATTTAAGCTGAGATGTAGAAACAGTCAAACTAAGGACTTTTGCCACATCAAGTGAACTTTATCCAAGGTCAAGATGTTCATACTACTGAAGGGAAAACTTGTCGTTTTTGCAATACATAAATTACATGGTAGTAACTGAGGACATGGGGGCTGAAATGTACAATTGCATTCTTTCCATGACTCTTATAATATACTCTACCCTGAGGATTTTGTGCAAATACTCTGTAGGGAATGAAAGGCTAGAGGTCATCTGAGTGTACAATGTTCAGGGATGGTGCAAGAAATCAAATATTTCCCCAGAGAGTTCTTTTTAATTAATCAAATAAAATATGTTTGTAATATCTCCAGTGCTGAACACTTTTGATGTTTTATTCAAAAAGCCACACAATGTCTCTAGGTTACAGTAAAGGCACAATAACTCATACAGAGGCTTAGAAGCATGAGATTGTAGAAAACAAATATAATAGAGTATTTTTGTCCCTCACAGAAAACTGAATCCACAACATAATATTGGTTCATTAATTCAGCTGTGGTGGCATAATACTGGAGCATAATTTAAGCAGTAAAAGTTCTGTTTTGCAGAAAACAAGACAAGAAGGAAAAAACCAGCCCAGAGGTGGAACACCATTGTCTACAAAGAAGAGATTTTGTGAGGTGGGTCTCTGCAGATGGATCTGCATAACACACAATGAGGCTTGGGTGCAATGCCTTGAGCAATGGCATGAGACGCCTGTACTATTTAATCACTGACACAGACTCTCTCATGCGGTTGACCCCTGCCAGTGGGTATTCTCATGTTCTGGGGACCATTCCCCATGGGCAGTTTGGCTGTGGTTTCCCTGTTTTTGTTTAGCAGAGACACAAACCATACTGCCTTGAGGCCAGAGGTGGCTCCTGGCTCACTTTGTGAGGCAGGGGTAGCCTTATACAGGTCATGTATCCTTTTAAGTGTGCGATTTGTAAAACTTCCCTATTTACCATTCTTGATTGGTGAAAATTTCCCTTTGCTCTGTTTGGTCCTGACAATTCCCTTTTAGACTGATAACAGGGATTGGAAATACAGCATCCTGGCACCTTCATCAATTTGTGCAGAGTCCCTTCTTCAGCAGGAGTTCTGGCAGTTGTGAACCACGTCACCAGAGGCTGCACATATATTTAAAATCAGATTATATAGGTCTTGATTTTCAATTTCACTCTCCTGTGCTGTTGTTAATTGCCCTAGAAAGCATCTGCGGCCAAAAGACCTCTCTACCCATCAGTGCTCTTTCAGGTTTATATTCCATTTTGCAAATGCACATATGTAGCTGAAATAATTGCTGCCATTGTCAGACCCACTTTGGCAATAACAACATGTGGTTTATAGGCAGTTTCAGTGGACTGTTACTACCCATAAATAAAGCCATTTGTGCAACAGTTTTGATCATACTGTTCTAAGGCTGTTATGCCAAAATCCTTTTGGGAGATACCTGTGGCCAGCTTAAGTGTTTTGCTTGCTGCCGAAGAAATTCTCCTTCTGTGATTTTAATATACAGTGAGGGAGTGTTAGAGTATTTGTTACTGGGTAGCCTAAGAGGAAGGCTACTATGTTTCCAACCAGGTTAGCCTTTTAGCTCCCATAAGCTCCTGTCTGAACTAGGAAAACTCCCTTTACAGGACAGTTTCTACTTGCTAATGCTTAGTTTCTCCAGCATATCTTTCTGACGGTTTTGGCCTAGATTTCAGCCATGTCCTTACCAGTATTCAGTCAGCCCTGTGAAGTCACTGTGTTGACTGCCTTAAATCATCCTTGCATGCTATTTCCCTTGCTCTCTGAACCCTCTCCTTATATATTTGCTTCTTTTCTTTATTTTCACACAGAATTCAGTGCACCTCACCTTGATAGAGAAGTAGTTCCACCTCTGCTATGCTAATGGAAGAGCATTTACAAGCCCAAATCCCATACAGTGAAAGAAAAATGAAGCAAATATATATGTCTCTTCTGTCTTCTCTTTTGAAAGGAGAAGTTAATAGTAAGACGAGTATTTTTTCATTAGATCACTGATATGAAGTTTTGACACTGATTTGGGTACTCAGTACTATGTTGTTGCTGCCCAAAAGGTTTACTGTAAATGTAATTTCTTCTACCCCAAACATGCTACAGAGATGTAAGAATCACCAGAAGGACCACCTGTTCAAGGGTATTGTTTTGTGTCCAAAAGTTCACCCAGAAAGGGGTGGCTTCTAATTTTGGCTTGAAGATTGGGCCACCAAAATAATTAATCATTTGTCTGGTGAATACCTCAAGGAGGAAACTGGAGACCCTGGCAAGCTAGAGATAAGAATAAAATGCTGCCAAATACTTTTTTTTTTGTCAAGGAAAAAACATAAGATGTTCTAAACTAAACACATCATCTTGAGATCCCCCTCATTGAGCTGTCAAATTAAGAAGGCATATCAAACTATGAAATTGGTAACACAAACAAACAAACAAAAAACAAACCAAAAACCCACAACAAAACCAAAAAACCCCCCAAAACCCCCAAAAAAACAAAAAAAAGAAATCAAAGTTAGTAGTGCCTGAATTTTCTTGCAAAGGTCTGGGTAAGGCAGCAGGGAGCTGCCTCTCAGCAGTGAGCACACCGGACATTTCTCTGGTCATACTCGTCCTAGAAGTAATTGGATAAGATCCCAGAATGGAAACTTGGCATTTGCCTAAAAGCTGGAGACAATGGAAGCTGTTCCTTCTGCCACAAATGAGAAATTGGTGTATCTGTTGGCCCCAGTTCATAAGGGTGGACTGGTGGCTGGCAATCACTGACCAGGAAATAGGCTGTGCTCACCCTGAGGAGTGGAAAGATCCTTAAGGGTTTACGGACAGTGATGAGTGCTCTGTTGTTGTTACTGTCTTTTATCTACAGAAATACCCAAGGTGCTGTTTATGCCACCTTTTCCATGAGAGGGAAACAATCAGAGGGATCACAATCTTCTCCTGCAAATCATTGTTATTGACGACAATATGTACAGGGCAAAACAGGAGGTACGCTGAGGAAATGCTTCTATGACAAATGGGGTGATGAAAAATTAAGCAGGTGTTTGAGTGAGGTGCAGACTGCAGGGCTGGGACAGGAGTCAGCCACTGATACCCTGGGACAGTGCTCAACAAATTACTTTTAGGTCACTTCCAGGCACAGTGTGAGTTATGTGGGTTTAACCTATGCAATTACTTCTGTTGCAGTTCTGAGGAGATACTTGTGCTATAGAAATTATTATGTAAGAAGCCTAAATTTAGACAGGGTAGCTTCCACCACTCTGCTGCCTAGAGCATTTCTCACTTCCCACTGTGGAGCACATGGCCTTGTCCAAGTTTCATGTCAACATGAGACCCAGGCCAGCATCACACAGCCGCTGTGCTGCAGCTGGCATGGGACATGAGCCACTACCTGTGCCCCAGGATGGAGAGAGGAGAGGTGAGCAACCTGGATAGCAGCGTGGTAGCTGGTGCACCCCAGCAGCTCACTGAACCACAGACAAATTTGGAATTTGTGCATCTGAGAGGTCTCCATGGGGTAGGACTAGCCTGAAATGATGAACTTTGCAAACACTGTTGGTTTGTCTTGTTTACCCTTCGGGAAATGTTTATTTACCCAGGCTTTTCCTGAAGAGATGTGTTGCATAGGACATCCTCAGCTGAGGGATGGGGTATTGCAGTTCAATGGGTATTTGCAACCTACATGTCTGTGATAATATGTGCTCTTTAAAAGGAAGCAGACATCAAAATCACACTTCTGCTTAATTAGTTTTACAATTATTGCATATAGCATGCATGACTGCCACTGTAGAGTTTGAAGCTACCTCTTTACTTGGATCAAATTACCTATATTGTACCTTTCCTATACAGTCAGGGTTACTGCATTCTGTGGTAGCCAACCAGTTTGTCTCCCTTATTTATTATGTGGGGGGTACCACAGGAAAGAGATAAATGTTCATATATTGGGAAAAATGTGAATGGAGAAACTGAAAACCAAATCCACTGGGGGCAGCAGTACCCACAGAGCTGTGTAAGAGCACCTTTCACTGCCGGACCTGTCCCATACAGGGGGCAGATTCACCTGGTGTTCTCACCTCCTGCCTGTCACAGGGCTGCTCTCACTCACTTTGGGGCTCCCTGGTTAGGGCAGTCACTGTCTTTTTTTTGACAAGCTTTGGCAGATGAAAGTCCTTGCCTGAATACTGGCTAATGTAATGCCAGATAGTATTTTAGCTAGAGAATGGAGAGCAGAAGGGGAGTCAGCTCGAGGGAAAAGTTAGGCTGGCTGCTGTGGGTTCATCAAGCTATTTTCACAAAGAGCTATTTTCACAAATAGCCACTTCTTCACATGTTAGGAGTGCTTCCTACATCTAAAATACCCTTTAGAAAGTAATGCATAAAAGCAATAATGCTCATTTTGTTTGCTAAAGCCACCTGCCTTATCAAGCCAGATAAAACTTACAGCACCCAGTAGTACATCTCTGGGTGGCAGGTGATTGCATCTCCAAGGGAGGTACTAGGGCTCCTCTGCCTGAGGGAGCCAGTTCTGCACAAGCTGTGCTCTCGGTTGGCAAAGGTACAGACAGTGCAGTGCTGGCCGTGCTGTGTGGACCACAACGGAGAGGCAGCAGGTTTGGGCAGCAGCTGAGCCAGCGGTGGGAGAGGGGCTGTGATGGAGGAGCTGCTGCAATCAAATCCCTTGGATGCATTTAGCCCACCTGCGACTTTTCATAGTGACTACTGTTTCTGCCAATGGCTCCCTCTGCACCACTGACACAAGAGTTCTTATTAAAACAATCAAATTGGCATGTTCTTTGAAGCAGACTATAGCCAGCTCACATGTCTGCCTCCAAATAGCAATTCTTTCTGCTTTCTTAAAACATCTCACAGTGCAAGTGTGCAAGAGTGTGAGCAGGCTGGGAGCAGCATGCAATGGCAAATGAGGCGTGAAAAACTCCTACCGTCAACCACGGGTTTGGGCTGTGAGCTCTTCAGCCGCAGCGAGGGCCTGAAGCGGGTTCGGTCATTGAAGCTCCAGCTCTTCTGGACTTTGGTTGGGCTGCCCTCGGTGGCGATGTCGGCACTTGGTGACCGGCGATCTCCAACTGAAGATTGCCTGTTTTTTATACTTTGACCTCGTGGACTGGCCATCCGGACCCGCTCCTTAAAACTTAGCTTTTGACTGTGAGGGAGAGAAATGTATTTTATTTCACAGTTCCTTCACTCCATCTCTTTTTTCTATTGTATGATAATTGAAAATAATTTCTAAAAATTCTCACTGGTATGAATCTGTTTCTTAAACACTTTTATTTTCATTGGATGTATTTCATTTGTGAATGAAACTGATTTGATATAATTGGTTTTTGATAGAAGCATTATCATTGGCAGTCTATTATACAGTATAGAATAACCTTGTAAAGGAAACTAAAATGAACAAATAGAAACAAATTTCACCCAATTATTAGATATTAATCTTAATGATTTTTTCTTATTTCTCAAATTTTAAATTTAATTTAAAAAAATATTTAAATTTAATTTGTTTCCATCTTAGCCTAGCTCAGTGCATTTCTGGCCATGTCTTCAGATAAACAAAATGGAAATGTATTCTATTTTTACTGCATGCCATGTAGTATTGTCTGGGGGTTTTTTTAAGCAGGCAAAAATACTGTTAGTGTATTCATGCTTTCTCAGGATGTGGCACTTCCAGCATTTCATATGCATGATTAGTGTTCACTCATATCCAGAATTCCTTGTTAGAGCACTTACTTGGACAAGACAAAACCAAAATTAACAGAACATCCAACAAACAGCCTGATGACTAATTAATTAATGAAAATGTAATTATATGATGTGTACTTCCTAAAGTCATTGCTGGAGATTAAGCTGGGAGCTGACTACATGCAGGCGATATTGGACAGGTGTTTTAGGACAGGTACAAGAGCCCAGCCAAGCTCATGACGGTGTCTGCTGGATCAGTGCTGTCCCTGTTGTCTTATGGTTAGCCAATTGTAAGCTCTTTTTTACCCCTGCTGTCCTTAAAACCCTCCCCTCCAGCCAGGTAAATGTGGGATATGTAAATTTCTGTTTCCCATGACTTAAGTTACCTTTGTTCATGTTCAAGCATATCTCATGAACATCCTGTGGTCACCATGACTATCTGCCTACACTTTTTCATTATTTGACATTTTTTACCTTTGTTTGTCTCTTCCTGCAGCAGAAGACACAAAGGGGAAACAGAAAGGGACTCTGATACAAAGGTCTGGAAACCTTGTTTTATCTGCAAGGTTAAGTTCAGCTGGTTGAGCAAGTGAATGATCATCCTGATCAGTGGTTCTGTTCTTGTAAGGGGAGAGATGACAGGGGCAATGCAGTAGCTGCTCATGGTATGATGTTACTGGGGCTTGCAGTCCTACTGCTTTGGCAGAGGCTTTGTGGGAGCATTTAAAACACCAAGAGCAAAGACTGTGTACCTGCAAGTTATAGTTGTTCTTGAAGTTACACCACTTTCTAGTATTCTCAAAGTCTTTGCATTTAACTTCAGCATGCCCATAGGATGTTTTCAACAGAAGGGAATTCTGCAGCTAATTGACTAATGCTAACAGGGATTATGTGGTTCCTAGATGTTTAACCTACTGCACTCTGAAAGTACAGTGTTAATATGTAATTATATGAAATGAAAAGTAGTTATAAGCTTCTGTGGCTGTGAAGTGTTGAGATAAACAGATATCTTTGTCCATGCATAGCAGATCATAGCAGAACATAGCATTTCAATCTGAATACAAACATCACCGAGAACATAAAGGATGCAGTTTCTCAAAGGCAAAACGCATGCTGAGAAATATACTATGAGGTAATTTTCAAGAATGCTAAAAAATGAGCACATTAACAGAAAGATTATTAGATAAAAGTATTTCTATATGGCATGTTGGATCACTTAAAAGAATACCTTTACTATAATTTCTGACTGTAATCCCCTTCTTCCCATGCCCAAAGTAAGCAAGTGTTGAAATGAGCCCATCACGGTGCTGGAAATGATATAAATTTCCATTGCAAATTGTTACCCTGGTCTATGGTATGGTGTGCTGTGGCATATGCAATACCCACAGAATCTACCATTTGAAAGAAAAGTGAGTTCTAAAATTTAATTTTCAATACAAATTACATTTAAAGACTGAATTACATTTCAGCTCAGGAATCTTTTGCATTGTACAACTTACTGAAAATATAAGCTGTAAAATATTTATTAACTACATTATTGCATTGTCATACAGCATGAGCAAGAGAACAAAATGAACTTCTTATTATAGATCTATTCCTACATGTCACCTTATGCTTTTTTTTTAACTCCCCTTATGGTTCAAATTGTATTTGAATATCAAATTGCTATTGAAGGATGAAACCAAATTATCTTTTCTTTTTGCACTAATCTTAGAGTTAAAAAGTTTCTGGACAGCTCTCTTCCTGTTGCATAATAAAAATGAAAGGAAAACTGATAAAATGGGCATAAAAACTATCAATGTAGACCAAATTTTTTATAATCCCATTAACTCCTAAATAAAAATGAAAATTTAAAAACAAGATTTAAAAAAGCACAAATGCTGTTCTGTCAATTAATTTGTACTAATGGAAGCAATGGCTGCCTTTAAATGAGTGGTAGACATGGTTATTTCATTTATAAAAGCTGAGTGGTACACAATGGCAACTTAACCTGAATATCTTTAGTTCTCCAAATCAAAGCAATGAAGCAATAGTGAAAGCAACGGTAGGAACTTCGTCTGTGCTATAGACATTTTTCAAAAGTGCAACACTGAGAATGAAAATATTAATTTAAAATACAGAGCTCATACTTATAAATAAAATAAAGACTGCTTTGTAGCAATGGCAACGTACTGGCATGCCAAGGGTCCATGTGGAGGAGGCTGTGTCCTGAAGAGAAACTCAGCCCCTGAAGGAAGCATGGTTGGTAACTCTGTTTTGCATCTTGAGATGCATCTGCAAAGAGACTGTCACTTCTTGGATTCCTGTTCCTGTTTTAAGACTGGTGGGAATTGTTCCTGAAGTCACTGAGTCCTACTCAGCACAGGCATAAATTGTATAACTAGTAGCAGTGAGGAATTTTTGCTTGGGAGAAGAAAGCTATTGTCCTTGGGGCCACACTGCCATGGGGTTCTACTGTATATGATAAATAACGATCATGAAGGAGTAGCTATATCAGAGCATTTTTGGGGGTATCCTGACTAGGCTTTTCCCTGGAGAGAAAATCCCTTTCTTTATGTTCCCGACACTAGATTCTGTGATGCAACGGGGGTAAGGATGGCATTAGAGATACAGAGTGGAGACAATCTTATGCCTTTTCAAGCATCTTTGGACATTTTGCATTTGTCAGTAGTCACTGAAGTCTTTAAGGTGCTTTATTCTGATTTAACATGGTCCAGTGCATGCTAAAAATCCTTCACCTCTTTCTTGCAGGACCTAGCCTATTATATTTTCCACTCTCACCTTTTCTCCTCTCTCGTTACACGGTATCCAAAGGAAATCCCTTGAATTAATGTAAAACTTGTTAGTGGCCACTGGAAATTCACATATCCGCTAAAGTAATCCTAAACATCAAGTTGAATGTTTGTCCAAAAGGCAAAAACCATGAGAAAGAATCAGGAAAATGAAATTGCACAAGTTCCCAAATCAAACATAAATGACAGGGATCTGAGAGATCCACACCTCTCGGTCATCTCTGCATTCCTTCAGATGCATGTCTGTCCACCATCTCCTGTAGCTTACATGACTGATAGTTTAGCCCAGTTGGTTGAAACACATATTAACTTCCTGTTAGTCTTCCCTGGCAATGGTAATCTCTTTGCGCCTATCACTCCTCTATTCTTGCAGGTTGCAAGTAGTGGGATGCATTCATATTTATAACACTGGAGCTTTGAAACATCCTTTAGTAGAGATCAATTACAACTGGCAGCTGTGTGAAAGAAAAGCAAATTACTTTTCTCTATTTCCTTGCCTTCTGGAAGGTCAGTTGCAGGATCTTACAACTCGTTTGTCCTTTTGGACACCCGAGCCATTCACTTCCCTGGCATAGCAAACGACTGTCTAGTTCTTATTTCTTTTTTTAAATTCTGCCTTTCCCACATTTCATTTATGAAGGAATAGGTGTTTAGAGACACTAGAGGTCACTGTAGCTTCACTGCAGGGGAAACGAACACTTCTCTGCTGGTCCAAATGACTAGGCTGTGTAAGATTTAACTGATAAATGCCTACAAACCTTTGCTTGCTCTCTCTTCCATGGACCATTTTACTATACCTTTTTTTTTGTCAACTGAACATGTCTTTCCTTCCCAGTCCCATTCTTCCATTTTCCTGACCAGATGCCTGCATTTCTGGTCAAGTTTAACTTCTCTTTTGCTTCAGCCTCAGACCTGCAGCACTACTACTTGCTAATAGCCACAATTTACACCTTGTTTTTCAGCTTTTCCTACTGAGCTGGCTGGTGGGAGAGGGAGTAGGAAGAAATTGAAATGAATCAGAAGTAACTGGAGAGCCTGAGGATGAGGGAGGATGCTTTGGGTCTTTAGACAAGCTAAAACTGCCAAAAATTACCACCTATGTCAAACAACAGCAAGCAGATATACGTGCAAATTTTCAGCAGTTAACTTCCAATACATACAGGTGTTGATTCTTACCTAAAGCCTTACTGAAATTAAGCTAAATTGAACAAATGCAAATGTAACGGATAGTACAGTGATACCAAAAGCTCAAATGTTCAAGACTTCACCACCAGTCTCCTTTTAGGACCATGAACTCAAGAAGTGTAGTGTTATATCTCATACCTTCAATAGATAATAACAAGAATTTTGGGTGATAATGTCTTATAGTTCAATTGTCAAACAGAAAAAAACATGTTATGAGGTTTTATGCACTGAGTCTATTTATACTCTATTTTCTTTTACATTATTTTTAAAAAATAAGAAAAAAATGCAATCAGCTTGAGATATAAATCATGGGTTTCTTCCCATAAGATCCATTCATCTAGGAATTACCATTTTTGGTAAGAGACACAATTTCCATAGAATTCAGCTGAAGCAGATGGTTGATTTCACATGCATTCCTCTACCTTCCAGTACAGAATGCAGGCACAACTTTCAGAGGCTGTGTCCAGGGGGATTCTTCTCAACAACATTCCACATTTTGACTGTTGTAATTGCCTAGCATGTTATAACTTAATATTCCCCACTAATTATTAGATGGAGAACTCAACTTCCACGGTTATAAAAATCCTCTTGGACTTGGAAGTTTCTTTACCCAAATATTCAATCACACTTTTAGATCTCCACAGGGCAATGCATTCCAGAAGTTGAAGTCTTGAGCAGAGAAGAGGAACAGGGCTTTGTCAAATCACAGCTTGCTGTGCACTGCAATTGTCCGACTGGATGAATTTCAAAGAACTTGTATTACTGCCATTGTGTTAATGGCATTGCAGGCAACAAGCAACAAGGGATTTACAAGCACTTAAAAATAAATAAATGAAGACACATTGTTTGGAAATGTAAGGAACTTTAAACTACTAAGGAGAGGAAATAAATGAATCATGCACCTGACGTTAGTTGGCATTCTCAAACATTATATGAATAGGCAGGATGCTGAATACCTATGTTTCCGAGGGGTGTACATCCTGAAGAGCTTCTGTTTATTACTACAAAGCTTACTAGGAGTGAGGGGAGATAGAGGACCATGTTACTAAGCATTCCAGTGCTAGGTAAGGGGTTAGGCTTTCCACCTCAAGTTAGATTATGCATCACTGGCACTTTCTTTTTCATATGGTGCATGCAGAGTCTTTGCATTAAATCTACTTGTAGAAACAGATATGGTATAGGAGGTGGAGAGAATTTCAGAGAATAATTCGTTCCCCAGAGAACATGGTTGAGTTTTCTACCCAAACTCCTATATTGGCAAAACTGCTCCTTATTGCACCAGAGAGAGCTGTCTGAATAGTGAATTCATATTCAGTCTCACGAGTTACAGCACTAGATGGGTGACATTCATCCTTTGCAGACATTCCATGCATGTCCTACACACAGCTTAAGACTGCTTATGCTCTCAGGGTGTCACAAGATTGATCAGTCTTTATCTAGTTTCCTACACAGGTACTATTTTAGCTGTGTTGTTTAATTGAACAGAAATAAATATTTTATTTTTTTGGTGTGTGGATTGGTAGATATTGAGAATTTAACATATAGGCTTTTTAAATAACTTGCAGAACTCTGGAACTGATTACACAAATATCTCATTTACAGCATGGATACACTGGAGAGGTCATCTACCAATACTCTGATAAATGATTAATTAGAACACTTGTGTATAAAACTTTGGGAAATACAACATACATATTTTTATTTAAACCAATGTGAAGCTACAGCCTCATAAGCACAGCTCTGTCCACTCAAATGCACAGCAACATCTAGTTACCTAATAAAAGGCTATAGATCTATACATGGAAAAACTGCAAGAATTAATTTCTGTAAATATAAGTCAGTTTTGTAGGAAACAAAATAATTAACTTTTACTTAAAGCAATACAAGTTTTTCTCCACTGTTAATAGAATGAAGTACAGAGCAAAGAGAATGTTCAGAAAGCAATCCAATGCACTACTTGTGCACATCTTCATTCAAAGAGTGAAACGAGCAGCTTACTTAGTTCACATAGTTCACATGCAAGTTGCTTAGCATTGCGGTAAGAACCAATAAATAGTTGAGGACAGTTATCTCAAAGTACGTTGCAGCAGTTTGCATTTACATTTTTGCCACAAAAGACCATGTACACCACATGTATTTTCAGTGATACAAAAATACAGTAATATGTAAGCATAATAATAATAAACAGCCACTGACAAACCCCAATTTTTTTAAAAGGTACAGAGTGGTCTGTAGGGCTTTTACCATAGACCAAGATCTCAGGAGTTAACTAGTTCATTTTTACATATTCGCTAATTTGCAGCAGTGCACATATTAGTTATGAGTTTCTCAAGGGACAAACATCTTGGGAAGGGCTGGATTCTGCTCCTGGGACGGAGCACCTCTGGATGGTCATAGAGACTGGGGAATGAGGTGCTGAAAAACAGTGCCAGAAAAGGGACCTGGGGCTTCTTGTCAATGGAAGTTGAATCTGAGTCAGCAGTGCCCTGGCAGCCAGGAGGGCCAACCATGTCCTGGGGGCATCAGGCACAGCATCGCCAGCCGGGCAAGGGAGGGGATTGTCCCGCTCTGCTCTGCACTGGGGCGGCCTCACCTTGGATATTGTGGGCAGTTTTGGGTACCACAATGTAAGACAGATATTAAGCTATTAAGGAGCATCCAAACAAGGGCAACAAAGATGGTGAAAAGGGCCTTGAGGGGGTGAGGGCACTTGGTCTGTCCAGCCTGGAGGAGAGAAGACTGAGGGGAGACCTCATTACTACTTCCTCGTGAGGGGAAGAGGAGGGGCAGGCACTGATCTCTTCTCTGTGGTGACCAGTGACAAGATCAGAGGGAGTGGCCTGAAGTTGAGTCAGGGAAGGTTTAGGTTGGATATTAGAAGGAGATTCTTCACCCAAAAGGTGGTTGGGCACCAGAACAGGCTCCCCAGGGAAGTGGTCACAGCACCAAGCCTGACAGAGTTCAAGAAGCATTTGGATGATACTCTCAGGCAGATGGTGTGACTCTTGGGGATGGTCCTGTGCAGGGTCAGGAGCTGGACTTAATGATCCTTGTGGGTCTCTTCCAACTTAGCATATTCTATGATTCTGTGATCTTCCATTAAGTGAAAATAAAGTGAAAAAATCTGGCTAAATCACTGACTTCTTTTAAAGCCATAACAGTTATCACTAATATGAAGGATGAATTATAGTTTTGACAGCTGGGTTTTTCTTGTTTTTTTTTCTTGGTGTTTTGTTGTTGTTGTTGTTTTTTCCAATCTAGTGTCCCATTATTGTAAGTAAATCTGTCTTCTTAAGTGTTTGCAGGTACTGGGAATAGCCTCACCCCTCTGGAAAAATCACATTCTTAGAGGAATGTACTCATTTACTGACTTCAGTCTCACCTTTAAAAAAGCCAGTTTTAAATGTTGCTGTTGATAGAGTGGGAAATACAGCCAGTGAGTACAAAAAGTTTGGATCAGGCTGTAATAATATAATGAAATCAATATGTTCCTAGCAAGCCTATGGAGGTAATGTATACTAAAAGTCACAGAACTGACGTAGCAAATCCTGTCCCCTTGAGTTACTGTGACACTAACAGCAGTTACATGCGCTGTGAGGAAAAGTATGGAATCAGGTGCCAGAGGAGCAATCTTGAAAGTGGAATGGGACATGGGTAATTGATGCGAAGATTTTCATCCCTGACTGAATAACCCAGAAGTGTTTGTGAACCACAGTACAGCTCTGGTGTGCATGTATTTCAGGGGTTGGTGTCTCACCACCACTTTTTTCCTTGGCTTTTCAGTGTTTTCTGCTTGGAGGTAAACTCTGCTATTCTCTGAGAGTGCTGATACCACAGTGCTGGCTGCCAAATACCTGCTGATTCTCATCCCTAACCAGTTTCCACAATAGAGTAATTTGTCTTGTAACCACTGAGTCCTTTCCTGCCCCTAAAGATTTGGGCTATCACTACAGCAAAGACCAGCATTTTCTTCCACTGCCTTAGGATGTGCATTTCCAGGGTTTTATTTACCCAGAGAGGATAGCCTTGCCAAGGCTTGCCTGCGCCTGCTGTAGGCAGCTGGCCCTCAGCCAGCATCTAGGCTGGGTGGGAAGCCACCTGACCTCCCAGCCATCAGCAGTGGTACTTGCTTTAGGAGAGATACCAGGCTGCCTCCTCTGCCTGAACTGGGCTGTGTGAGAGTGCAAACTGTGCAGCCAGGAGCAGGTGAGCCACTGCAGTACTGCTTTTCCAAAACACTCCTTAGGAAAAGATGACAGTGAAAAAATGGAGTCATGGTACTGAGGAAACATTGAGGATACTCCTGCAGCACAGACCCTTGCTAAGGTGACACCCAGTTAGCTTCGTTGGAGGGTCCTTCCCCTGCAATGGAGGGCGGGTAGGCTTGTTAGCCAAATTAAACTATATGCCTGTAATTTCCACTGTGATTCCTGGAAACCACAAGTACTGATTTTATGCAGAAGCCATGGCTGTGTCCTTGCCCAGGAGCTGGGTCTAGGGAGGCTGCTGCACCGGCTGCTCTCCCACTGTTCCACCTGAACCCCTCAAAGTTAAAAAATGTGACTAGAAATGTAAAAAGTGGTTGTTTTTTTTTTCCACACAAAAACTGGGACAAAGAAGCAAATTTCAGCAGCATTAGTCTATCAACATGAGTTTAAAAAAAAAAAAACAGTTTGTGATTATCTTCTATTGAAAGTTACAGTTCACTGAACCTACCGAACAGAACATGAGACATCTGAAAGCCACGAGGAAACAGCAATTTCACAGATAAAAGAAATAAAAGAAGCTACTAACCTGCTAGAAGATTCCCCTTGTTCTTTTCTTCAGGTCAGGGAGTGGGAGGGAAAAACATAATTGTTATGCAGATAGTAATCACATTACTTAGTTACAGATGATGTTAGATACATGATTAACGTAAATGGGTATGTTAATTGGTGTACAACACACACATTACATTGCAACCACAAAAACATTCAAGCAAGACTCATAACTACAATGCTTCTGGAAAAGAGACTTTTCAGTTGTTTTAACACATGCATAACATGCTTAGTACATACCACTGCAGACTGAGTTGGCAAAGCACTTAGGCAAAATGCATTGCTGACACATATATAACAGAAAGCTGTAGGTTCTTATTAGACAAAGTTATTTCTGGTAAATAAAAAGGCTTAATTTTAGGATAGCATAGCAATATGCTTATTTAAAATAACAAGTAGATGCAGTTTTGAGGGACAGTCATATTTTAGAATATTTTACATGGGATACAGCTTCATTATTTATGTAATTTTATATCCATCCATTTATACCAATGCTGCCTTAAACCTGTTTCTATATGTAAAAAAAAAATCAATATTCCATGTAACTTTTAATCAAAAAAGCTCCTTTTAGTTTGGAGCATTTTGGAATTACAGTTATGGTAATGGATTACTTACGGCTCTGTTCTTGTCAACTCTTTGAAATTCAAAGATCAGCTTTGGATACCCAGCCAAACTTCTTTTTGGCTGAGCTTTTTGGCACACATTTACCTTTTAACTGTCATGTGGATGTTCATCACCCAGCTTTGAGAGAAACCACTAATTCTCTTGCACTGTCTGCAATAACAACAGTTAGGATGCTTATCAGAGCTTTCCCATAAGGCTCTTAGTGCTCTCCTTTTTGATCTTTATCAAGTATCTTTTACTTCCTGATCTGTGCCCCATATTGAATCAGTCAACTTGCTGCCTTCTGCTGAATCTTTTACTGAATTATTGAAAAGTCTTGGGCCTCCAGTGCTCTATGAATTCTCACCCAGACTAGGATATCAAATATTTCCTATCTGCCAAACTGTGGCATCAGGTCTTTTTAGTCATTTTCTGCAGGCTGTGTTTGTTACTGAATATATATTTTGTCATAAGGAAATACTCAATACATCTGAAGTTATGATGACAAGGAGCAAATTCCCCAGTGCATTCACCTCCAGAATAACATAAGGTACTCTTCCTTCAGAAAGGCAGATCAGTAGCTGCAGCCTTATACAGAGGCACAGGAATAAACATACCACTGAATGAAGGAACAAGCTCTGCATTATAATTCATATTTTCCTTCTTAAAGATAATTTGGAACTGGGTGAAACATTAACCATGATGCACAAGCTGGTTTTGGGGAAAATGTTCCTCATGCTTGTGCATTTCTTAGATAAATGGCATTGATTTCTATTTGTCCCACTGTCCTAGACTCCTAGATAATATTGATTTCATTTGTTAGTTGAAATTTTTAATGAGAAGACTTAAAAGGACTTAAGAAAACAAACCGAGACGAAACAGACAAATACTAGCTCTCTATAAGCTTGAACAGACACCAAGAACAGCACCAACTGCCGTATTTGTACCTACTTTGTAGGGCTGCAGGTATGCAAGGCCTTCAAATGAGGCTTCCAGGTAGCAATGGAAACCGATTTCTCATCAGCAGCATAACTACGCCATACACACTACGTGCAGGATATATGGTAAAAAAAGAAAAAAACAAGGCGAGAGGGAGCGGGGGATGAAACAAAAAATTGAAAAGCAGATTAGTAACCAATACAAGTCATGTCTTTCTCGTATCATTCATAGCACTGATACATGCCTGAGGGGAGGAAGAATACTTTCATAATATCGCCAGGTGGCTGTCAGGTTTGCTCGGCTGGCATCGGTAGAATAAAACCGCCAGGAAGCCTGGTATGGGGAAACAATAGAAAAGCACAAAGGAACCAAGAAAATGAAGTGACAATGCCACCGCACTGACTGAGGAGTGGGGGGATTTTGCTCAGATTGGGATGTGCTCTGTTAGGTTGATTCAGAAAGAACCAGTAAAAACCTACCAAAAGTTTTGTGAATCGCAGTATACTTTGTACGGTAAGGTAGGAGTTACTGGCTCTGTGAAAGCACCAGAAGATATTCAGCACATAAAGGTAGGCTGAAAAGCATTGCAGGGATTTATTTGTGACAAGTCCATAGGGGACACCCACACAAACTTGCAGTCTGAGGTAAAGAAAGTGTCATAATACGTTATGCAAATTATAATGAAAACCAGGCAAAAAGTATTTAGAAGAAAAGAGAAGTATTTTCTGTGGTTTGAAACACTGCTAAACATTTAGAAACACAAAATTAATAATTTCAAAGGTGAGCAACCAAAGCAAAGCACTGAAAATGTATCCACTGTTTAGATTTATATCTGCATGTAGATACTAAGACAGAGCCTCAGTTCTACAAGCTGGAACAGCTTCCCTGGTGTCAGCATAACAATATTAATTTGTACTAGCTGAGTATCTCTGCTTCCTCTATATTGTCAACCATTATATATCATCTAGGTATTCTTGTGCGAAATCTAAATACCCTGTGTTTTCCTACTGCATATCTCCCAGAAACATATCTAGCCTTCATCTACAGATGGAGAACATGTCACTTACTTTGTAACTTGCTTCATTGGTTGATCATTCTCATTGTCAAAAATTTCTGCATTATTTTTAAACTCTTTGGTTTTGGCTTTTATCAGAGTTACTTGCTATGTTTCTGTCTGCTTCATTAAATAGGCCAGTAAGTTCCAAGTCTTCCTCTCTGGAATTATGTTCAAATAATTCTCACACTGAATATTTCTTATAAGCTAAGGAAACTGAGAAAAGTATGTCCATACAAAACATTTCAGTTTTCTACAGCTATCTCTAGGTCAGGTGAAGGCTCTAGCAAACAGTCTATCTGTGGCAATAGAAGAGTTAGCACAAACTAATTCTACAGAGTAACTGATTAGTAAATTGACGTTATCCTGATAAGCCAGAGCACTGATTTCCATGGTAGTTCATTACCAATATCTAGAACAGATAATTAAGAAAAACTGGGCACTTTTACAGTACACAGTGATATGCAGTTCAGACTCATCCAGCATTTATGAAGATGAAATTTTGTCCAGTCCTTGACTCATTTTCTTCCAATGTTTTATTTGCTTTCTCCAATATTTCAGTCTAACTTACAAACTTTAGATGCTGAGTTGATATGTAGCATCTTAGGATGAGCATTGTTGTATGCTGAAGTGGCAAAACCAGCTTTCTTCTTGTTATGTTTATGGTTCTGTATCTAAAGACTGTAATAAAACCAGGTGGAGTAACATACTTGGAATGTATGAAGCTCTTGATCCTCCTTTCCTACTCTTTCTCCTCTTGTGTTTCTTATGCTTCATCAAATCCTTTCCAGTGTCACTAATACTGGGATAGAGGCATCTTGTAATAATCTGAGTTCACTGTTCCTAGATCAAGTTTTGTATTTATTGTATTAAGACATTTGGCAGGAATCATTTCAGATCATCCTTGGTTTTATTCCTGTGTGCCTGCCCTCATATTTCTTATTCTGTCAGGTCTTGTGCCATTGGCAAATACCATTGTCAACAGTTTTATATTAATTTTTGGATCATTGAAAATGTTGAACATGTAAATGAATGTGTAAATGCTTAACAGCCTTCATCATTGGATCCCACAACAAGTGTCTTCCTTTCCCAATGATTTTACCTGTTAGGAGTCACTCTCTGAAATCAGTCAGCTAGCTATTGTTAATCTATTTAGCATGTTTTCTTACAAATATTTAATATAGCATACTAATAATTTCTAATATAATCTTACTAATATATGGATAAAATAATAAGAAGAGCTACATTTAAAACCTTAATCTATTATGTGTTTCCTCTGGTAACCAAACTTGGAAGAAGTAGATTAGAATATATGTGTTAGAAAATACATTAAACAGTCATTCTAAAATACAGTAAACGCAAAAGGTGCACAATTATTTTTACTGATTATTCTAACGAGTATTAGTTTAAAATATTTATTATTTAATAATAATTGAACAGTAATAATGGAAAACCTTTATTAATTCTAAGAATGCTTCAAAGACAGTCTGGCATCTGTCCTGTACTTAACATGAAACTCTAGCATATTCATGCTCAGCTTATTTATTTGGATTTATTATTTCAAAATTAAAAAGCACCATAAGCAGCATACATAGAACACTAGGCATCCCAAGAAAATAAACTAGGATGCTAGAAGATTGCTTCCCCCCTTTTTTTCACAGTGCATTGAGTAAAGTTTGGTGCAAAATCATTCTTTAGAGGATTTTCTTGGGTTTAACTAAGACTTTAGATTAAGGAAAAAAACTATGCAAAACAGCTACTTAACAAATATCATGCCACTTTTTGTTGATCTTCACCACCATGTCCATACTGGAGTGGAAACAACTTCAGACAGTTTCAGACATTTTGGAATTGTTAGTGCCTACATTTCGAGCTTTTGAATTGACTAATCATGAAAGCAATTCTCTGTGCACAACACTCTTTGACTTCCCCACTTCCACTCACTGGAATGCTCTAAATGCTGTAGTAGATGAAAAGTAACTTAATATAGGCAAGTGTTGCACTGTCTGTTGAGTTGCCTAGGGACCAATTCTCTTTTTCTAAACAATTTTCTAACTGCAGACATGCTTTTGACATCCTTGCCTTGGTTTCTTCATAGCTATAAGGACTCAAAAACTACACATAAAAATACTACATACAGTTGGACTCGATGATCTTACTGTTTTTTCCCAACCTAAATGATTCTATGGTTCTATACAGAACTGTGGCAACACACAGCAGTCACTAAACACAGTTATTTCATGAAACTAACCAATATGTTAAACATTATTTCCACAAAATTTCCCGAATTGAAATAATAGGACTTGCTCCCAATCTGTACTTTAAATCACATGCTATTATCCTTTTTGTGATTTCATATTTACCTGAATTAGACTTGCAGCTGGATTCCTTCTTTTCTCAAAGTGTTTCTGACGATGTTGTTCCTGCACTTTCAATGCGAATCCTGAGCCAAGAATGCCCTGCAGTACAGTATGTCATTTATCAGTGTGTAGGTAGTTTTCCAACAAATATGCATCACTAATTACAAAGATTTTATGAAGATGTTACACCACATGATTGCTTCAGATAACACATTTATGACAGTATATGACAGTATATGACCTGACTGGGCATAGCATCAGTGCCACTTCTGTGATGAAGCAGGAGACTCATATACACCTAACCTTTGTGGTGCTATCAGTGACCACCCCACCCAGCCATTGCCTGGGTTTATGCTACACGGTGTTCCTGCAACTATAAAGGCCACAGAGATAGATATAGATATATCTTTCTAAAATCAAGCAGGAATGTTCAGAGGAACTTAAGTCAGGAATGATGACCAGGTGGCAGATATGCTAGATATCTTTGGACCTCAGGGTTCCTATCTGCAGTACTTATATAACCTTTGATTTTAGAAAAGTTGGAAAATGCTTTTCTTAACACATTAGACCACTTCTTCTCACTCTTTCCCATCTAAATAATACCCATTGTTCATTCCACAGGATATGAAAAAAAGCTGATTATGAAATTTCTCCCCTTTTAGCCTTTTTACTTTTGAGTAAGGTAAATCTGACTCCTGCTGAACAGAGCCAAAGACTGAAAATGTTTTCCTCCTTGACTTGCAAGGAGTGTAGTATTTCTGCTGGATATGACTGCATTATAAGAAAGAATATTTCCACTTGATTTTTAGTCAGAACAAAATAATATTAGAAATGCACAAGTTTCACACATACCTCTTGTTTTACTGAAGTGTTTATGAGGAAAATTATTATCTGTACATAGATATGACATGAGGAACAAAAGTTCTGGCATCTCTAATATGAGTTATTCATCCTTTCATTGTAGTCTTGCTAAGACTAACTTTCTTGTTAGTGGTGACTAGGTGACAAAAGGAATTAATTATGGTAGGTGCCAATAAATGTCAAATATTCACAAACAGCTAATGTATTATAAATTATACTGCATTGTATTATGCCAAAGATACCGAAATACTTGCTGTATCTAGAATAAGAAATAAATCCAGATGATTTAATGCTGTTGGCAAAAGCTGACTTTTAATCTTGGTTTGTCTATATGGTTGAAAAAAATTGAAATATTACAACATAGGTGTTATATAGTGATCTACAGATAATGTATCTGAGGATCAAAATATTAAAATGTGTTGCACTGGACACAATACAAAAAAACTCAAATGTCATTTCTCAATTTATGCTTCAATACTAATTCAATACTAATTTGAAAAAGAAATTCACTCACAAAAATGAGAAGTTATTTCTGAAGCTATACTATATTTTAGTCATTAGATGATTCCCATTTCCATTAAAGTCTCTTGAACATTGATAAAAACAACATAGACAAACTGTAATGTTTATTTACACTCATTCACAGAAAATGATAGTTCCATTTTTTACATTCAATGACATTAACTTTTGGTTGATTTAAAGACTTCTCCTCTCTACTGGTAGCCTGAACATGGTCATACATGATGAGCTATTAGAAATCTCTCTCCTTTCTTCCCCCTCAACATAGTCTGTCAGAAAAACATACAATCTGCTTTTATTTTTATTTTGTTTTGAAAAATTTGTAAGAAAAAAATCTATATATAAGCCACAATTCATAACAAAAGAAATTATTTTCAACCTTACACAACCTAATTTAGGAATATTTCTGGGTTTTGTCCATGACAGAGAAACTCCCCAAAATGAAAGCAAAGACACCAAACCTTTTGTTTGCATTCTGGATAGCAACTCACTAGTGTTGTCACAATGCAAAGAGCCTTAAACAGTTTTTCTTGTCCTAGACAGCTTCCTTCAGCTTTTCCTATCATAACAGTGGCAGGAGCTACTGGAGTTTCTATTATCTTTTTACAAATTGTATAGGCATACTCACAGCAGGTAGTGCAAAGAAAGAAATGCCAAGCAGAGCAAATCCTGCGGAAAGCAACCTTCCAAGCCAAGTAAGAGGAGTTTTGTCTCCGTAGCCAATTGTTGTCAATGTGATCTAAAAAGAAATTAATGAACATTGTGGTTTACCAGAAGTCACTCACAGATTAGTTGAAGATTATTTACATTGCATGAAGCAGCATTTCCACTGAACAATCCAAGACATATAAAATATATAGCTGTTTTGAAAAAATCCAGAAACAAATAAATTAACATAGAGAAATTTTTCAATGAAAACTTAAAACTGTTTAGGACTGAATAAAACTGAAATAAATAGTAAGTGTGAGAAAAACACCTAAATAAGCAATAAATAAATTTAAAAATAATAAAAAAGAAGGTCTTGATCCCAAATTCAAGGGAAATGTTGGGAAATTATGTAAGTTGAGCAGAAAAAAGTGTTCTTTTCCATAGATGTCAAGGAGTATTGCCTGCTTTCTGCGGGGAAATATAACTATGTATTTGCACAACTACACAAATATAAATTACAAAGAGATTGTATTGGAAAAATACAGCAGGGAGGAACTTGATGCTTGCAGATGATATAAAATCAAAGGAACTGCAAGAAGCAATTGCATTTTCTGCAAACCCGTTAGTAAAATTTGGAATGAATTATCTTTTGGAACACGAAAAACTTAAAAAAGTTTCTGATCCTTTCCCTTTCCTTCTGACACGCTTAGATATACCTATGTCACTCCTGACATAAAGGTCCAAAGGTTGCTACACAGCAACAGATGCAGAGGTCCCTCACACTGTTGGACCATGTTAGCTCAGACTTACCTGGGCAGAGGTCAAAGAGAAAGAGGAGTGCACTTCTAATCCCTTCACGTGAAGAATATAACCAGAGGGTCAGCACGCAGCTATTTCAAAGGGTGTTCTGGAAGGCCAGCACCCCTGCTGTGCAGCACCAGTGCAGTCCCTGGCAGATTTTAGTACAGGTGGGAGGGCTCACTGCATGTGAGGGCCACCAGCAGGTGCAAATGCCACCGAGATAATGGTTTGGGTCACTGGGCTTGTCTCGGGGGCAAAAGATGAGGGTTTCATTTGTGTGGGTGTGGGTATGTCTGTGTCTGAGACACAGCAATTGTCCTTCTAGCTATTCTTGGCCTGGGAAGCACACCAGTCCCAAACCCGGGGACTGGACTGGCAGAAGAAAGTTGTATCTCTCTGTTTCCATCTTGGGGAGTTTGGGCCCACACGGCTGCCTGATGTGGGCAGCTGGAGGAGGCGTGGGCAAGAGCAGAGGATTTCCGAAGGTCGGGTGGGAGGCTGCAGGACGCGTGCTCAGGCAGCGGCACACGATGTTAAAGGACAAAGATAGACAACAGTAGGCTGAATGCCAAGGACTGCGGGGCCTGTTATTAGGGAGAACATGTGCATGAAGAATTATTTCACATCGTGTACCAAATGTGGGCAAGTTCAGGCTTAGCAAATATTCTGGCAGCAACAAATTCTTCAGGAAATTGCCTTCTAGAGACATTATTTTGCTTCCAGCTTCCTCAAAGTTCATTCCTAGGCAAGATGGCCAAAACAATTCTATTTAATGCTGAGGTCACCACGGGACAAAAGAAGGAAAGTCTTTTGGAAGTAATTAGATTTCAACTATTTCAGACTCTGCAGATAGTAAACAGTGCTTTTAATTGCTCCCATTGTTGGGAACAAACTGCGGGTGTAATTTACCCAGAGAAAGCCATAGAGACTAAGAGAGAGATGAATTCAGGCTGCAGCAGCTGCACTTTCAAGTAGTTATCAAGTCTTTGAGTTTTGTAACGATAGGCTGGTCACAGACACACCACCTTGCATGAGTATCACGTGTCGCTCTCCTTCCTTTCTCCTCTTCAGTTCCCCGCCCCATCCCCTCTTCCTGACTTTTGCTAGACTCTAGAGAGCCAGTGTCACCCAGGAAGGGGGACAGAACGATCCACATTTCTGCCAGGTTTGTTTCTGCTGCTTTGGTGAGTTGTGTCAGCTCATGGATGTGCCTAACAAGCTCCAGAGCCTGCACAAGGCAGTGAGTGATTGAGATGGAGCAATAAGGAGGAAGGGATATGAGAATGCAGCTCCCTCTTTTCTGGCAGAGATGAGTTGATGCAGCCATCCTCTTGGCCTAGCAGAGGGCTTGATTTGGTTTTCTATTGTTTGCTGAAGAAGATAATCACAGCTCTTCACATCAGAGGACAACTGCAAAACAGTTTGAGGCTATTAACAGCCCTAGAGGAGTTAAGCACTTGAATAAATGAATCCCTGAATAAAAGTTCCTCAAAATCTGTTCCCAGCCCAGTCATTGTGAAGCAGTTTGGAGCTCTGGAATGAGCCCGCTTTCTTGGCTTCTGTCCAGCTCCCTATCTCTGCCAGACACTGGAAAGTACAGAGATATCTCCTGCCTGGGCTAATGAGAAGGAAACAGAACCAAGTGCCATCTGCATATTAATGATATTGCCATCTAACTGTATTCCAAAGAAGTCAGAGATAAACTTGAACCTTTGGGACCTGACATCTGAGAGTGATCCAAAACCAGAAGCAGTCACACAGACTGTATGTCTGGAATTTCTCCAAAGTAAATAACAAGACTATATTAAAGCTTTTCCCCCGAATCTTCTTGGTACTAAGGACTTAATGGTATCAGTCTGTGATTAAGAATATCAGTGGCTTCTTGCTCACTTTGAGCTGTTTTATCTCAGGACAGTCTTTACATGGGTGTATAGGTGTCATCACCATGCTGTACTGTCTTACTCAAGACTGAATAAATGGGTTTGATCTTCATTTTATACTCCTCTCATCACACAACTAAGAAAATGTTTTTCTGGATAACTTCAGGGTCAAGTTCAGGTATAATCCTCCACATCTTTGTAAGTATTGCAAGGGAATGACTAAACCACTGGCCAGGCCCTGACTGGCATAATCCTGAGATTAAATTAATTGAACAGGGTGTGGAAAACTACTAGATGTGAAACCATGACAACATGAGAAATTTCCAGATGTCACTGATAGTAATGTGAGAAGCAGACAGGAGTTACAGCTAGCACTGTGAGGGAAGGCTGGATCCTACAGGTGAGTAAGAGAGAAGTGACCAAAGTTCAAAAGGTGGCTGGAAGAAATTATTTGGGACTCTTCAGGGATTGCAGTCTTGCAAGGACAATAGCACCTACGTGACTGCGTCAGAGGTACCATACACGGCCAAGAGTGACCAGGGAACAGAACTACAAAATCTGTAGCAAACCTGTGGAAGTATTTATAGATGGGTTGTTTATCTGGGAGGAGACTTGATCAAGGGAAGCAAAACAAAACCAAAAAACCATAAGGTAAAAGAAATAACAATGTGTGTAAATCATGTCTTTCTGGGGATACCTGCTGATCGTCTCTGCGTCTGATCACCACAGCCTAAACCAGGAAAATAAACCAAACCTTTTAGAGCAGATTTGTATAGGATTAATTTCATTCAACATGAAAAATAAAATGCTGAAGTATTTAGCATGATCTGATCACTGCGACATGCTCAAAGGAAAAAGATTCCTCCAGCAGATAACTCATCCTATCCTAAAATGTAGGACTTGGGCTTGCCTGAAAACAAATGTCTCATACCACCTGAAATGCCCTAGGGCCTCTGAAGGGGGACCACCCACAGGAAAGACATCAGTACTTTGATGGTACTGTATGCTTATGTCTAAGCATGTGAATCACACTCCTGCATGGCTAAGTGAGCTAGCTGAGTCCTGTCTTTTATACCAGATGCAAACCACTCCATTTTAGTTACTTTTATAAATGAGGTGTCTGAACAGACCAGCCAAGACAGGCAGTATCACCTGGTGAGGCTCAAAACTCACAACAATGATAAAATTTGTTATCTCATTGCTGGGACTAATAAATATGTTAATATAAGTGAGGTACTATAATAATGAATGTGATTATATAACTTAGATGACTTCAATTAGAGGAGATAAGACCCAGGAGGACCTCTTCTATGCTGATATTTCTACCTGATGTCATCTTATATTCGCCTAGCAGTACTTACCTTTTGAATCTTTAGCTGACATCACTTAACTGAACAAAATGTAGTTTGCTCATGCTATCATTACATTAAATGGGAAAAATGTCATCAATATTAACTCATTTGAGTTAGTCATTGTGACAATATTATTCATTATAATATGCTTTGTTCACCAACAGGTCACTGTGGAGTGCCAGAGCTGGTCTGTATCCAACTGTAACTACTGGATACTACTAGAAAATAATAGTTTATTAAGACAAATGCTGTCAAATGTGTAAGAGAGACAGAAATCTTAATTGCATTGTATTTGCAGCTAAAACTAATTAATGTACAAACTAAATGTCACTATAGGCACACATAGTTCTAGTTAGCACTATATTTCTCAGAAAACCATGCATGGTTTGGTTTTGAAACACTTAAGTTTTTTAATTGACCTTTTGTTCCTATATAGTTTGGTTATTTTCTTCTGTTAAATGAATATACTTTCTCTGCCAAAGCAAACCTTGAACCTGAGCTCTTCATATAACACTCGCTGTTGGGTATTGTGTTAGGAAATGCTGTGGAGACCCCAACCACAAGAATATTCACACTAGTAATATTAGCATGATGTTTAAATTGCAGGTTGCACAGTACAGCATGCAATTGTGGATACAGTGCAGTATTTGTATGTATATTTGGATGCCATATCCTGCCTTTCATTTCAGTGTAAAAATATGGGCTTCAGAAATGGAGTCAGTGAAATGACCATAGCTGGGTCTGGCCCTCAAACAGTCTGAATTAATGAATGGGTTAATTGCAACATGCTAGGGTTGATCCTGTAAGGAGGGGCATAGTGCCTCTAAAAGCTTGAAATTTAAGGCCACTGTTTGTGCCTGACTTCAATGCTGTCTTTTCTTTCTTGTACCTCTGCCATGACAGAATTCAGTTCCAGGTTTTGGTAGATAATCCGTGGTTTAAATCAGAAAAACTTGTGCAAATAAACAAACCAATGAGACTAAGAATTGACTTCCCCTAGAATGCCACACAATCTGACCTTTTCAAAAATCTTCATGTGGGTTACTCTGGCAGTAAAAACAACCATGACTAAGAAGCACATTATGCATTTCCCACATACTGTTTTACATATTGTACAAAAAATACTATTATTAAAATGGCAAAGATAACAGGTAAGGGAGAACATTGATTCCCAGTAACTTTGTGCACTTGCATTAAAAATTTAAATGTATCCATGTCATACACTGGGGAAAGAAGAAAATATATACAAATATACAATATATATTGTTTTCAGAGTTTTTATTACAATTTGTTTTTTCCTGCTGAAGTCAAGATTCCTATTTTCTCCGTTGTGCTATTATATAATGTATGAGTCATACATTTCACTTCATAGTGTACAAAATATTTTAAGCACCACTTTATACAATGTTTATTTCCTAGCAGGGTTTTTCCTTAAAAAATAGCAGTCAGCAGGTAGTGCAGAAGCAAATTCTAAAGTAAAGATCTTGTTCCTGCTGCTAGAACTGCTCAGGGAGAAAGATCCAGGTCTAACACAAGCCTCAGTCAGATGTCAGAGTGGAGGTCTGAGTTTGCTGGCAATTCCTCATTCCTTGTACATGTTTCCCCCCACCATTCCCTGCTAGCAGGTGGGTACAGTCCTCTACCCAGTCCAAACGTCCTGCCTATTCCGTGCTAAGTCACATGTGGCCTTGCAGAGAAGTAGAGGATGTTTCCTGGAGAATCGAGTGTCTGGAAACATCCCTTCCCAAACCTGTGCACTGCCACAGGAAGGTCTCTTGCAGGACCACATCCCACTGCCACCCCCAAAGGGGCAATGCTGTTTCCTGACTGCCAGAGCCAGGGTATCCATCATCAAAGTCAGATGCTTCACAACCATGTCAATACAGAAAGGTTAGAAAGCTTTAAACCTAGACTTCAGTTTTTGAAGAAATATAAAACAAAATAAACTACTGTGATGCAACTGAAGGCAAAATCTTGTCTCATGACCTTAGCCAAGATGAATTTTACATGTGTTTGGTCTACCAGATGAAATGTGTTTTTTATCAGAGATCTGCCTTGATACTCTAAAGCAAGAAGTTTCAGGAAAAAATACTTTTGTATATTTGTAAATGCACAAGTAAGACTTACTAGGTCTGGCTTTTTCAAGCTCCCAGTTTTGTCCACTGATAACACAGAAAAATAATCTCTAGGGAAGACATGCAACAAATGACTAGTCCTTAGATGAACAAACTTCAAAAACACAAACTACCCCACTAATAGTAAGTGACCTTGATCTCAGCTCAAAATGTAGACAAAACTTCTTAAAAACATTTCTCAATAATTTAAAGCATTTTGGAAAGGCCTTTTTTCACAGTCCATGTGTGCATGCTATGAATCTATGGATACTCCTAAGTCTACATGAAATCTTGTCTGTAGAAGGTCTAGGGTGAGAAAGCTACATTTCTGCGTTCCTCTGATGAGAAAAGGCAGCAGAGACTAGTTCAGGTCTTCCAAATATTCCAAGAAAACTGAGTGTTCTAGGTCAGGCATTAGTGATATCACAGGTATCATTTCACTACACAGATACTGTCAGAGAGCACTGTGTTTGTTCTACCGCATCACATGGGAAAGAAAAGCCATTTTATACTGCCTGACAATAACTCTGCTTTAGGCTTTGTTGGGGCAGATTTCTTAAGCTGCCTAAGTAACTCACACAGTGCAGGAGTCTAGATCACTACAGGGCATTTTTGAGCAAAAACTCCTACACATTGTGCAATTGAAAAAAAAATAATCGAAACTTCAGACCTAGCCTTTTGTTGTTCATTTAAAACCTAGTTTATTTAACCATATAAGCATTCATATAATCCTTATTCCCTCAGAAAAGCAGTCAGACATGCACTTATATCCCACAGAATTCAATGAAGTAAAAACAAATGGTTTGATAGTTAAACACGATCTCAAGTAAATCAGGGCTTTTATACCTGTAAAAAATAACACTGCTGAACGATAAGAGGCATATTTATTCTTGTTTTCTGTACTCAAGGTACAGAGGAAGGAGAAGGAACATCTTTCTAGGGGCACTGATGATACCCTCCCTTTCATCACAAAGCTGATGTAAGATTTTTTTCCCTTCTTCTTTCCTGACACTTGTTCTTCTCCCTGCTCTGCAGCTTACAGCCCTCTGGTTTGTATCAAAGCTCTTTGTGGGGCCATATTACAAACTCTGTTACTGAAAGGCTGTGGGTTAAAAAGTACAATGCTTTATTCTCTTGAAGGTTTAGTGGTCTGGTTTGCAGCTGAAACACATAAACAGCTGTTCTGCAAGATGGCCTGAAATCTGTTGATGTGCAAATGAATAGCTGGAGGAGGGAGCTTCTCAGACCAGCTTTTTTTGCCAGTGAAAACATTCACTGAACAGAACACTAAGCTAATATCCTCAGTAGATGAAATTCAAAGCACTTTAGCATACTGGTTAAAGAGTTATTGTTATTTTTTGGTACTTACTGTGCCCCACCAGAGAGCATCTGCATATGTGGAGAATTGGGTATTTGCATCTTTTTCCACCAAATAAACCAGGAAAGATGAAAAGATGAGTACTAAAAATCCTATGTACCAGGCTGTGATTAATTCCTAGATAAAAGAAAACAGAGATCAATAGCCACTTTAAAGACTGAACAGAATGGCGTCTTAGGAAAGACATAAAAGATCAGTATATATATTTTTTTGGAAGTAGTGCAGTTAAAAGTCAAGTGGTTCTCCATGGTTGGATCTACTCCTATGGTTTGATGCTTCAGCAACTTCACCAACATATAAAAAATTACTACTGCATATCAAGAACAACATTTTCAAGATATCCTAAAAGCTGTTAGCATTAAACATGTCCTGATATATTTGTTCTATTTCACATTACAATTGATGTTACTTTAGAAAATTTTGGGTATTCTGCTCAAAACTGATAAATATTTATTTCCTTGGCCTCTTGTTGAACCACATCAAGTGAAGATGTCAACCAGCAAAATTAGCATCTGGGATTACGTACCTTGCTATGTGCATAAACTACTGAACCTAACAATTTCCAAGTGCCTCCTCTTCGGTCCATGCGCACCATACGAAGGATCTGTAGGAAACGAAGACTTCTCAGTGCGGATGTTGCAAAAATGTTACCCTGAGTTTTTGCAGAAACAACTGCTATTGAAGCGATGAGAACAATGATGTCTGAAAGAAATACATTACAGAAAACATTAATGTCCAAGTATCAATAATTAGCACATACATGTACGTGAGCCTAACAAGGAAGATAAAAGAGAGACTCCTGTGGTGGGTGGAAATCCAAAACACTGAGATTCCTGTTTGAGGTAGGGATGTGAGGTCAGGGCTGGTGGCAAAAACTAACTTGGGAGCCTCCAGGGTGAAAACTGGGGTTTCACAGCAAGTGACATTTTGTGAAAATTGTGAAACAGAGACTTTCAAAACATATGGATAAAAGGAGCAGTGTTGAAGAAACCTCACGTAAGTGTTTTGAAACCTGACGTAGCAAACTGTACAAATCAGTAGATGGATTAGAACTTTTCCCCTTTATAAATCTTCCCATAGCAACTTTCCTATAAAAAGGCAAAAAAGAAAAGTAAGGTAAGAAAAAATAGAGCAGCCCTAGAGGTGTGAATCCAGTGGAATCAGACGTAGAAGCACAGCACTAATTTCCTGTGAGAACAGACACTGTGTGGTTGAGGCATGTAGTTTCTGGACTCAAATCCCCTGATGTACCATTTCCTGGAAGGGAGGAAATACAGCTCTGGGTACTCAGAAGCATTCTTTTAGCTGGCAGTTTGGAAAGTTTGTTAAAACTCAGAAAGTGTTAGAATTTATTTCTTTGGGTCACAGATTCAGACTGTGAAAGCAGCTTTGGTGTGCATGAACTTATCCACCAGCTGCCCTTAGAGCCAGAACAGTATTTAAGGAGAGATAAGGAGAAGCAGCAGAGTGATGAAACATGGTTTCTGTGAAAAGGCATAATGTTCTTTTACAATGATTGGAGTAGACACACTGCTGTGCACGGAGTGGAAAAACACAGAACAAGTTCTGTGTTACTTCCTCACTGCATGATTAATTTCCTAACCATCTTTAAAAGCTTAAAGAGCCTTTACAAGAAATACCTGGTTTTAATCTTAGGGTTTTGTGGAGTATGTTTCTATGCAAGAATAACCTAAACCCATGTTTGTCAGTGAAGAACTGAAAGCAAGTTCTTGTTGGTATGAGTTTTGCTTCTTTTGTGTTGGGTGTAAACACTCATCTTGTCGCAAGCATAGCTCCTACAAGTCAAGAATGATCCAGTAAGTGAAACTCCCCACCTCCACAGGTGAGTAGTGAAAGATACTGACTGTACCTACAGGAGACTGTTTCCTTAGCCTGCCCCAGTACAGCAGAAAATAGCCTTTGTTCATTTTGCTCAGCCACCAAAGGAAGTTGAGGTCCAAATACGCTTTCTTGCCTGCACATATACTGAGTTTCTCTGCACTCACCTATGGATGGCTTTGTTACAATAGACAACCTGTATCTGCAGTTTAAGGATTGTCCTGTTAAACTGTGGACATCTTTGTCACAAGGGACTAGAAATTTACAGACGTTTAAAGCCAGCTGGATGACCTCATGGAAGAAAATTTAATCCTGGGCTAATTACTTCTGGTTCAGAACATCTCCAAGTAGCAGGCTGCTGGACACTGAGAGACTCTTGCAGAGAAATATCACTGTATGTTTGCCCTGCTTGTGTAATCTTCCCTGACTATTCACTGTTGCCTGGTGTCACTGTTGCACATACTGTGTTGGGTTAGGCTGACCTTCTGCCTGTCTTAAACTCTGTCATTTTAAAATGCCTTTGGCTACTGCATAGGTGCATCCTAGGTGGCTACTATAACATTGGCTATCAAAAATGCTGGATTTCCTTCTAGATGTAAATCCAACAAATTCAGAGATCAAGAAGAGCCAGAAATGGATAAAGTATCCTGGGGTGTCTCTGCACAGTACAAGTCTCAAGAGCACAACAACCAGATGTGGGAGGTCTTGGTGAGAGTTCAGAAAAAGGAAAACTGACCTGGGAAAAGTTAAAGACATAAATTCTAACTGAGATCTGAAAAATAGATGGGATTGAACTCCATGTGGAGACATTTAAGTTTAGGTGTCTACATGTGAAGCAGGTGTCTAAACTCCCCATGCAGCACAAGGTAATCATATCAACTGAGAGAGGTGCAGCTAATCCTCAGGAAGGCTCCTGCTGGCTGCTCAGCTGCCTCATGCTCTGGACTTGGTACAAAAAAGGCTTGATTCAGCTGCCCAAGTTTATTTGTCCAGTGCCATTTGAGATGCCTTAAGGTATCTGAGACATGTCCTAGATCTGGCAGCTATACTCTTGGACCTGGGAAAGCTGTACTTTTCAGAAGAAGCCTGGAGAGCAGGGAGTATCATATAACAGGGGACATCTCTATGTACTCTGCTGACCTAAGCCCTAGATCTCAATTGACTATACTGGAAGAATAGACACTTAGCCCACATGTACCCACCTAAAAGCAAACTTCTATATTTAGTTGTGTTTGTTTGGATTCAAGGCTCACACAGTGCGTGCTGGAATGCCTTGTGCAGTACAGACTGTGCAGAAGAAGGAGTGTCCCTGGTGACTAACATGATGGCAGGGTGATCTTGTCCCATGCAGCTCTGAGTGGAGCAGCAATGTAACATTCATTTTTATTTAAGTGGTGACTGGCTAGCAGCAAATCAGAGATCACTAGAAAAGCGGTGTGGACTCCTGCAAATCATTCTTAGAACTTAAAAGAGAATAAGGTCACCCAAATATTATGAATTATTAATTTGGTCCAGAAATGATTAAAGTGCTTACTAGAGGTTTTCGTTATCCTCAACCACTTCCCATAGGACATTTAAAAAAAAAAAAAGTCAGTAATTTCCACTTGCCCTTAACTTGTACTTATTCCAGGAGCTCTGACAATTTTCTTTATAAAACGGAGTTTTATGGAGGCACCCCCACTGCAAAAAATTCAAATTAATTCAGTCTTGCTAGCAGCACGCAGCGTCTTCCCTGCACTGCTGGGAACCCTCTGCCTCATTGAGGGTCTCTGGTCTCCTGACCATGATAGACAAAGAAGCCAACAGCAGCATATCTCTCTTTTCCCTTTATAAAAGAATTGGTCCAAAGGACTTACCTACTTCTGTTTACCCTTCTATCTGGAGGGTAAGGATTGGGCTTTGCACAAAGGAACAAAAGGCTAAGGAAAAAGGGGAGCAGAAAGTGCACTGGAACCTGTTTGGAAAACAGCTGAAGGGAAGAGAGCCTCCCCTTACTGCTGGTGGTTTTTTCACACCTTGTTCTCTCCAACTCTTCACATCCCCAACCTCCACCAACATCCCATCCCTAACTCCTCAGGCTGGGAATAGGGAAGGAAAGAGTGTGTCCATTGCCTAAGTCAGTCCTCCTGGCTGTGTTTCACTAGGAAGCAGGGAAGGCAGGCAGGCACATTATTTCAGTGGAGTTTAACTTGTTAGGAACAGGTGTAAGATTAATCAAAATAAACCCTTCTTGGAATGAAATTGGAGTTCAAAGAACAGTTTGCAACAGCTGAAAGTCACTTCTTAGTATGTTAAACTAGCTTGATTTTCTTATCTAAATATACCCTGGAAAAAATGAAAAGTTAAGTACTTTATGATTTTCTCCCTGCTGCATTTTTATAGAGTATGCCTCAGGTGGCATTTGCCCTCTTTTAAAGCAAGAGAGGAAAATATTATTCTGAACTTTCTTTCATATACTATATGAATTTAACAAAAGTCTCTGTGGTATTTCTGTGTTTTAAGAAGGGTTTGCCACACTTGTATCAATACTTTTCTCTTTATCTTTTAGTACCAAAATTGGGAAAACAGGTAAAATTAAACAGTAACATTTCAATTAATTTAATGGGGCGTCAAGTTTCTCTCTGTATCTTGCTGCAAAGCACCAGAGAAATTTTGGATGTGAGAGTGAGTAATGGGCAATATAATTCCAAACATCTATGAGACAACTTATAATAAGACAGAGGTTTCTGATGTACATTTACCCCTTCTTCTTTTTTTTCCCCCCAAACTAATATCTTGTGTATGATTTTCAAAATGTTAAACACCTCTTCAGCCATGCCAGTGCTTTTATTCACTCTTTAGAAATATCTCTCATATTTTTCTCCTTGTAAATAACATCCTCTCTTGTTAACTCCAGTATGAGATTTCAAATCCTCTCAGAAGCTTTTGCAATGTTCACTTTTGAACACTTCATTTCAACTTAAATTTCAAACAATTAATTCTTCCACTTCAGACATTTTGCCTAGTACCACTCCTGAAACCCCTGAGATTACATGAAAGTTTTGTGAATAGGAATTTACAAAAACCTTTTTAGTCCACAGCCACCATGTTAACAACAGGTCTGCCTCAGGAAAAATAAAAGCGATGAACCCAGGACTCATGTGGGTAACTTAGATATTGTCCAATCTCACTAAAACAGTACATAGGATTAAAGACAAGTGACTGAAGTCCAGTAATGCAACTACCGGAAACTTGAATAATTTATGCAAGAGTTGTCAGCCTGAGTTATCCACCTCACAGAGGAAAGCCAGTGTTGGGCTGCCCTGGTCTGCTCAAGCTCCATCAGAAACTCTGGATCACTTGACCAATGGAGGTGCAGTTGGCATTTCTAAGCTATAAGCACTTCCAATGGCAACTCTCTGACTGAGAGGTTAAGAATAATAGAAAAGGAGGCATCACAAATCCTCACAAGCACTTGTTTTGCTTCTAATTACTTTTTCAACACAACTTTCCTACTGTGAACTTCTTGGATGTTGTGAGATTTTACAGTATTCAAAGGTATCATGCGAATGAACCTGGTTATATTAGTAAAGGGGAACACAAAAACTACTTGGATATTGCAAAACATCCCAAAACTTTGATGTGCTATCAGAACAATCTCTAAAATTACAGAAAGAATGTCAGAGTGGGTTTTTACAAGGGCATGTAATGATAGAACAAGGGGGAATGGCCTTAAACTGAAAGAGTGTCAATTTACAGAATCACAGAATCACAGAGTTGGAACGGACCCACAAGGATCATCAAGTCCAACCTTTAGCCCTGCACAGGAACATCCCCAAGAGTCACACCATCTGCCTGAGAGTATC
>VXBX01007086.1:982756-1006642 GCA_013400415.1 Scytalopus superciliaris
CTTGCCATCGAGCAGGACCTTCAGGTCCGTTTCCATGGCACTGCTTTCCAGCATCTCATTTCCCAGTCTCTATGACCATCCAGGGTTGCACCATCCCAGGTGCAGAATGCAACACTTCCCCCTGTTGAACTTCATATGGTTGGTGATTACACAGTGCTTTAATTTGTTTAGACTAGATATTAGGAAGAAATTCTTAACTTGGGGTGGTGAGGCACTGGTACAGGTTGCCCAGAGAAGTTGTGGATATCCCAACTGCAGAAGTGCTAAAGGCCAGGTTGGATGGCTTTCGAAGCAACCTGGTATAGTGGGATGTGTCCCTGCCCATGGCAGGGGCATCAGAATGAGATGATCTTTAATGTCCCTTCCAACCCAAGCCATTCTATGATCTTATGATATTAGGAAATGTAATTGATGACAATCTCTCACCTACTCAATGCTCATGTACACACTCAAACTAATGCAAACCTGCATTATATTTCTCTTTTTCATGTTCTTCAAAGTAAGAATATGTTAGTAGGACTATTTCCTGTTGTCTGCATTTAATGCTAATGTGACATGAGATCCTTTCCTTCTAAATACAAATGGTACTTTGAGACAACACGGGTTAAATGAATCTTGTGAATTTTGTTCTTTGATTTTATTTGAATAGAAAAATGAACTGTATTTAATCGTTTTCAGATCATCACTATAGCATCAAAATAGTGTTTGCTATAATTTCACAGCAAATGCTCAGAGTTCACACACACTACTATTAAGAATAGTGGAATAGGCAGGAAACTGCAATGGCTGTCAATTACTGTGTCTGCTCTGGCTACAGAGCAGTAGAAAGGGGGAAACAAACTAGGACATGAGTAGGGCACATCTGCTCCCAAAACTGCAGAAATAAGCAGAAAATCTCAAGAGTTTGTGTTATCTAGCCTGTAACTGTATTAACTCACAAAGGAAATTAACTGGCAATTGTATGACCAAATTTAGGCTACCCCTAGGCTGTCCTAAGTCTAATGTTGGGCTGTAGTTATTATCTATGACCCAAAGACACAGCTTGTAGTGGTCATTTCTTACAAACAGTTCCCTGGACATTTCATTGCCCACAATTTCAAAGTTACTCCTAAAAACCCCCAGCACTGTGATTCTGTGGTGTTACAGAGACCCTGGTCTCCTAATCGACTCAGAGCCTGCTTTGACATCAGCTCTGTCTGCTTACCATGGCACAGGCCATGTATGTAGTAGCACAGTAAGCAATCATTCTCACTCACTAAGGGATTTAAATAAGTTTTAATCGAGTTTTACAACAACCACTGCATAGAAACGATCAACAACTTTCTGTTTGTGTCACTAAGAAGCGTGAGTGGTGGAAGGGAGTTATGACCAGCACTGTAGTTTTTCTAATATCTCTTTGTATATCAGCCCTTCCAGTAGCTTCATCATGTTTTTTGATATTGTCAGAACTCTCTCCAGTTTGTGTACAATAATCTCCACAGCTAACTGACTGGGACTGAAGGGTATCATCTAACCAATGCAGAAATGTACTTTGAATTTTAATCAGACACTACAGCACAAAGGTAACACAACATGCATTCCAGAGCACTGTATTTGAGCACATCACACTACAGAAACATAACAAAAATATATTCAATAGGCTCTGTCCTAAACTGATACAAATTGGAAATTAAAAGCAGTTTAAGATAAAGCCTGATGACACCTGACTTTGCTCATCTATGAGTATGAAAATAAGGTTGTTCTTGTTTGGATTCCTAAAAGAAATGGTCTGTTTATACAAACTTAACTATAGGAACAGAAGTCTTTTTGCATAGCCTAGGAACATATTGGGCATTGGTGTATTTTATGTTCCTGTGGGCTAGATGAAACAAAAAAGAAGAAAAGAAAAATACATTCATAGAGTTTTAAGGCTTCTGAATATCCTGGTAGAGGGGTATCCAAAGAAGGAAATAATTCTGTCATTATTCCTTAAGCACTTGTTCCTTGAGAAAGGTCACAGAACAGGAAAGGTCAGTTCATCATAACTGGCTGAAAACCTGATTTTAGCTTCAAACAAGGGATTAAATAATTCCCTCTACTGGTTCAGGAGGGCAAAGAATAAAAAATGTGATTAGAATATGCTGGAACAGTTAATTTGAAAAGAGGCAAATGTAATGTTTTTACCAGGTGGTAGTTCCTTTTCTCTGTGAATAGTCCCCCTTGCTATGAAATCAGTGGGATATTTCACATAGCTATGGCAGAAAACTTTGGCCAAATATGGGCTGAACTTCCAGTGACCTTGCATAAGAATTTACCCGAGAAACCAAGAATTTTCAATATCTTACCTCTAATTACATCTCTGGACAGAGAGGTGAATGATATTACCATATTTAGAAAGATGATGTGTGTAATCATGTTTTGTAAATTATCCCATTGGAAGAAGCAGAACTATTTATCAACAAAATAAAATTCAGTATGTGCAAACTGGATGTTTAGAGACCACTCTGGAGACATACTGCCTTTTGCTAGGTCACCTAAAATCACCCTCTGAAATACAATATGCTCAAGCATTATTCTCTGCCTATAAAAAAACACAAAACCAAACCAAACAAAAACCAGTTAAATAACACCCATTGAACTATATCACCTGAAAATCTCTAACGTAATTTGGGAGACACAAGAAGCTCAGTTCTGCACCTCCCACAAGAAGCTGAGCAGACTTACAGCAATAAGGCCTCAATTTACAGAGAAAAAAAGCCTAAACACCACCATCAACAACAAAAAAATCCAAAGCAATACAAGATAATCTGAGTTTCTCATAATCTAAAAATAATGGTGCTCAGGATCTCAGCGAAGTTTGCTTTCAGCTATCTCTGAATATAGCTTTTCTTTCTGGTCAGGGTTTAGCTCAGATGCCAGGCAGGTTATGATTAATTGTCACCTACTAGTAAAAGTAATTGGCAGGATATCTTCAGGAAATTCTTGGGATGGATGATGATGTTTGATTTTTGCAGATGTTGTTGTCACTCCAGCCAAAAGGTCTTTTTTGTTTTCAAATATATAGCACCATCTGGATGAAAATCATCTTAATTGTCATTACAGACAAAACAAGTTGGTGATTTCACTTCCTTTTTTAATCTTTTTTCAAGAGGGAAAACAACCTGGTATTTTTAGAAGAGGGAAAGTGCGCTAGTTCTGCGTATCAAGATAATTCACAGAGATAAACACAGATGAGTGTGAAAATTGACTTTTATTGCTGTTGAAAAACAGGAAGATAGTAATGTATGGCAATGTCACACAGAAGAAAAGAAGTTCTACAAAAATATGTAATACTGTCTAGGCACTGAAGAGGAATTAAAAAAAAATTCAAGAGGTTGCTACTCCTACTTGATTGAATTTTTTTTCCTCTATCAATGGAAAATGGCTACGTTAGTCACTGCTTTCCGTTCTAAGGGGTCCAGTAAAACTGGTCTGTGTGTAGCAACTTGGATTTCTCTTATCATCAGCTAAGCAATATCCCAGTCAAGAGATCAACAGAGATGAATCACCTTGAGCCCTTCTCTCCCTTTATAGTTTTCATTTGAAATGTATTGGAATAATTTGAGTAAGCAAACTATTTTAATGTAAAATGGAAGTATCCTCCTGAAAATACAGGTAACTTCCTTCTAGGATAGATGTTAATTTTATATAACCAAAATGGGCCTAGTTAGAAAAGCAGCTCACCAACATGCAAAGCTATCTTTTCTAGCAAAGAAAAGACTGTAAGAAAGTCAAAGATACTTATGAAAGTTAATCAGAGACAAAAAAAAAAAAAAAAACTTACTATGCCAAACAATTTTTGAAACAGAAGGACAAGGAATATTTCAAAAAAGTCAATACTGGATATTTTTTAGATGTGGAAACCAAGTATTTCTTTACTAAATTGTGGACCAAGGAGGATGAGTCAGATTTTTTGTTTTGTTATTTTTTAATGAAGTTTTATAATGAGATCCTAATTCCATCCCCAAGAATGGTTCAACCAATGTTACGCACTACTATATCAATGTACTGAAAGTACATGTACCCTGTTCCTGTGTAAAAGTATCATACTTTCAGGCAAGATGGCAAATATATAAAAATAATGTCACTTTACCTTCTGTTGTAGATAGGCAAAAATATTTCTCTATAGGCTGAGAATCACAATAGCTCAACAAATACTGAATTTTAAATTGTAGCTATGGTTACCATTTTTTTATTTAGTCTGGATAAGAATAACAACATTAATGGGAACATTTCACCTGTCTTTGTACTGTTAGCAATTATAGTTCATGACCCTGTTGAGTACACAGCCTTTCTATGGACTGAATAAGTCCTCAGCAAACATCTTTATGTTATTAACAGCTGGTTCAATAAATCTTAAAAATCTAAGAGCCTCCTGCAAGCTAATATTAAGTTTAATAGGAAGCCTTTCATGGATTTATACTTAATTAGCCTTTTCCAATAATTGATCTTTAACATTATTAATATGTACCTGCCAGAAAAAATAAAGCACTGTTTATTCAGTAGGAGTTTTATTTGGCTTTAGGACAGGCTGACAGAAACATTTAAAACTGTATCTTTGACCCAGTGTTCACCAGCCTAATTTGTGTCCAACCAAAGAAACAAACCACAAGCAACATACACAGATCCTTCCTGTAAATCTTCACTTATTCTGCCCAGTAACTGTTTTGTGCCTTGAAAACTCTGGGAAAACAAGCTTTGCTGGTTACTTTACTATGTCTGAGGCTTTTTCCCATATGACAGTAGTGAAAAAGGCTATTGTGGTGGAGAGAAAAATACCTGAAGATTTCTGGAGGGAAAGGTAGCAGGATGGATAGTCAGACACACACACACACCTGATGAGTAAAGAGTCTCATTAGATCAGGCTGTAAGAAACCCACAAAGTTATCAGCAAGAAACAAAACAACTACAACATGGCAAGACTTGTGTATGTAGAAAGGGCTGAATAATTTAGGAGTGGTTAGTCAGAAGACAAATATGAGATGGCAGATAGAGAGGTATGCAAACCAGTGGAAGATAACAAGGTCTGTTGGATGCCTCCTATTTACCCTTCCTTATAAATGTGAGATCAAAAGAGACATTAAATCTGATAAAAAGAAATACAAGATGCAATTGACTTGTAAAATTCATTGCTACAGGATATAAAGGAGTAACCAGGGAAAATTAAAGACAAGTTTGTGTGTTTTTCCCTGAATTGCTGGAATTAGATTTTTCAGGGGGATCCAAATTCCTGTGTGAATCAGCCACTGATTACCTAATGTCCAAACAAAATTATAGTCTGATTGGCTATTTGGGCTACAGGTGTTAACCCCCTTGTTAGCAGTATCTGGCACTAGCCAGCATGTAGAAAGCTATCAAACAGGACTCCTACATGATCCAGCTCATCAGAGAAGCAGTGTGTTGGTTCCTTGCAGCCATAAAAGGAGGAATCTATAGGCAGGACCCTGCCCTTTCATGGCCTTTTCAGTCATATTCTGACATCTCAGGCAGAGGCAGGCAGGGTGTCTGGAAGTGTCCACCCAAAGCATTTCCAGATTGTGCATAAAGTGAAGACAGTGCAGTGGTATGGTAATGAAAAGGCCAAAAAAATGTGGGAGGAAAAAAATCCATAGTGTGAGGGTGAAAGTGGATGGGTGGAAACTGAGAAGTAAAGATGCTGAAATGAGCAGAGAGAGAAAAACATGTCTCTGAGGGAGAAGAAAAGCCTGTTTGTAAGCGGAGAAGGAAGAGACAGTATTAATAATCTGCTCTCAGATTCTTGGGGTGGAGGGAAAACAGGAGATATCCAGTATCTAGCTGAGTTATCTAATGCAGATGTTTAAGGTGGGAATATGGATCTCTCAGTGCTGGCTGAAAGAGAGGAGTTCCTACGTTGTTTTCTGAGCGACCTTCCAGCGGCATATACATCTCCCTATTGCCTAAAGCCAGAACTTGCATTCCTAACCTACACAGCTATTTTGGATGTCTGCACAGTCAGTGTGAGTGCCTCCTGGGACTACTCTGTTTCTGTAAATACAGAGCATTCTGTGTATCAAAACCAGAGATTTCCAGCCAGTCTTTATCCTTGGCTGTTATGCCACCAGCAGTTTTTGGGTGAGTAGCCAAAGAGGGACTACTGTGCCAGCAAGAATATGTATGTGATTTGGACAACACTAGCATGGGGCATCTTGCAGCCACCCTTGAGAATTCCTGGTGTGGGAGATGTGAAGGAAGAAATAGAAGCTGTGTTCAGCACTTACCAGAGAGGGAAAACCCCCATAATCTGGTAGCACTCTCACAAATCCAACAGAGGCAATCCCAAAATGAGATCTTAAATACAGTAAATACCATTTTGTTTGACAACCTCTCAACTCTGTCTTATGACATTTTCATCTGAAGTGAAGAAGTCTCCAGCATGGGGGTCTCACAGGTAGGTTGAGGTGGCAAAGGGGAGCCCCAGAAATCAAGGAATGCCTTTTCCTTGACTGCTCCCCAGGTGGTCACGTACATGGATTGGGGAACCAGGACCAGATAGCATGGGGGTGGAAGCAAATAACTGCAGATCCTCTTCCTGCATCAGGGATGGCTTAGGCCAGATTTTAATAGGCATTTACACCATTTAGGAGCTTACTTAAAATGGATCTGGTGGTCACTTTCCCTCGATCTGTTATTGACAACAATATAATCTATCAGTGGGAAGGACAAAGCCTCAGTTTTGAGAGCTATCAGCATAAGCTTAAAGGTAAAAAATGCAATTTCTTTTTTTCCTAGGCCACAACAGGTTATGGGAGCTCAGTGCTTAAGTGCTAGAAATGGGAAGGGATGAAATTAAAATGTGCAGGACATGCCCAGTTAGCCATGTGGACATATGCAAATATTTCTACTTACCCCTGTTAAACTTCAGATATAAATACTGTAACTCCGTTACGCTGAGTAACAATGTTGTTACATTGTCAAATCCTTCCTAACTGCTGTATTTAACATAGCAGCTGTAAAAAGGAGGAATTAAAATACTGCATTTTCACCCTTGTACACAAGTCTTTTACTAATACAGCACTTGGAGTGCAACAATTTGAGGCATGATCATAAAAATGAAGATTTCCTGCAATTTCCACTGGACTACTCTGCCTATCAGTCATTTTAGCAGTGCTGGTGGCAACATGCATTTCTCTGAAGGGATGTAAAAGAATGGAAACATCTGTGGATGTTCAAGCTTTGTGTTCACTAACAAGAGAGTTGCAAGGCTGGATGAAGACACCTGGCAATCAATTTGAATACATTGATTATAACAGTGGGCAAAGCTTATGTGTTAAACTATCAGCATTGACAGTTAACAAATTATAGCTGAGCAGATAGCAGAAAACTGCATGTGAAGACACATACACTATCTCTAAAGCAACTGAAAAGGTCTGTGTTTCTAAATGACAATACAGCCAAGCAAAATGAAACTACTGTTTTTGACCAACTACACCTATGACCCTTTTCCTGGAGACCTTGCTCACACAGAGGTGGCCTGAACAGAAATAAACCAGTGGTCAGCATAAGAGAGCATTAAAGTCACAACATTCAATGGAGTAATAATTTCAAACTAAAAGAAGCAATGACATGGAAAGGCATATTGCAAATATAAAATAGCAGCATGTTGTCTACTCGCTGCATGGTGAATGAAACTGAAACAATGATCTGTGCACAAGAGTTAGTAAAACTGTAGTTATTACAGAAAAACTTGAATGGGTAGTAATCCACAATACAATATCTAGAGATGTCTAGAAACTGGACATTAGGAAGCATTTATTTACAGAGAGGTTGGTCAAACATGGGAACAGGCTTCCTAAAGAGGTGGTCAATGCCACATGACTGTCAATGTTTTAAGAGGCTTTTGGACAATGTCCTTAACAACATGCTTTGACTTTTGGTCAGCCTTGAATTGGTCAGGCAATTGAACTAGTTGATCATTGTAGGTCACTTCCAACTTAAATTCCCTTCCCTTCCCTTCCCTTCCCTTCCCTTCCCTTCCCTNCTTCTTTGCCCTGCCCTTCTTTGCCCTGCCCTGTCCTTCTTTGCCCTGCCCTGTCCTTCTTTGCCCTGCCCTTGCCCTTGCCATTTCCCTTTCCTTTCCTACCTATTTTATTGTACTCTGTCATTTCTCACTGTTTCCCCTAGTTGCACAGAGCTTTCAAATCAGTCTTGAATGATTCCTGCAGTATATGCCAAGGCAATAACTCCACTTAGACCTCTTCAAATGTCATTTGGGCTGACAAGAGTGAAGCTGGAATACCATGAGAGAAAGCACGCTTTGATTTACTAACACCTGCAGGAGTAGTTAGTCATGGCTCAAATAATCAGATTGACACTTGTCTAATGTACCACACTGAGGCATTAACATTGAAATGTATGTTAACACGCTAACAAAGCACTCCTGAGTAATTATAAGCATGTTAGTAAAATAAAAGGCATACTGAAAGTGGCTTTTGAAATAAAGCAGTACTACAAGCTAGGGATATCACAGTCCTGTGAGAGGCTGCATGTATGCCAAGGGCAGGTGCAAAAGCCCAAAATAACAAACACCTAGTCTAACAGGATGCTGTTTTGGACCAATATGATACTGTTCCTAAATGAAGAGAGCATAATTCACTGCTGCAAAAGCAAAACTTATATAGCCACCAAAGCAGCAATTCTTCTCACAGAGGAGCTACAGGAAAGAGCTGATGAGGACCTGAGATGGGAGTTACAAGGGATGTCATACACTGAAGAATCTGATGTGCAGCACAACATCTGGAAAGAAGCTAAGAAAGCTGAGTATTTCCTTGCATATCAGTTAGGTTCTGGTGTATTATTCACTTCATTAAAAATAGAATTTTTTTAGATGCTAAGAATGATAAAATTTGAAAAACAAACCACTTTTGACACTCCATAAGCTGAGGTAGGCAGGATAAAACTCTAAAAACTGTACTGTCAGGACTGTCAAACACGAAGATGTGCCACTAAGTATTAGTTTAAAAAATCTATACAATTTGGGACCAGTCTAGCCTAAAGAACACCTCTGTTCATTGCACAGAACAGTGGCTGCCAAAATTATCTGGGGAAATTTCAATGTGAAGCCTAAATACTACTACTACTACTACTACTACTACTACTACTACTACTACTACTACTATCAAAGTATTTTCTGGAGTATTTTCTGAGCTGGCAGGACATCCTCAAATGTGATATTTGCTAGCACTTGGCATTACTAGGATTTATAAAGATATGTGATGTGAGATATGTCTTGGTCAAGGATATACTTAATTACAGACCATCTCTGGGTTATTTAGAGTTCAAATTATACTGGCTGTTTATATTGTTTATCATGAGCAGCAGATTTACTATCTGTCTGTATTTAAATTGTATAATGTGTCTAAATACCAAGGTGACAGACACACAAAGTGTATTACACAAATATATTGAAATAATTCAAATTAGAGGTTCAGAAGATCTTGTAAAACACTAGATATATATTTGTTTATAAAGGTTTGGCAAAAATGCCACATGAAGGTTCATTACCACTCTAATTAATGAAAAATAGATCTAGTAATAAGCAACAGTCACGTTGTGCTCTGAAACGAGGTTTGCCAGCTATGAAGTTCAAGAGCCTGATTACAGATAATGGACTTAAGTGTTCTGTTGGGAATTTGCTCATTCTGCAGCCTCAACAGAATTTGAACTTTTGACATTTCCATCATGCTGTAGTTTGACTAGAGGTAAAATAAAAGCAGCTGTGGTGAAACTGCTAATGGACTAACTGAGATATATGAAATCTTTCACTCAGCTGGACCACCAGGAAGTCTAATTGCCCTGGAGAAATGTTTTCTTACTAGAAGTAGGCTCAAATTTAAGGTAAAAAATTTCTGAGATAGGCATTTCAAACCCCAAATTTAAATTGCATGAAGTTTAGACACTAGAGTCAGTAGTGCCCTGGCAGCTAGGAGGGTCAGTCATGTCTGGGGTGGGGGCAGGCATCAGACACAGCATCGCCAGCCAGTTGAGGGAGGGGATTGCCCTGCTCTGCTCTGCACTGGGGCAGCCTCACCTTGAATATTGTGTGCAGTTTTGGGTGCCACAATAGAAGGATATAAAGCTATGAGAGAGAAGGCTACAAAGATGGTGAAGGGCCTTGAGAGGAAGTCATATGAGGAGCAACTGAGGTCATTTAGTCTGTTCATCCTGGAGAAAAGGAGACTGAAGTGACATCTCACTGCAGTCTACAACTTCCTCATGAGGGGAAGAGGAGCATCAGGCACCCAGAAGGTGGTTGGGTGCTGGAACAGGGAAGTGGTTGCAGTTCCAAGCCTGCCAGAGTTCAAGAAGTGTTTGGACAATGCTCTCAGGCACATGGTGTGACTCTCAGGGCTGTCCTGTGCAGGCCCAGGAGTTGGATTTCAATGATGTTTGTGGCTTCCTTCCAACTCACCTTATTCTATGATTCTGTGACTAAAATTCATATGCCCTTGCCAGGCTTCCTCACATAGAAGTTCCAAAGTCTCTTACAGAGTTAGTGGAGAGAAAGAAGTTCCTCTGAAAGCCTAGCAGACTTCAGACATGCAGGTGAGATCAGCAGGCTCTTACTCTTCTGTTATTTATTCTTCCTAATTATTTTTATAATGTGCTACGTGGAAGCTGCCCTCACAGTCTGAGATTTAATTGTGATGATATAACCTCCAAAACATATAGGAGAGTGGCCAGAAGTTTAATTTTGTCAGGTCACATACCACCATCTAGAAGCCCCATTGCTAGAGAAAGGACAATGGATTCTTCATTTGTATCAGTGTCTGCAAATGGCTTGACAGGGAGGGGATGTCCTACTTCTTTCCAGTTAGACTTGCCCTCTTTTATTTCAGGGATCTTCAGGGAGCTACGGCACAGGCATAATGGTCTTCCTGGGTGTCAGCATCCCTGGGCTCCAGAGGCAGCAGTCAGAATATGCAGTGCTTGAATTTCTGCTCTTCTGAACAATACAACGCAGCAACACTGCTCTACAGTGCTAACAGCCAAGCTTCAGAATGATAAGCCTGGGAAATTTAGAATTTGCAGAGACACGTACATATTTAAGTACCTTACATGCCTGGAAGGATGTGTTGCTATGCCCCTTACATTATATACACAAGCTCATATACAATCAGAAAAAATGAGGGATGGCAAGTCACTCCTGACATGGGACAAAATACAAATCAAGGCTTAATACTACACTGTTATTCCAATTTTTGCAGAAATAAACAAGGGTACAAAACTGTCAGATAATTTGATAGAAGTAATTACTAACCTGGTACCACACAGTGATGCTGATGAACCGGTTTGCTAGAATAGTGACATTGTAGGTGCACTAACATAAGCACAGAGCATTGGCCGTGAATAAAAGTTCTCTAATTATTAGGTTATAAATGGAAAAAATAAAAGCTGTCTGATCGTGATCCTTGAGGCAATCCTCAAATTTATTATTTCTAGCTCTTAGGCCATTCCCCTATGTGATTTGTGTTTAATCACAAAAGTAATCAGAGAACAAATCTGTGGGATATATATAGCAAAATTAATCAATAATAAACAGACTAAACCTTCTAAAATATTATTGTTCCACTGTAATAATAAATGGAAAGTATAATTGAATGGATGACTAAGTAAATAATTAAAAGTAATAAGCCCAAACTGGCCATGTGCTCTTAAGGAGACTTTAGCACTGAGTTTCCCCTGAAGCCATTCTTTCTCCAGATGGAACATGCCCAGGTCCCTCTCCTCATAGGGCATTGTTCATCTTGGTGGCTTCACTGAACTCACTCCAGTTTATTAAGGTCTTTCAGGTATGGTGTTGAAGGGGGAAAACGGGGTGTAGTATCTTGAATGTGATCTAATGAGTGATGAGTAAAGAGAGCTAGTCATGTGTCTTCATCTGCTGATTGTATTCTGGCTAACACAGCCTGCTGCCCTTTGCTGCTGCAGCACTTTGCCATGACTGCAAAACCAAGGTGTCCAGCAAATAATTACTTTATGTAGCAAGAGCTACAAGATGACTTGGTTTTCCCTCTAAAGATCAAATCTGGAGAGATGCTGAACATCAGAACATCAGAAACTCATTCTGGGATGCTAAAGTACAGAAATGGACCAAAACCAAACAGTAGAAGAGAGACACAGAACAACCAATGGCAAGAAATTCAAGTGATTGGTTTAGTTTCCAGAAGCTGCAGAGCAAAGTTTCCTTTCTATTCAGTGAACCAGCATAGGAAGACATCCACAAGCAATAGACTGCTGTTTACGAATTAATTCAGCTAGCAAGTGATGGAGTTGCAAGTGGGACAGAAAAGATGCTTTTAAGGCCAGAAATTGCCAACATAAACATAGGTGAGACAGGAAGAACAGGTGAACTCCAGAGAAAGGAGTGAAGTAAACCCCAGCACTCAGGGAGGTCTGTGTCAGGAGACTTGCCTGAACTATTTCACCAACAGCAGGAGGGTAGATATGAGTTGTTTAAAGGAAAGGGTGGAAATCTACACCAGTCACCCCATGAATCATAGAATTGTTTAGTTTGGAAAGGACCTTTAAGATCACTGAGTCAAAACGTTAACTCAGCACTGCCAAGTCTGCTACTAAACCATGTCCCTAAGAACCACATCTATATGTCTTTTAAATATGCAGAGTTTTGGACAAGAAAAACCCCTCCATTCAGGTTTGCTCGGAATTAACTGCTCAGACTGAAGTTAATCACTACTATAAAACTTGCCAGTTGAATGGAGTCACAAAAGGGAGGAGAAACAACAGCTGAACCGAAGTTTAGAAAGAATTTGGGGTATCAATATCCTAAAGTTTCACAGATGATCTGTAAAAACGATTTTCTCCAAACCATTAGAAGAATGAGACATTATCAGATTAATTTGTTTAGCTATCCTTGACTTCTGCCTTTATTGGAAAACTGTTTTCCTGCAGATTCCTTTTCAAAATAGGGTTTTGACTGGTTGTGAGCCTCTTCACTGTTCTCAAAGACAAATTCTAGAGCAAAGAAGGCAGGGAATACTCTCTTGAAGTACATATAAAAGAAATATGCTATATCCTATGCTAGTGTCACTGCAGAGCAGTACCTGGACTGTCATGCAGTGAACAGCAACACAGGAAGCAGCCATGTTGTCGTCAGAAGTTTCTATGTAGGTTTTCAAATGTACACATGCCTGATCACAGAGGTTAAATAAGGAGAACACAATGTGTACCCATATGTGTATGGTATCTATTTGTGTATGTAAAAGTCATGCATACATCCACTGAATGCATACCGCTCCTGTGATTTTCAATCATCCAATATACAGGCTAGGTATATGACATGCATGGGAAAATGCCATTTGGAGAACATGAAAAACATGAACTGACTGGTATTTAGGGGCATTGTGATTTTATATCTAGAGAAACCTTGGGCAGATGACAGCTGACACACAGCTATTCAGGATTTACAGCAGGATACTGTAAAAAGAGTCTGATTCCAGTGGTTTTCATTCAGAAGCAAAACAAGGAGGGGGAAGGTGTTTACTTTTTTGTCTTAAAATAAGATAGAGCTGGGACACTCACCTATTACACAGAATGGTTTCCTTGCGAAGCGCAGTCTTCCTTGCCATCCTCGGTATCGACAGCAGCATCCAGCAGACCAGATACGAATAATAAATTCCAAACCAAAGACAACAATCATGACAAATTCCTAGAAATGACAAATAAAAAAAATGTCTGTTACCGACAAACAATGCTACAGCAGGAAACTTATGACCATTGTTTGTGTCTAACAATCCACCCTGAACATCTGAAGATCCCAAGCCAAACTTGGGAACCTGCTCCCCAGAAGCATTTACACATCTACAAGAAGCTGACAGTCCCCAGAGCTTCCTAGTGAATGACCTAAGTCTAACATGAGCAACATTAAAGATCAGCTAAGACTGGCTACTAAATATGAAACACTGAAGAACTGAATCTTACACACACACAAAAAAACCCCCCCAAAAAACCAAACAAAAAACCCCAAACAAACAAACGAAAAAAAAAAAACAGAGCAAAATACTCAGAGACTTTGGATATTGATGATCACACCATAGGTAATTTAGACAACTAGTGAAGAATATGTTCCATATTCTCATCCATAAAATTGGTTCTTAATTTAAAGGCTAAATGTTTGGGACATATGTTCTCATTGTTGCAATACGCATGTGACGTGACTGAGATGATGCAGAAGCATTTAGGAAATCAATTTGTTCTCAGAAGTAGGTTAAGATACATGAAAGTGTAATTACATACAGTGGGTATGTAATTGTTTGTAGGGCAGTAAATGAATGTGCCCACAAGGCATAACTTTCCCATGACCACTTGTGAATGAAAGCATTTCTAAATCTTGCCTTGCTTGTTTGGCTTGCTTTTCTTTCACACTGGAACCTTATTCAAGACTGTCTATTTTAATAACATCAACCTGTATTTATGCAATTTTTTTTCTAAGAAAGTCTTCATTACAACAGTGAGGTCAACAGAGTTGCAGTAACAGAGCTTGGAGCACAATTCATCTCCATACCCTACGGAAATCTAAATGCATATACTCTGCAGTGATATAGTACATATATATACTGGTATGGAATTAGAAAGTTAGATACTCTTCTGGAATACCATCATAAAGTTATGAGTTTTGGAATGACAAAATAAAAATGTGTGTGTTCACCAAAAGGAGAAAAGTACTTGATGGAGTTTCTTCAACATCTCATAAAAAAGAACAGCATGGAAGTGGTGTTTTAGTTAGCAGTTGAAGGTATTTCCTTGTCCAGGGGTAAGGTTTCCCCAATAAGCACTTTGCATGCTTTTAGACTGTGAGACCCTACAACGCTACAAGCCAATAAGGCCATAAATATCGTATCTGTCAAACTGGGCATTAATTTACTTGAACAAGTGGCATTATTAATGTTGTGTCATGTAATGGTGCTTTACCAGATTATGATTAGTGGCAGTACATTGAAACATTGTGAATTTAATTGCTTTGCCATTGTAGAACAGTTTGAAAACACAATATTCCTCCCTAAAACATGTCTGCTTGTTTAACTACATTACACTGAAAGCACTTTTAGAGCCTTCTTCAGTGTCTTCATTTCCAGTTTTGTGAATCCCACATTGAATGCCTAAATCCCAAAAGCAGAATAAAATTCCTCTGTTAAAACATGGCTAAAGAAAATGTCATAGTTTTTATTATTAAAGAACACATGGAAAAGTTAGTGTAAGATTTTGTTTAAGGTTTTCTTTTCTTTTTTCCACAACAAGGAACTTCAACTTAATTCCATGGACAGTGTTACTGCACAACCTCAGAAAGGATTATGCATAACATTGAAAAAGTTTCCCATATAGTAACAATAATCTTAATAGTTGGCTATCGTGTAGTACATTTCCTTGTAGGAAATTCTGTGTAGGCCAAGAATAAAACAAACAAGAAACCAACTGGAAAAAAGGAAGAATATGTATTTTAGTTATTTAACTACCATTTTTACACGGGCAGTGAAATAATGAATTGTAAAATCTGTTTTGCACATTGTAAGGTGATACCTCTGAACTTATGGGAGTTTGATGGCAGGCACCCAGGCCATTCAACATCTGATTCTCCTAATGGAGTTTCTTCTTTGGGGCAGGGGCAAGAGATACGGAAGGATAGGAGGTCTGTGAAGAATGAAAATTTCTTCACTTCTAAGAGAATATTTTCCTCTTTAAAATTTAATCACATTTCATGTGACTAAAGTCTGTTGTTTCCTTGGAAAACATATTGTGTGTACAGATGGGCGATATGCTTTGTGAGTACACTGAAATTGTCACAAGCATCTTGCAGAAGCTCATCCACATGCACAGGAGTGTGTCCTTCACCATACTCTAAACCCCAGCAGGGCCTCTGATGGAAAACTGGCAAGAACAGAAAGCACTTAATGATCCTGGAAGGACTAGTCCACAGCTACAATTCACTTAATATCACAAAACAGCTGGTAGAGGCTGAAAAGAGGCAAATTTTTTTGAAGTTTACTTTTCTGGTTCCCACCAATGCTATGCAGTTTTGTACTCATCACCTGTACTATTGTTAGCAATTACTAGGAGCTGTGCTTGCTCAGTTATGTAAAAATGAAAAAAGTCACTGCGTGCTGAAAGCGTGTGTTTGAGTGTCTGTGTACTATATGATGCTCTTTTCTGTCAGAGACAGAAATCCTATTTATCTTTCACACACAAACACGTACACTACAAAGATAGACTTCCTGGAGAAACACAGATTTTGGGAGAGAAAAAGGTAAAAAGGGTATTTTTCTCAACATTTTTTGTGTGGGTGGGGTAAAAGTATAAGATATTTCTTGAAGACACAATGTGAAATATCTCTGTTCATTCCTTTAGAAAAATATTTACCATTTATAGCACCATTAAAATTTATGCATGATGATACTCCCTCAATACTACCTAAAGTTTCTGCTACTTAAGTAAATTTTAAAAACAGCCACTGTAATTATAGTAAGTGAGCTCAAATACAGTAAATATGGCTCTGTGCATGGGGATGCTAAAAGAAATGCTGATTTTAAAAATACTATATATGATTTTCTTCTACCCATATCAAGTTTCTGGAGGTTTTAAAATACAGTATAACCTTTAATAACAGAAAAGATACTGAACAAAGTGTAGAAGAGGTTTCACACTTGTTTTTGCACTTTCTGAAATAGTGGTGTTTCAAACCTATCCTTATATGCTGGTGACTCATAATTCCTCAAAGAACAACTGATTTTGAAGGGAATACATATAATAATAAATAAAGTCTAAGGGAAAATGATTTTCCTAAAAAATGTGAATGTATTGAAACAGAAGTCTTGACAGTAGTATATATATGACAGCTTTGTTGTATTTTAGATTGGTCCAAGTCAAAAACAAAGTGAGAGACAAAGAATCTCACACCACTGTGTAAAAAAGCAATGTTTTAGTAATCAGGGCACTCAGTCACAATGTAAAGGCAAATCTCTGTCAAGGTTAATGCAGGCCAGGGAATGACATTATTTTTTCTTATGGCAGCTGTACAGTCACAAGGTTCTTGGTTTTCCATAGACAAAAATTGGAAGGATGCATCCCAAACAAGATCAGAATTTCTATTTTTGTTTTTTTAAAAATGTCATTTGGAAGGCTTCTTGCAAACTTAAACATAAATCCAGGCTCTTAAATTATTTGGATTTAGTTCCTTAGCAATTGGAACAGAAGATCAGAGCATAATTGGAAAGGCATGTGACAGAATAACTCACTAGATCTCATATGATTTGTAGACTTGCTGTAGAAATGATGCATTCCAGGTATCTCTGTCCTACATATAATATGATGGGGCTGCATTAATTTTGAATTTTGTATATGATATGCATAACAACATTTATATCAGAATGGGAAAATCCTGCACGCTTGATAAATCTGACCTTCAAAATTCAGCAAGGCTGTATTTGAAGAACAAATTGAGATTCACTGGAAACCCAACACCTCCCTTCCTCTGTAGAGCAGAGGTTCATTGTCCTGATGCCTAAAGATTTGGGCTGTATTTTGTAGATTTTATAGATTTGTGGGATTTTGGAGTTGTAGGCTTTTTGCTCACATATTAAGTGATGTTAGAATTTACTAAAGCAGTTTTCTCACACATTCTTGGCCTTTTCTGAAGGTTGTGGTGTTTTGCAGAGACACTTGCAAGATAACTTCAAGACAAAAGAAGAGTCCGGAACCCTTGGAGCTGATCCAGGACAGGGCAAGGCTTGGGACCCTTATAGGTGGGACACTGAAGAAAATGGGAATCATAATTGGTTATAGGTATCTTATATGTTATTTATTTGGAAAATTACGAAAACTGTAGAATCACTGAGGGTGGGGTTCTTCAGGATCATCGGGGCTCATCGGTGTTCTTCGGGGAATCAGCGTGCATGTGGGCCTTATGGAGGTGTGTGCCTCTGTGCTCCCAATAAAGGTAATTGCCTATCTTACTCCACTAATGTTTCTCTGAGTGCCTATATTCCAGGACTCCAGGATTTTAGGCATCAGACCTTTGCCATTTCTTGTTTTTTCCCTGTCTTGTCATCCTTTTCCAATCACAGCTGTCCCTGGCCTTGCACCATAGTTACCACAATCTGTCACTTTTTTGGCTGGTAAAACTCACAGTTCCCACCTCCCACTAACCACTATGGTGGTTCAGACAGTGGAAAGTTCTTTCTCAAAGCACAGTTCATCCAAACCCATGAACTTTTCATTCTGAAGTGTTTCTGCATACACAGGTCCAGTTGTCACAGGGAACCTGCATATGCAAGAGTAACAAGGCTGAAACACATGGGCTTAAAAGGTTCAGTTGCTTCTGGCATAAGGAACACAGGTACCAGTGTGCTCCTGAAGTTTTTTACATCTGTGTGTGCCTGGGTTGTTATACCACTGGAAAAACAAGGGACACACAAATAGCAAGAAAAAAAACAAGAGGTCATCCAGAGCACTGTTACTTTTAACAAAAGGTCCTGGAGGACTCTAATCAACAGGGTTGATAATTAGTCAAATCAAGCATACTTTGTACAATCCAGCTACAATAAGCACATTTGCCCCCTTTCCCTCCTCCTATCTAATTAGGATACAAGAGATGATTTGTTGAAATTGTTTACATTAATATGCTTCTCACGTAGTTTTTAATGATAAGGATTTCCCTAAGCATAACATTATAACAGCAAAAAAAAAGTGCTTATATAATAGTTTTCTTACACTTTAGCATAACTGCTTATTAAAACTTTGAATAATTTGCTGACAATGAATCCAGGTGCCTTCACTACAGGCTATAAATTCTGGGAATTAGAGTCATTTTTTCAAAAAGGAAATGACCAAAGTTGAGCACTCTATGCTGTTCTAGGATGCTCATGGTTTTTCACAATGTGTAAATGAGCTGAGGTTTGGATATAAGAAAGCCATCCACATGAAAATATCTCTGCTGTTATTTTAATTGTATTTCTTGTATGGAAATTGTGATTACTAAATATTCTAAAAGCTAACAAAGTAGCACAACAGTACTGCAGACTGATGCAAGGAGCTTCCTGTCTTGAGCTCATAGACGGACTGGGTCTACAAGAGATGTTTTCAGAATGGACAAGAACAGACAAAACTTTTCTTCTGAAAAAAGCTTTAAGGGGGCCACAAGTGTTTCCCATCTGAAGACAGCACCTCTGCAGTGTAGCTGCACTGCAGATCCTTACTGGGTGTAAATCAGCCACCCTCACTACACTAACACAACAGCAGGAACAGGAGGAGCAATCTCATCTGATACAGCTGAGGATATATCGGGATATATCCCTTCTTCCCTAAAAACTCATAAACAGGCAAGTCCAGTGTTTCCACATCAGTTTGAAAGAAGGGAGAATAAACATATACTTTAATTTATGGCTAACGGGTTTAGTTGCGTCACCAGCTGCGAAAATATCTTGATGGTGACACATGAATAGTTGATACTATCCAAATAGCAATGCTTTATTACTCATAGTCAGAGGATGAGATTGTTTCATCATTCAATTAAAGCAAGAACAGAACATCTCAGCTTCCTAACAACATCCCTCTCTCAAGAAAAAATGCCCAACCCTGATTCCAGGTCTGGGCTATGTACTTTAAAGAGATGCCATTGGCGTGAGGGGAAGCACAGCACTACTGACCCAATGAAACTTGAGGAAGGTTTGAGCTTTAAATAGTTATGATGCCAAAGCTGGTGTAGGGCTACAGACAATTCTCTTATACTGGCCATTTTCCAGATTAAAACAAAGAGATAAGAATATGTGCATTGCCTTATACTTTAAAATAATAGTACAATTTGAACACTTCTGTGTTATTCCTGGCTCAGCCTTAAAAAGGCAAATCTTTTATCCAAACCTGTAACAAGTATATCTACATGTGCATACATGCACTTAAGAAATTAATGTTTTAATTCTTTCCAACTGCAGTTTAAAAGAGGGAGGAGACAGACATAATTCTGAAAACATAACCCAGAATAGACCCTATTAGTGGCATATAAATCACAACCAGAGACTTCAGTTCAGCTCCCAGTGCAATACACAATAAGTATGAAGTGAAATTTATGCACCTTTTTATAATTTATCAGTTTTATAATGAGTGTGATGCTTTTACTGCACGTGCTTTTCCAAATTATGACTCAATTTTTCCATGTAGATTTTACATTAATAGAGGATTATTGAGAAATTAGTTCTGTGCCTTTTAATCTAATACACAGTTACAAGGCTATTGATACAATATTAAAATCCCACTTACATGCTTAGTCCACATGTTATATAGGACCATGGTGATCACTGAACCCCATTTTTTGAATTGGGAAAACAGCAACAGGAAATATGACTTCTTCACATCTCTCCTTCTCTTCCCCAGATGCTGCATCACCTTTAAATATAGTGCTTTCCAGCCATTTGCACTCAGTGCTTTGTGCCATCTCATTTGTTTATATGTCAGGTACAACTACACTTCTGAGAGAACTCTTTAAAGGAGATGATAGTCATAAAACTCACACTTTAGAATAATTTTCTATTTTCCAAAAATTTTTTACCCTTTTTTGTGCTTGTTCACATTTTCTTCCTCTGTCATGAAATACCAGCAGTATGTGGTCTAACTTTGGTTTTAAAATTACTGTTGTATTGCAAACAATGAAGCTCTGTACAGCTGTACCCAGGCCCTGCATTCCCTTTGTGATTTATTCACGCATTTTTCTCTGCTGTAGTCACATTTCTGATGTCACATGTCAGAGCCAGACATTCAAGCACATGTCTGTGTAGCAACACAGCTCCCAAATTTTGCTTTTGAAATGTTTGTGAAGAATTTTATATCTTTACTCTGTCCAAAAGAGATGTGGAATGACATCATAACTCTGAATCCTTTTATTCTCCGGCATCCATGCTGATTTTGTATTGATGCAAGAGTTTTAGGCAAACTGTTACGGCTGATCATGTGCACATGAGTTAAATGATAGCATTTGACATGCAGTACAGCAGGGCAGGACAGCATATTCATTCTTTTATTCTTTGGTCTTGGCCTGTTCGGAGTTGTTAAATCCTGGAGACTCTGCAAATGATATTTGCAGAGTTCTTTTTTAAGTTACTTGCGACGTCCCAGTTCTCCAAACTCATTAAAAGAGCTTCCTTAGGTGTCCATCTGTGCATGTTTTGACCACTGAGAGACCTCTGTGCATCTCAGTTGATATACACTGAAGCATTACCAGTAACAAACTTTTTCAGGAAACAACTTTAAGAAAGTGTTTTCTGACAATTTTTAACTTTTGACAAACTGGACTTGGTAGGCACTGTACCCAATCTGCCAAAATCCTGCTCATATGTTTCATTTCTCAAAGATATCATCTCAGCAAACATTTCTGCTACTTGAACAAGCCTTTGGTTACCATATTTTTATTCAGTTCCTTGGGTTCAGTGAAAAATTGACTTCGTCCCCTGCTTTTTTCCAATAGTCCAATAACTAGACTTTGAGGCCCAGTATGCCAAGTCTAGTACTTTACACATCATGCCATTTACTGACTGTTCTGCAGCTTTTCCTACTACTTTTTTTCTAGGCATATAGAATTTTGGTCTCTTGGAAAAAGAAAAGAACAAGCCCTTTCCACAAAAACATACATATATCTTTGTGAGACATACATTTCCTGTGATCATATCTTCATATGGTACAATCAGGCAATTCCTGTCTGGTTCAGATTTGATACCAAAGTTATTATCCTGTCCATGACATACACCCTTTCCTTAGACACTTCATGGAAGCCTACAAGTTTAAAATGGTCAGTGCTTATTTTGTTAATTCATCTTTGTACCTCACCCACTGTTCGTGGTCCTCAGGACTGAACTTGGTTCCAGTGCGTGTCTGTGCATTTACCATTACTTTCACTTTATGTGGACTTTTGTATTATAGGTATGTCTGCCCTGGATTCTTACAGACTTTATACATGTATTTTTTTTCTTGTATTTCAATACTTACTTGCTTGATTTTGCAGTTTTAAAATTGAATCTTGTGAACAAATTTCTCATTTGAGGAAAGTTCACATTTTGACTGCAGTGAAATGTGTTTTCACATGCTTTGTCACACCTGTGCAAAATGACTGAGTGAATTGCAGTTTCTGTCTGTTACTCAGATGGTAGATGTTCCCTAGACTTCCAACCATCTTTCATATCACTGACATGCAACCTTCTTCAGCATTCTTTTCCATTTGACATTTAATGTTTTGTGGAGTCTTTTCCTTACATATTACTTATAACCATGTACTTTGGCTTTCCTCAGGGGATGCAGTCTGCATTTCCACTTGGCAAATCAGTATTTTCCTGACAAGGGTCAGGTCTGAATTTCTGATAGAAAGTTTGATATCTAGCCATTTTTTCTGTTGCAATCTAAACTGTTTGTTGCCTGTTCTAAGGAGGTAGCTCTTGATCTCCATACAAAACCAGCTTTGGATGCTTATCAAACTCTGTCATGAAGCCAAAAAAATTCAATACTGCAGGCTCCAGCATAAACTATTACAAATCTACATCTATGGAAAATGTTACACTTCTAACTTGGAAGTGATTTCCTATGCTACCTTGTTATCACTTCAGCTGACAAAAAAGGACACATCATGAAAGAGCAGTTGTGCAAGGAGTGCTCACTTGTCCTTAGAAGAGCTCAAGTACAGCTGGTTCAGTCCTTTAGCATAATGTGTTAATTAACCTAAAAGGAGATATGCTTTTCCCTCCTAAATGAATTATATCCCTATTAATCTTGATCCTGACACCCCATCTCTAACATCTATTCCTCCCCATTTTCGGCTCTTAAAATTTTCCTAGAGATTCTGTGTTCTCCTAGACAAAGTGGCCCCTTGAATGGCTGGCTGAAAGACTCTTTTCCAGATAATGTGAACAGTCCTTTCCCTCTTAAGAATATATTCTCCACCTTTGAATGCTAGTCCTTCTTGTTTTGGGAAACAAAGGGAATCAGAAACTGATGGTTCACAGTACTAGTATCTTGTCTCCTGACTTTCTGCATATAGCTACATAATGTCATGGGCAACACAAGCGAAGTGACAGCTCATATAGAAACAGGCAACAATAATATACAAGAGTATAATGTACCTATTTAGAAAATCAACATTGTCTCTCTTACTACAGGTTAATAATTTTAATGTAAAATTGTACCAAGTCATGAGTTTGTTACATCTGCTTTGTTACAACACTGCTTGTGGTTTTGCTGTTTCCATCTATCTCTTCACTGCACAGTACCACACATTCCTCTATATGTGCCCAGTTCATTTAGAGGAATGGAAAACGGTTACATGGATGGTATTTCCTCCAGCATCCATTGACTTGTGGCAACTCCAGTGATCTTAACATTGCACAGTAAATGAGGATTTCTTGTTGAAGCGTAACTCTTTGGTAGTTCTGCCTGCCTGGGAATCGCTCTGGCAGTGACTGAAAATTTCTCTTGCCTTCTACTGCATTTGCTGTAGCACTTGAGGTAACTGTTCATACTTCAACCTTCCACAAGTGATTCAGTTACGAGATTTTTCTTTGTCTTGATTGTAGATCACATATAATAATGTGGTTTTAGTCATCGTTAGTCACCAAACCCGTTTAACTTTTCCCAGTAGAACTACAATATATTGCATTTTTAATTACAATAGAAAAACTATTCTGTTCAATGTGTGATTTTTCAATCTTTTCTTTACAGAGTTTATTTTTGCCTAACACAGAATAAAAGAAAAGAAAGAAAAAACATTACTGACAATACAGTCAGTCCCAGAACCATATCAATAATAGGCTTATGCCACTATTGAGACATCTTTATTCTCTGTTATGTTGCAGTGTATTTATC
>VXBX01007086.1:1006786-1030852 GCA_013400415.1 Scytalopus superciliaris
ATAATACATAAGGTAAGAATATTTTCAATGCTAACAGGTGATTTATGACATGGTTGAATTGTTTTAAGCTCATGCTATCACCTTATTATAATAGTGCACGAGTCCAAACAAGACTGAAAACATGACGATTTTGACCTTATCACCTTTGCATTTCCCTCTCTTATTCTGTCTTTGATAACATCAGCGTTGTACATCTAATGTAATTTTTCAGAGATTTCTATGAAGAATTTTGAAACTTCAAAGCTATGGTTCCATTTGGGAAAAAAAAAAACCCAAAACAAACACTGGAAATTAGCCTTTCTTGAGAAATACTGATTTGAGNGTAGCTCTTGATCTCCATACAAAACCAGCTTTGGATGCTTATCAAACTCTGTCATGAAGCCAAAAAAATTCAATACTGCAGGCTCCAGCATAAACTATTACAAATCTACATCTATGGAAAATGTTACACTTCTAACTTGGAAGTGATTTCCTATGCTACCTTGTTATCACTTCAGCTGACAAAAAAGGACACATCATGAAAGAGCAGTTGTGCAAGGAGTGTTGCTCACTTGTCCTTAGAAGAGCTCAAGTACAGCTGGTTCAGTCCTTTAGCATAATGTGTTAATTAACCTAAAAGGAGATATGCTTTTCCCTCCTAAATGAATTATATCCCTATTAATCTTGATCCTGACACCCCATCTCTAACATCTATTCCTCCCCATTTTCGGCTCTTAAAATTTTCCTAGAGATTCTGTGTTCTCCTAGACAAAGTGGCCCCTTGAATGGCTGGCTGAAAGACTCTTTTCCAGATAATGTGAACAGTCCTTTCCCTCTTAAGAATATATTCTCCACCTTTGAATGCTAGTCCTTCTTGTTTTGGGAAACAAAGGGAATCAGAAACTGATGGTTCACAGTACTAGTATCTTGTCTCCTGACTTTCTGCATATAGCTACATAATGTCATGGGCAACACAAGCGAAGTGACAGCTCATATAGAAACAGGCAACAATAATATACAAGAGTATAATGTACCTATTTAGAAAATCAACATTGTCTCTCTTACTACAGGTTAATAATTTTAATGTAAAATTGTACCAAGTCATGAGTTTGTTACATCTGCTTTGTTACAACACTGCTTGTGGTTTTGCTGTTTCCATCTATCTCTTCACTGCACAGTACCACACATTCCTCTATATGTGCCCAGTACATTTAGAGGAATGGAAAACGGTTACATGGATGGTATTTCCTCCAGCATCCATTGACTTGTGGCAACTCCAGTGATCTTAACATTGCACAGTAAATGAGGATTTCTTGTTGAAGCGTAACTCTTTGGTAGTTCTGCCTGCCTGGGAATCGCTCTGGCAGTGACTGAAAATTTCTCTTGCCTTCTACTGCATTTGCTGTAGCACTTGAGGTAACTGTTCATACTTCAACCTTCCACAAGTGATTCAGTTACGAGATTTTTCTTTGTCTTGATTGTAGATCACATATAATAATGTGGTTTTAGTCATCGTTAGTCACCAAACCCGTTTAACTTTTCCCAGTAGAACTACAATATATTGCATTTTTAATTACAATAGAAAAACTATTCTGTTCAATGTGTGATTTTTCAATCTTTTCTTTACAGAGTTTATTTTTGCCTAACACAGAATAAAAGAAAAGAAAGAAAAAACATTACTGACAATACAGTCAGTCCCAGAACCATATCAATAATAGGCTTATGCCACTATTGAGACATCTTTATTCTCTGTTATGTTGCAGTGTATTTATCCTCAACACTGTTGACAATATATAGATACCTTCTGTTGACAATATATAGATACATTCAGAGCTTTATGTGCACTATTGTGTTCCACTGTTATGAAATAGTTTTCATGGTTACTTTTGTCTCTCTCCATAGCTACAGTTTGTACTTGTTTGTTATAGAGATTTGCTGGTTGGTTGGGAGTGCCAACACTGCCTTTTGACAGAAGAATTACGGCTTTGAGGACATCTACTGTTTTTAAATAACTCCACCTTTTTATTTCAGTTTTTGCTGTCTGTCAAACTTCCTTCTAATAACTTTTAATTTCAGCAAAGTGTAACCAGCATTTAAATTTCCCATATAAAGTCTGTTCTGTTTGCACATAGATTCACAAGCAGTTGTGATAAGATCTACTCCAAATTTCTATAACAACATCAGCTCTTATTTGGTGAAATCAGTATACATAAAAGGAGAGTATCAATTTAATCAGCAAAGAAATGAAAATATTTCTAACATATTACACTATAATAATANTGGAAATTAGCCTTTCTTGAGAAATACTGATTTGAGTTTTGACAAACTCACTGTTTTTTCAGCTCAAGGATCAGTTAATCTGTTTCTCTCAGACTCAACAAAACTGCAATAACATGGTCTATATCCTACCTTTTTTAGAAATGTATCTATAATTGAAATCTCTCAAGATCGTACAGTTTTTCTTGTTATGCATTGATAGCTTGTCCTACAGTCATCCATTCAGCCTTGTGTCAGGTCTGGTGGTCTTTTATTCAAGCATAGCAAGAGGATTCAAGTTCCAGTACAATCTAAACTGAAAAATGCTACTATTTTTTTTTTAAATTGAGCACTATCCCTCTCCCTTTTTTAAATAAACTCTTCCCCACTTTTAAATTTTGTAGCAGATTCATACGATTACATTCCTGTAAATGGATTTACTCTCCTAAAGCAGAGACAAATTGAATATGTGCTTGTTTCACTATTGGGCAGCCATATCCTATGTTCTTTAATCAATGTGCATCCTTTTTCTACTTTTATGCAAAAACATTAGAAGAAAAATAGTACTGGAAAGATATTAATTGCTAGGAGCACTTAGTAGACTCTCCTTTTGGATTCTGTAAGTGACCACAGTACATGTAGAAACCAGATTCATCCTGTGTATTCTATCTGCTTTTATATTTTGGGAGCTATTTCTGCCCAAAGAATGTGTTCCTAGAGTACATTTTCAGAGGCCTTTATCCTATAAAACTGGGTACAGCTTTCTACCTCAGCCATTTTAAGAGAAAAATACAAAGCAGATGTGATAAAACCCTTGCAGAAATTCATGTGAGTTTTTCAATCTATCCATCTTGCTTAAAAATGCAAATTATGAAAAAAAGGGATGCTTTGTCACTTCAAATGAAAATGACATTTTGTTTCCTACAGCCGAAATCTTACTTTTATTCAGAAGCTCTCAAATAATCAAATATACAAATAATATTTTATGCCAGGTCAAACAAAGCATTTAAACTGATGCAAGACTTTTTATTTCACTTTCAATTTGTCAAATCTTCATTGGTCAACTGAAATTATTCTATTTATTTTTTTGAATTGACATCAAACAAACAGAAGTGAACCAGAACTTCACATAACTTTCAGCTTTAGTTGAAAATGCGCTTAAAATATAGAGAGTTTGGTCAAGAGAGTGAATGACCTCCAGTTCCACATAATATTCCTTCTTGGCTATCTTCCCCAGAAGTTTTGATTTTGCCTTCCCAGCCTCAGTTTTACTTCTCTTGTGTTCATTATTATTTGATAAAGTGCCAGCAAATGTAGATCAGCAATACACCAAAGATTATTTTCTTGCTGTGTTAGCTGGATTCTTAAGCTGCTTGTGGTTTATTTTGATGCTGAAGTAGATTTTATTCTACTGTCTGCCTGGGATATATCATTGCTACAACTCGAGTCCCAAAAGTTGTATGCACAGACAAGGCTGAAGCATAATTATCATTGTAGGTGTAGGGAATTTTATCTGATGCTCCTGGTTAGTCTTATTATTTCTGGACACAAATATAACCAAATTAATTACTGAGGTAACAATCCAACATTAGTGTATGTAACATGCGCTTAACTTACGTACAGGACTTTAATTTCAAGCATAAAATTCAAATATTAAAGGTGTTTCCCTTGATGGGCCCTCCGATGAGATGCCTTGGAACACAGTAGTACTTGTGCAGATGCCAGAACTGCAGTCCTGGCTGGGTCCAGCACAAAGCAGCGGGGCAGGTTTGCCTCGGCTCTGGAAGCAGAGCTCAGGCATTTCTCAGAAGCCCTCATGTATTACTGCTTTCCTAAACAATGATTTGCTTTGAGCTAACACACAACACTTTGCTGTTCCTTAACAACAAATGCTTTTTCAAGAGTATTTAGGATGCAGTGACTAGGAGATATGTTTTCTGTTCCCTTGTAAGGTGAGGCTGGGGCAGATAAATGGAACTGACTGAATGCAGAAGAATAATCTCAGCTCCTCTGGCCTTTCTGAGAAGAGAAGAAGGGTTAAGTTTTCTCACCTCATCTACACTTCCCTCTTTAACCTCTCCATGTAATTGTGAATAGCTGTAATATGTCAGAACCCACAGGTGACAGCACAGACAGCAGCTCAGGTATTAAGATGAAGGAATATTACATTAGCTTTTTAGCCAATTAACATGGTTGGTTGTAGGGGGGACCATCTGAAATAAATCTGCAAAGCAAATAATTCACAGAAATCCAGCAGTCAGTTCTAAAGTTTGTTGTGTTTTTACAGTACTTAATTAGAAAATAAACATTTCTCTTCCATCTCAAGCACTAAGCAAAAACAGTATTAAACCAGATCTGATAGTTAATACGGCTGTCTTACTAAATGACACATTTGTAAGAGTTGTGTGAATCACTGCAAGGAAACGGTTGTGAAAACTCAGGTGTTGGCACAGCCTAAACAACTGCTCCTGAGTTAACGTAAGAATGTATTTTCCTCTTAGTTGGTTCTTGAGAAAGCTTGCTTTGATAACATTGCTCTATCAGCTAATGATTCAGTATGCAGAGAAGGAACAACTCATGCATCAACAAATTGCAATAAACCAGTCAGCTTCAGCCTGCTTCTGGAACTTCATACTTTGCTGTGTTTATATTTTTCTCCATTAGAGACCCACAGCAGGAGATGCGAAATTCGTCATCACTAGGTTGTTCCTGCCAAGGGTTTGCTGAACACGCTAGGCTATAGCATTGAAATGTTGGACCAGGCGAGTATTGGTGCTTCAAGAATTAACCATGTATCCTCTTCCTCCTTAAGGTCAATTCTGTATTCAAAGGATACCTTGGGATGTACAGTCAGAACTATTAAGATGGACAAAGTTTATCTTTGGAGCTATAGCAGTGAAGAGCCCCACAGTTTCCACAGCAGACACTGAGCTGATGCACACCTCTACAAAGAGTGGTGTATCAGCTAGAAGAGCTCACCACATCTCTCCCCAGGCTGGGAGCAAACCCAAGACTTCACAGAGCTCCACCACATTCTGTTTCCTGTGAGACTTGTGCAAAGCACAGGGAATCTGTTTAACAACCAGCTGAGAAATTAGCGATGGAAAATGTACCAACACAATCAAAAAATATGTAGCTTCTGGGAAATGCATATTTTACGTCAGAACAAATGGCACATCTTCAACCAATTTGCATAAGTATACAGGAAAATGGATTACTTGTCACAAAAGCACCTGCTATTACAAATGTAGTATTTTCAGACTAATCAAATTGTCCTCTTTTCTACAGTAGTATAACTAGGTGCAGAACATTCAAACAAAATTTCATTTCCCAAGTGTTGTTCAGATCTGTAAATAAGAGGTCTATGTATTAGTGTAGTATTAAATCTGATCACTTTTAGATGGTTTGATGCCACCTGATCTTTCCTTCAGAGAAATTAAAAGTGCTAATACGGCTAGGAAGAAAAATGCAATATTTAGCATGGTTGTCCCTAATTAGCCCTACTAAGAAACCATCTGATGAAGCAGAACATCACATATCTGCACCTGGACAGCTCTGGACATTAGTTCAGGTGTCTTGATGCAGTGACCCATTGTGCTGTAGAGACATAGCATACACCATAATTATGCTTGCCAGCCTGCTCACATCACAGTTAATTAGGAAGCTGTTCTGAAGACCAGGGCTTTTGGATAAATACAGTGATGACAATTAAAATGTTGGGATTTGTCAACAGTAACTTCACCTCAGGCACTACCTAACAAGCCACAGTCTGCTGCATATGTGGAACTATTGAAATAACCACGGTAACTCTGGGTATATAGTGACATTTTAATGATTACTACTGCCTATCCTTAGGCCATCACTTGCAGAACTAAATGGTCCATCAAGAAGCGGATGAATAAAGTGCCATTCATACAATGCATGAAAAATGTTAAGCACCTTTATAGATTAAAGCCATTTATATCTACCTCAGAAGGGAAAAAGGAGAGAAACATAATACAAAAGTACATATTATGAAGAAATAATGAAACTACCACATGCTACTGCAGCAACTGCCACTAAAATGTCAGTATCTACCAATAGCAAGCACAAATTGGTATCTAAGATACCAAAATTATTTCCTATTTTAAGTATAAGTGCCTCTTACTACATACTGACTTTATAAATGGCAGCAACAATATCAAAGATCTTTTATGCTCCCTCACTGCCTAGCTGCTGTAGGAAAACTATCAGTTAAAAAGCACAGCAATTCTCAGCAAAGAAGGGGATGCAATACAGTATTTTGTTAGCACTGTCATACAATCTGACCTGGTTTTAAGTCAAAAAAAAAAGGTGGGATTCTCTATTTTATCCTTTTTTCATCATTCTGATGAAAAGTTTTATTTTTTTAAAGTGTTCAGGTATTACATTACTTCTTCCATGGTGAAGGAGAGGATTTAAATGTATACAAAAGTATTTGCAAAACAGTCTTGTAATTAGAATTTTCACTTACCAAAATGAAGAGACAACCAGAGGCAAGTTTTGTATGTTCAGGAATAGTAGAAAACACGGACAAAATCAAACAACCAAACACAAGGAGAAAACTGAAAAAGAAAAAATATTAATAATGGTTAATATTTTTCAGAACCCTGACCCAGTATCAGTATTGATCGTACTTCATCAACATGCACAGAAGACTGCAAATGAACACTCTTCATTAATAGAGGGGAATTCAACCACTACTCAGCTTAGTTCATTAAAGACTTTAGAATAACCTCTTACTAAATCTACATGCTTATGAGCAGCATTGCTAGAATTAACAAAACAAATACGCGATTTTCTTGGACAAATGACCCAATATACAGAGATGTTACTTTTGATATCATGTTATGACATGTTGTTATGAAGTCCAGATACTCTTAGTGTCTTTAAAGAAAGATCCTCAATGTGAGAGTTCTCTTCCTGGTCTGAAAATAATTTATCCTACAACTGACTACAAATATCTGCTGCATAAGGTTACCAAAGAGCTAAGTTACATATTGCACCTGTCTGTCCCTCTGAAACAATTTCCTTCTGAGCAAGACTTCATGTACAAACTACAGAAACTGAGAGGTAGAGCTATGGCATCATTGCCTTAAATGAACATGCTCCATTCTGAGAACAGACTTTATATCATGCAATCCATTACACAAATTGTACAGTTACAATCAGGAGAACATGACAACAATTTAGAGTCTGCATGAGCCTGTATGTTTCATGAAACTGGGGAATACAGGGAGGCAAAACAAACCACCAACATGCTGCTAAATCTTTTTGTGAGGAAAATGCAAACAAATGGTATTACTGCAGAAATTCTTCCATATCCCACGTCCAATCACTGCAGCATACAGTACATGTAGTGTTTTCAGACATGCAGAACTGGCATTGCTCTGAGTACTATACTATTCATGGTAAGGATTATCCTTTCCTCTTGGACTGCTTCACCAACAATTCCACTGTGCTAGTGAAACCATCTATGAAATGAGTGAGCAAAGAGGTTCATTTCACCCACAAGTTTATGAACTGCCTAATCAGCATCCAGTAATAATTGATTCTACCAATGTTTTGCTAATTTACTTCTTAAAACACTTGCCAGTCATGCTGGGTGATGAGCCAACCAACAAATGGCAGGCCTTTGACTTTTTTCTGAATTGCTGGGACTTGTGTAACCCAGAACAAATAGGTATTGTAATTAATGCAGATACATATCCCTCCCTGCCTTTATCCCATTATACTTTCTCTCCCCTGTCCAGCTGAGGAAGGGAAGTGATAGAGCAGTGTTGGTGGGCACTGAGTTTCCTACCAGGGTCAACACATCACGCTGTGAAACCTCTGTCCCCGAAGATTGCAGAACTTGGCTGAAAAAGGCATGGTCTGACTTTGAAGTGAGCTCTGATTTGAGGAGGAGGTTGGACTGGATGACTCAAAGAGTCCTTTTTCAGCCTAAATACTTCCATGTTTCTAACTACTGGATACAAACATTAATATATTATTGCATCTGCTCCCACTTGTGCTTCAGGAACTATAATTACTTTTCCCCATATAACATATGGACTTTCCATAGAGCTGTAATATATCCAAGACATTAGATAAAAATAAGTCCATGCTTCAGAATTTCTAGTAGAAAATCTCCATGTAACAGAGATTGCAATAAGACATTGGAGGCACATTTTGTAGCGTATCACTTAGTTGCTGGGAAGAAGTTCTCTTCTGAAAATCAAATATGGTAGGAGCTTGCATATAAGTTCTGTGAAGGACTGTAAATAAACCAGTATCCAGAAGGGTAAAGTGCATATCTGGCATACACCATTGGCGAGTCTTATCCTCTAAAAGAAAAGATGAAGATGAGCATGTGCTTCAAGGTTTCATAAAAGACTCATTCAAAACTCACGCAATCCCAGTCCCAAGTACAGGCTGGGCAGAGAACGGATCTAGAATAGCCCTGGGGAGAAAGACTTGGGAGTGTTTGTGGTCTAAAAGCTCAACATGACTCAGCAAGTTATGTCATGGCCAAGAAAGTCAACCATATCCTGGACTGCATCAAAAGAAGCATGGTCAGAGGTCTAGGGAGGTGATTCTCCCCCTCTGCTCTTGTGAGACCCCACCTGGAGTATTGTATACAGCTCTGAGGCCTCCCTCACAAGAAAGATGTGGACCTGTTGGAATGTCTCCTCTCCCAGAGGAGAGCCACTAAATTGATCACAAGGCTGGACTACATCTCCTATGAAGACAGGCTGAGCGAATTGGGGTTGTTCAGCTTGCCCCTCAGAAGAGAAGGCTCTGGGAAGACATTGTAGCAGCCTTTCAGTATCTAAAGGGGGCCTATGAGAGAGCTGGAGAGGAACTTTTTACATGGGCACGTAGTGATAGGACATGGGGGAAGGCCTTGTGCTGTAGGAGGGAAGATTTAGGTTAGATATTAGGAAGAAATTCTTTAGTATGAGGGTGGTGAGGCACAGGTTGTGCAGAGACACTGCAGACCCCCATCCCTGGAGGTGTTCAAGGCTAGGCTGGATGGGGTACTGAGTAACCTAGTGGAAGATTCCCTGCCCATGGCAGGGGGGTTGGAACTAGATGATCTTTAAAGTCCCTTCCAACTCAAACCAACCTGTGATTCTATTATTCTATGATTCTGTGATTCTATGATAAGTGAAAAAAAATCCATCATGTGCTCCCATTCCCCTCACTTAAAAAAGGAAAATCTCACAGAGCAATACTAGTAGCTTCAGCCGCTACATCCTTCAGATGCAATTCCCCTATAACTACATCCTACTGACATAGGCATAAATGTGGTTTCTCCTCATTAAGGCTTGCACAGAGGGCAAAATAAAATTAAGACGTGACTAGGAATTTATGGTAAAAGAATGTAATTTCCTTTTGCTGAATTTCTCTAGACCAGAATCAATTAAAATTATATTTTCTTACTTCCTTTGTGTTTAGGTATTAAAAATCACTTTTGTTTGGTTCTATTCCTGTAATACCAACTAAATTGGAGGCCCAGTTGTACTGGGTCTTGTCCAAACACAAAAATTTTCACTTGGAAGAGATCTCTTATAGCATAATTATAGAAAACAGACACAGCAGGAAAAAGGAAAGTTTCTTGTTCCCATATCACAGCTGGAGAGTATGGCACAGTAAAGGTAAGGGACTTGCCTAAGGCAGAAAATCTTTATATGTGGAATAAACCTGAACCTTTTAAGTTGGAGCCCAGTCCTGCAGACACAAAACCATCCTCCACTCACCCACTTCTTATTTTGCCATAGTCCATCGGGACTGTGATTTAGAACATCACTATGAGCAAAGCGTTAACTCATGATAGAGACGAAAAGTTATTCAGGAATGGGTACAGTGTATTAAACAAAATAAAAGCAAATATTGAGGAAAGCCAGGTGCAGTGTAGATCAGCACCTGGCAGACATAGTTCTGTAGGTTATCCATGAAAAGCAGAAACAATCCTCACAGTAATACATAAGAATAGTCTTGGAAAGAAAATTTTCCAGACTTCTATAACCTTTGCTCTCAGTCTTTCCAGAAATACAAGAAGAAATGAAGCAGTTATTAATTACTATTATTAAAGAACAAAGAAAAAATATTTGCATTTATCCACCCACACATTCAAATCTTGGCCCTCTATCCCTCATTCCTCCTTCTAACACTGAGCAATTTTTTTACTGCCATTCAGCACATTATGTCTAAAATTAGACTGTAAGCACTTTTGGGGAGGGCAGAAACTCAGCCCTATTAGACTGGCAAAACTAAAAGCATACTTTTAGGTGCTGTAAAACACAACAGTAGCAACATCTGGAATATTTTCAGTAGTTTATATAACTCTGAAGTGCTTTCCTTAGAAGTAAACTAATAGTCAGGATTCACTATCTGTCTTTTTTAATGCAATCTGTTTACTCAGGCCACGCAATGAAAGCACCTTTCCTTTTCCCCAGAACCGAAGGCACGAGGGATGCAGTAACACCTTTCACCTGGCTGGCTGTTAAACTTGGATCTGTCCAGCAAAATTAAATTCCTAAGGTTCAAACATCACAGTGGTCAAAGTTTATCAGATGCTTCCTATTGAGAACTATTTCTCCAGTGACAGATGGAGTGTGGAGGATTGCAGTAAGCCCTGGATAGTAATTTTATAAACCTCAATAGAAGAAAAAGTATTTTTGCATGCCATCTTTTGAGCAGTGTGCTACGATACATGCTGTACAAGAGGATGCTGCTGTAGGTAGAGAGTAGTACAAGGCAAAAAACACAGAGCAATTTTATTTGGCCTCTAGTGGTTCAATCTGGATCGTATAATTGTTTGGGCTGAAAAAAACAGATGGTCTTTTCTCATGCATTCAGTATCAGACAGTAAAACATATGCCTTAGGCAGCAACTTCCCACAAAATTATTCAAGTACTGCCATAGCCTTGTATTTTATCAAAAGCAGCAGCTTCCATTTTGTTTCAGCAGTAATCAGTTTTGTGTGGATCCTTTCATCTTATTCCCCTGCTTCTGAAAGCATACACTAATTGGAGAAAAGCCAGTTTATGAAAGATAATATAACTCAGAAGCTTTGATATTTAATCAATCCACCTCTCATAAATTTTTCTTATTGGTTAATTAGGACCTACCAATTTTCCATTTATTTAATTTTCAGCAGAATTTTACTATAGTTTGTGATTTAAGGGCTGTTCACATGGAAGAGTATGTTCGGCTTAAAGCAATTGTTAAAACATTACTCAGGGAATATCATAAGGACAAAAAATACACCTAGGGAAGATCTTTAAGAGCTATTTTGCTACATTATTTAATGCTAGAATTAAAATAATCAGAAGTTAAACATCTGCAAATAGTTTTGTGGGCTATTCTGTAAATAATAAAAATGTATCACTATTGAAGTGGCATAATTAAGCGATTAGACCACCAGAGTTATGTTCCAGTATTATTTGAGGTCTGATTTAATTCCCATAAATGCAAGGACATTCAGGATTATGACCAAAAGTGTTTGCAAACCACTGGCAGTGCCATTATCCTGGGTTTTGTATGGAAGGTAGAAAATGTTGAAAAGCTTTTGCTAACTACAACCAAAAAGCATCTCTTACTTTCCCCACTGGTGCAAAGTCAGAACTAATGCGGTTGTTTGCACCCTTACAGCAAGTTGTTTCCATTCATAAGGTCTGAATCTACAAAGAAGCTATTAGAGCCCCTTCCTTTGTAATTCCTTCCTAGAGCAGGGGCACTGTTCATGCTTGCTTGACAGTAATGAGCATCTTGCTGAGTTGAGTACCCAAGTGCCACCTTTACGTGATTTTTTTTAATCCTCAAATGCGTAACAGCTGTGTGAGGCATTAGATAAATAAATGTGCTGAAGATTGTACTGGATGGATAGCACCAATAGATACATTACAGGTTGGATAAGTGGATACAACACCCGGTAAGAACCCTATAAAGAAAGGGAGGATGGAAGGAAAGACAGTCTTTCATAGCACTGTTGCACTTTCATTGGGACTATTAATTTTGATGAACAGCTCTCACAAAAAGCACAAAGACAGATCATCTTTGATTAGGGAGTTGCCCTACATGAGATCTCTGACTTGGCTAGATGCAATCAGTACTCTCACCCCTCTTGATGTCTGACAAAGGGAGATTTCACAGGTTCCGTGTCCCATGCAGCTGCTGGGGACAGAAGAAAAAACAGCATCTCCTGGACTAGGAATTGCTGTTAGATATACACACAATTTGCAAGGCTCCAAGTTCCTATAGAGGAGAAAGAATGTGCATTGTTGAACTGAGAGCTGATGTACCGCCTTTGCATCCCAGAGCAGACATGCTGAAGACAGGAAGGCAGCAGAAAGCTGACAGCACCCGACAGCCTCTGAGCACTTCCTGGTGTCTCTGAGCAGGCAGTTCTTGGAAGTGGGTGGACTAATCTCTCTTATAGGATATGGAAAGCAAAATGCTGAGGCATTGTCCTAACTACAGAAGAACTGAAAGTGAAAACGTCAGCTAGTACAGGCACGAGGAGGACATTTATACAGGTCCTGTAGTATCTCCCTTAAAAAGTAATCTTTTCAACATTCCTATAAAACAGATAATGCACTGTTGACATGGTGGAAAATAATGCAGCTTAACAGTTTTGATAGTGCAAGCCATGTGGATTAAATTTTCCATCATTTATAGTCTCAATGTGACTTGTTTATGCAAGAAAATGAGATATGACAAAGGTTATTGCAATTTGTTAAAAATGTTTGACAAAAGCTGCATGGAGAAAAAGTGCTCTCCTATAGAAAAAGCTCATAAATTTCTCCTGTAGGCTTTCTTTAAAATTACTTGCACTTCCACATTTTCTTCAAGGGGAAGAGCGTAGCATGTTCAGGGCTTGATACTGTGCTGCCTTCTACTCAGAAACAGTACAACCCTACCTGTGGAGAGGTGGAGTATGAAGACTTCATTGTCTGAAAATGGGAAAATAACCTGCATAGGAAACTTCATAAATAATTTTTGAGATAAAAAAAAAAGTTTTCCACAAACCCTGGTTTTTATATATTCTTTCTTTGGGTTAAGTGTTGCCTTTTTCAGAAATACAGAAATCTGAACTGAATTTCATGCCTGAAATTTCCTAAGAACTGAGCATGATGCTGGAACAACTCTTAGAAAGTTGGGTTTTGTCAGGCTGTGATGAATAAATTTTATTCAAGGAGTATTTCATTCCCTTATGGGTTTTATTTATTCATTCTGAAAATTAGAATAGTTTATCAAGTATGAAAGAGTTTGAGTGTCAAAAAAAGTGTTGTCAGCCTAAATTGATCTTTTCTGTCATATTTTCAAGGAATCATATTTTTAGAGTCTGCTAAGTGAGTGCATTTGCCTTATATTGACAAAGCAATGAAGAGGCTATAACAGAAGATGTAATCAAAACAAAACAAATGAAATAGTTCAGATACCTATGGGACACAAATCAAACTGTCACTAAATAAGCCATCTAATTAAATAATCCACATTTGATAATCCATTCCATCATACAGTAAAAATAAAACATCAAGGTAAATTTCTCTGGGGTTCTAAAAAGGAGGCATCATTCTTCCTTGAGCAAGCACAGCAGCTTAAAACAAAACAAAACAAAACAAAACAAAACAAAACAAAACAAAACAAAACAAAACAAAACAAAACAAAACAATTCTGATAGGTTCATTCTGATAGTTTTAATGATCAGTCATATTTTCTAAAAGGTTTTCATTGGCTTCAACTGGAGATGCTTTTAACAGAAAAATAAGACTAAAGCATTTGTTCTTCCAGATTTTAACTACTTTAATGACTGGGAAGTGTGATACTGATTTGCATTCCAAGATCTTTTTTTGTACTTACGGGTGCCTCAAATCAGTAGAAAATGACAAAATGCTCCTTTTATCACTCCCAAAGAGTAGGTCTTTTTGTAGACCAAAATTTTAAAATATGATGGTTTAACTGAGTAAATAAAATCTGTATTTAGACAACTCTGCAGATTTTTTTTTCTCTTGCATTGCATAACTCCAACTCCCAATGACAAGTCTAGTAGATCACATAGCAACCTGTGCTTGACCACAGATACAAGAAAATTAATTTAGAATATGAATAGAAATTATGTTGTCTTTATCACTGAGCACAGGTTGCAGAACTTAAATATTTTTTCCTGAATATATACAAAATGATAATAAAAATAAAAAAAAAATTATTATAATGACATAGAGAAAATTAAAATAATTACAATATGAAGCTGGACAAATAAAAACTACTATATAAATTCTTCTTTAAAATTGCTTGTCCAATGCAATCTATTTATTCTAATATTTTTCACAATCTAGGGCAAAGGGAGGTACTCAAATAACATGTTTCTGTAAACGTATTTGCTAACATACTGTACTCAGATGTTTTGCTAATCAGAAAAATAATCGTTAATATAAAAATTTATAGATGTGCAAGAAATAAATGTGTTCTGGCAATCACCAGCATAACCAACTTCAAAATCAGCTTTTCAGCTCTTCATCTTTTAGGACAGAAATATTGCCACTATTTTATGTTTGGTGGGCTTTTTTTTTGTTTGTTTGGTTTTTTTTTTAGAAATAAGAGAGCAAAGCTAAAAGAACAGGAAAATTGTAGGACTGCTGGGTATTTTTTATGCCACAAATAAGTGTCCTCTTTGCTTGGTGTTGAGCGTGCAGCTCTGGCTCTGACAAAGCCAAGGCATGATTGATTGTAACTGGGACATACATCATTCACCTTCAGTGCCTAATCGACCTTCCATGCCCAACAGTGCCGTGGCTTCAGCAGTTAAAACTAAGAAGGAACCATACTGTGTCGGGGAAAAAAGTCCATCTAACTTAGCCTCTGGAGCTGATCCCACTCAATGTGACTCAGGTGGACCCCTGAGTAACATGCCAGGGAATGGCAGTCCTGATGGTTGCTGAAGGTCTATACCATTAAATGTTGAGGACAGCCATTAGAATAATTTTGGCCTGGGTAAAATAACACTTTCCTAGACAATTCCTGGGTATGGGCTGGGAGTTACCATGTATCTTGATGAGATCTTTCTCCGGATTTACCAATACATCCATTACTATGGAGAGGTACTTCTGGATGTCAAGTTATTGTGTTGAAAAACACTATTAAATGAGCATATTTAACAGCTGAGCTGTAGTTTACAAACAGTGAGCATATTTCACAGCCGAGTACAGGAGGATATATTACAGTACCAAGCCTGCCAGAGTTCAAGAAGCATTTGGACAGCTCTTTCAGGCACATGGTGTGATTCTTGGGGCTGTCCTGTGGAGGGCCAGGAGTTGGACTTTGATGATCCTAGTGGGTCTCTCCCAACTCAGAATATTCTCCGATTCTCTGATTCTGTGATTTCAGTACTGTTTTACATCTTAATTGAAGATAAAGATGGGGCCAAAATCTACTGAAAATCTAGTAATTCAAATTCAAGTGCCTGCTTGAAATATTTTATATAAAATGCATGGGATTAAGACAATTAACCCAACATGACTATGATAGAGTGATACTGTGGGAAGCATTCAAGACTCAGCTGTGCATTTCCACCTAAAATATTCCATCCTGTTGAAGAGCTCTGCAACTTGAGTTAATTTCCTTATTTCTCTTATTTTTCTCTAGTAGTATATTATATATCAATAACAATGACAATTAAAGGAGTTCTTGAGGGGAGAGGATACTCAAAAGTAGTCAGTCTTGAAAGATACTGCTGCAATACATGAGTTAAAGAAACTTCTAATCATATCACTCAAGAAGGCATCTTAAGATGCCTTGAAAAGGCAGTAGTACTCACAGTAGTAGTAGTAGTAGTAGTAGTACCCACAATAAACAAAGAAGTATCCCCAAATTCTCAAATAATAACTTTCCAGGCTACAAAATAACACAGTTTTTATGGCGGTAATGCTCAACTCCATGACATAGATGAAGAATCTATGGGACAATTGGCTTTGTATGGGCATTCTAATTTATTTGTTGTCATTAAATGTGATTATTTCACATGTTAGCAGAATACTAGATAAGACAATCAAGCACACTTAAAAATATTTCTTTGTAAAAAAGAAATCCACTGCAAGATAAAAAGTCTATGCTGAAAAAAAACATACATTCATGACAGAATTTAAAAACAAAAAAAAAAAGGTGGTGAGCATAACATAGTATTTAAAAGTCCAGCTACTTTATAGTCCCAATGCCCCTCACAACTACAATGGAAATCTAAGCAGCTGAAAATGCCAGGGCTCACTAAAATTAGTTGAATAATGTCATTATGTCATCAAGAATAAATAGTTTTGAACATTCCTTCAACATACCAAAATCTAGGTCTTCCTTCTCTGATTTTATTTACTCCTAAGAACTAATAGCTGGATTTTGGTCTTTACTGAAACTTTACAGTTGACTTTAGTGGAAGTATGGATTGTGTTGGGAATTGTGAGCTGACTCATAAATATCACCAGAGTAAAAAAAAAAAAATCCTGTTAATTTCCTATAGTTTTCTCCCAGTAGTAAACAAGGATATAAATGGAACACAGAATAATTTTCCAACATAATGCACTGTTAGTATTAAACTTACTTCTGAGAATCAATCACTGCGCTTTAGCTCAAGGGTGTTCAGTTTTATACCACACCATTATTCTTGTCTTACTTAATCTAAATAAGTCCTGCACTTTCTGGAATCTGAAGTGCCCTTTCTTGTTGTTAGGCAGCAGTACTAACAGACCAGAACCTGATGGCAGAAGCATGTGAGATTGCAAAAGAAGAATCCCATCTTGGGGCTTCAAATGACAATGAAAACTTCTTGAGTTTCATGTACTTACAGCAACACTTATCTCCTCTCTGTACTCATCCATATAATATTGACAGGAAAGCAGCACAAAGTCTGAAAACCGGGAGGCTGTGGGGTGTTCACCTATTTCCTCGTATGTTCGATGTTTTCTTTGTGTTTAAAAGCAAAGAGCACATAAGCACTTTGTCAAGTACTAGGCCTTGCAAGGAGGGTACAACAAACAGCTTGTGGCTTTGTACCACATGCTTTGAGAACAGAATACTTCTTGCAGAGACATTTAGGTCTTCAGACCTAGTGAGATGTAACAGTTAGTTTTCACAATAAGCCTTTATCCTGTCTAAGTCTCTCTAGTCAAAGCCCAATGATGTGATTCATTTTCCTCTATTTTTCAGGATCTTTTATCTCATAATCACTCCAGCTGGAAAGAGCACTACATAATTTTTTCTGTGCATCAAACAAGATACTCTGAAGTCTCTACAAGCAGAGCACACTAGCAGTAGCTGCACGCAGCAGTGTGGAAGGGCAGCACCTTGAGTGCCCGCAGCAGGACCTGTCTCTCCTGGGCTGTCTGTGAGGAAGAGGCTGCTGTTTACATGTCTGGCTTCCACGTGCCAAAGCAATGCTTATGCATTGCTTTAGCAACAATAATATTTCTGTTTCGATAATGACTTATTTTATTAAAGGCTGAGTTGCAAAGGTTCTGGAACAACCATTATGCTTATGCAGAATGTTAAATACACAAAGTGATCACTTATTTTCCATATGGGGAAAAACTTGCCCTTTGATCTTAAACACATTAAAGCAGCTGCTTGCCTGTTTGAAACAACACATGAGGGTGCTTTTACTTTCCAGCATTTTATCTTGCAGTGGCTTTCACTCTGTGCCAAAATTGTTCTGCTCAGAAATTAGTGTGAAAAAAGATTTCATTTTTAAGACATGTTGCAGGCACAGAGATAGCCCTATATGAATTTTACTTTAGCAGACCCGTTTCCTTTCACACATGCTGATCTTGCAAGCACTTACCCAAGTGGCCAAGACCAGGCTGGATGGGGCTTTGAGCAATCTGATCTAGTTGAAGATGTCTCTGCCCACAGCAAGTGGGTTGTGCTACATGGTCTTTAAAGGTTCCTTCCAACCCAGACCATTCTATGATTCTATGGCTCTATGTACACAGTTTAATCAGAGATGAGTGCGAGTACATACTGCCAAACACTGCATACTTCCAAGGCTGGAGAAGAAGCCATGGAGATCTTTTGTTAACCACACAATTAAAGTCAGTTTCCTGGAGCTTCAATATACAAATTACAAGCCTTCAGTATTTCCATGGAACATACTAGTAAAAAGGATTGCAATTTCCCACAATTAGGGGACAGGCAGACACACATCTCTGCTAGGACAGTAGTGTTGCTTCCCTATATTAACCACGTGAAGCTGATAAACATGGCAAATTTTGCCTCCTACAATTCATAAAGGTTCACATTAAAAATCAGCACAGGGTAGGCACTGAGAAGCTTTTGCAAATTCTGAGCCTCTGAGAGTCTGCATTCTTAACTATCCTTAAAATATTAGCTCAAGTGTACATGAGAAGTTTGTGAGAGTTGAGAATTGGTCCTTCTTGAGCTAGGAGAGATTTGAGCTATGTACAGGACCCAAATAGAGCACTCACACAGCCAGGAATTGTTCTTAGTTGAGATACACCAGCTGACTGCAGCTTCTTGTAGTGAGAGGGCTGTTTTTCTCCTTCCAGCAGAGATGCATGTCTGCCTGTCTCCTAATTCCTCAGGAAGCCTGACAAGCGAAAGAGTGGATTCATGGTGAGCCAAAAATGTTGTATATATTTATGTGTAAAAAAACAAGTTCTGCTCTTTTCATATATTTTGTGATCCATTATGAACATTTATTTATGCAGCTTTAAAGACTAAATGCTGAGCAGGACCAGGTATTTTGATTTAACTGAAAAATCATGCAACAGTATCCATCTATTCATATGAGAGCACACAGATGAACAAGAAACCTGATCAACCCACATGTCAAAGCAACAGAAACCCTTTTCAAGTTAACAAGATCATTTATTCAAACCTTTCTATAAAACTGTATGAAGTAAATATGTTTTTAGCATGCCCAGAGTATTGCTGAGCTTAACCGCAGGCAAATAAATAACCAAAAACCTGCCTGTTAAAATCAGCATATTAATTTCTAAGAAAACTTAAGTTACACTGGCTTCATTTACAAAGGGAACTCATACAAATCACAGTTCTATGTTGGCTAGAAGGGACATCCAGCAGTTATCTGGTCTAACCCCTGCTGAAAGCAAGTTCAATTACATCAGCTTGCACAGGGTCATGTCCAGTCGAGTGGTGAGTGTCTGCAGGGAAGGAGACTTGGGGGTCTCTCTGGACAGCCTGGTACAACACCTGACTGCCTGCATGGTTACATTTTTTGTTTCTTAATATCTAATTTCAATTCTTACATCAGAAGCACTGAGCACCACATTACTTTACTCCTCAAAGTATAATCATCAAGGGTTTTTATCAAATTTTTTTTCGAGCTCACCAGACCACATCACTCAATCTACTAGGTTAAGAACAAGTGGGCTTCATGAGCTAAGATGATGGAATAGTCTGTAGCCTTCTCTTCCTGGTCCTAATATCTCATAGCTATTCCTCTTTATCCCAATAACCTCACTGAGTTTGTCCCTTTTAATTGTAAATCTATCATTAACCACAGAATCATAGAATAGTTTGGGTTGAAAGGCACCTTAAAGATCACCTAGTTTCAATACTAAGGCCTCTCAACCTAAAACAGTTTCACAGTTCTCTATGTCTGAATTTATATTATTAGCACTTCAATTCCTTTTATATTGCTAGTTATTTTCCCCCCAACCCAGGGAAGAACAAAGCTAAACTGCTGTTTTTACTATAAGGATAGACATGGTGTTACTGTGCATATAACCTGACTTGTTTGTTCATACTCTTTTTAGCTTGTCAGACAGTTTTATTTATCTTACTGAAAATGCAAGAAAATGTCACCAAGCCTGGGCCAATGAAGTAAAAAAGCCAGGATGTATGTTAATGATATCTTTATTATATAAATTATTACCTCTTGTCTAGCACTGAGGGATTTTCCAGCAATTAGCTGGAATTTTCAGATACAAAACCCTGATTTTGAGGGCTGACATACAACTGTTTTGAGCTGACATACTCAGGAGTCCTAGATTGCCTGTTGAGCACTTTTGAGGCTCAAGGCAGTGTTCAAAAAACCAGGTACAGATTCAGATGTTCCGAGTACAGCACTTTCATTTGAAAACATATTTATCATATCTTTAGCAGGTTGTGTGATGTCTTTCCACAATGAATTTCCTCTAGCTGTGGCCACAGCCCAGTAGGTCACACGCTACACATGCCCACCTTTTTAGGTTTGGCTTTTGGTGAAGAATGGAGATTTGTAATGAGATACCTGCAGGGTCTCTTTGAAGATGAAAAGGCTACTTCTGCCAGCGTGCTGTAATGCATGCATATCCAGGGTGGCTGTATGGGTTTGGTAAGAATGTAAACAAACACAGAGAACTACTTTTAAAAAAAAAATAATATTCACATATTTCTTAGAGCTGATGAGTGGGAGTGACCAGGGCATTCCTTAGCCAGGCTTCTAAACAGTACCAGTGACTGCAGCACCTCAGGAGACAGAATTTTTCCATGTCTTTGGGACTTGGGAAGAGCCAAGCCCATCCACAGAGCCCTGTGACTGCAGGCACCATACAAAAAGGGCTACAGTTGCAAAGGGCAGACCATGATCTGATTGCAGAGATAAACAAACCTTCTGAGTCCCTGAAAATTTGTTCTGCAGAAGACTTTTTCCTAACTCCACATTGACCCATTTGATCTCCAAGACATAACAAGAAGTAAAATGCAGCTTTTTGCTTCAGAGGAAAGGGGAGAGGGGAACCAAAAGTATTTGGTTGATTTTTCTCCATGGACCAAAAGAAAAAACTCCAAACTCTCCCACTCAATTGCTGCCAACTGAAGCACTTACATCTGAGTTTCATTTCTAATCATCTTGCTGAAGACATGACAGTATTACCAAAGCTACTTCTGAAAATTTCGGTTTTGCAGTAGCAAGAAAAATAAAATGAGAATGTCTTTAGACAGGAAACATTTATAGAGACTGAAGGTAAAACGACATTTCTGTTTCATTCCTGTATATTCAGTTTTCCTCATTTACTGCAGCCTATTGTCAGTTGTCTCAGAAAGCTTGAATGTGCTTCAGGTGACAGCTAAATGAAGCACTTGAAAGTTTCTTTAAATAGTTTGGTTTTTCAGAATTAAAAGGAAAAAAAAGTAAACTTGATAATTAAAGTCCATATGAGTCTGACTTGTCATGGAATAAACTTTGCAATGAAGTTCTTTGCCATTCACTGTCTAGACAATCACAGTGGGCCACACCAAAGCCTGTCCAGCCCTTCCAGCAGTGACAGGTAGCAGATACCAAAGGAAGACCCTGTGGAGGTGCCAAGCTGGTTCCTCACCAGCAGGTTGTGGCTCACGGGCGTCCTGAACCTCTCAGACTGTGCACCTGAACAGACTCTGCTGCTATCAGCTGGCTATCACAGTGTGCTATCTTGCTGTCATAGTTCTGGAGTCTATGTGTACTTTCAGCATGCATATAAACTGCGAACAATTTACACACTTTTAGTAACAGCTCTATGAAGATGTATATTTTTATTTGCTTGCCTGAACCTACTCCTTAAAACTGCACTGTTGCCACCTCTGTATGGCATTCTGAGAGGCAGTCCATTACCATTCCTGTCCATTTGCTCTAAATGCATTTTGACTTTTAAAATCTATTTTGACTTTTTAAATGTGTTGGTGCAGAATAAATCTTTTTCTTTTTCAGAAACTAGGGAAGCTACAAACAGAAGTGAGCTCTAAGTTCCAAATTCTAATTCAATGACCACTGAACCCAGTCCATGTCAGGCCAAGCAGGTGTGCAGCGTTAATGAAGGCTGGTGTCTATTTTTCATGACTCACAGTGGGGTGATGTGTCTGGAATAATCTCCATCTGCTGGCTTCTGTAGCTTCATGACCAGATCTGTTCAGTGGAGATAGCTTACACTATGAAGCTGAGATAGTAAAATGTTTTAACTGTATCTATAGTATCTAATATTTACACTTTGCATCACAGGGACAACAATATATTGTTCTTACATAAAGGAACACAGCTGTTTCAAAATACAGTTGCAACCTACCTGAAAAAGATGACAATATAACTCTATTTTAAAGCTGCCTTTTTATGTATTATTCCAGTTCCTAGGTAAGACTCAAATCAGATGTATGGGGGGAAAAAGGGGCTAAAATGGAATATTTGCAATGGCATTACAAAATATCCAAGTGGAAAAAAATTGTCTAATTGGCAAATATACTGTGAAATTTGCCCATGATTTGTAAAATAATGATACAGTGTAAGTCACAGAATCCCAGAATTGGCAAGTTTGGAAGGGACCACAGCAGATCTTCTGGTCCAACCTCCTTGCTTAAGCAGGGTCATCCCAGAGTACGTGGCATACAATTGTATCCAGACAGTTCTTGAAAATCTCCAGCGAGGGAGACCCCATAACCTCTCTGGGCAACCTGTTCCAGTGCTTGGTCACCATCATGGTAAAGAAGTTCTTCCTTATATTCAGGTGGAACTTCCTGTCATGAGGTTCTGCCTGTTGCCTCTTGTCCCAATGCTTGGAACCACCTAGCAGAGCCTGGCTCCATCCTCTTATACTCTTCCTTCAGATACTTGTAGGCATAGATGAGGTTCCCTCTCAGTCACCTCTTCTCAAGGCTGAACAGCCTCAGCTCTTTCACCTTTCCACATAAGAGAGATGCTCCAGTGCCTTAATGATCTCTGTTGCCCTTTACTAAACCCGTTCCAGGAACTCCATGTCTCTCTTGTACTGAGGAGCCCAGAACTGGACATAGAACTCCAGATTTGCTTCACCAGGGATGAACAGAGGGGCAGGATCATGTCACTCAACCGGCTGTCAATGCTTTTCCTAATGCCCCCCAGGATAACATAGTCCTGCAATACACATGCGTAAAAAGTCTTCAGCTCATTAGTCTCTGAAAAAATCAAACTGCTACTCACAGCTTCAGTGACTCCTGGTCCCCCTGGAGTCAGCATAAACTTGTCTTGCATACGAGAAGACTGAAGCTGGACCGTAGGGAACTACAGCACAAATGCAAACAGCTTGCTTTTAAAAAATTCTTCTGTGCATGCTGAATGTATGTGATAGATTTAAACAACATCATAAATGTAAACTGTGCTTGAGAAAACTGTGCAGCTGGTAGAGTCCATAAAGATAAAAGAAATGTTTCCATAACATTTAATTTCAAGTTGACATTTATATAACAAAACCATGGTAAAGCTATGTTTAGCTGAAGTTGTTTGCATACTTTGCATCAGCATTACCAAAGGCTCTCTCCCTCATTTATATAGTTACCACATTTTGGTAACCGCATTTATATAGCAGAGGCAACAGCTACCGCAAAAAGAAAACTGAAAACCAGGGAATTTGTAACATTTGGATAAACAAGCCATCAATTCTGATATTGTGACTAATCAACAACTGAATGTGTTCACTTTTGACTGAAGCAATTGCTCTGTTTTGAGTAACAGAGACACGGAGCAGAGTTTGTACCAAGTTCTTGAACATTTAACTGTGAAAATACCCCAGTTTATATGATATTAGTTTGTAAGACAAAAACACACTATTCTGTTATTTTCCTTAACAAGCACAAGGCCATAGAAATGTACTTTTCCAGTCCTATTGGTTTAGTAAGGGAAGAAGCATAAGAAAGCCCATCGTGACTGCCACTGTTATATAGAGAGGGTTCAGTGAGAAGTGTTCCTTGATACATTACGCTTTTTAAGAGATGCAGAAACATGAGCAACACATTTGTAGGGTGACATTCCATCGCTGTTGACATTAATAAGGTTAAGATTTCCTGAAAGGAAATCAGCTGCCTTTTTTTTTT
>VXBX01007086.1:1030882-1056020 GCA_013400415.1 Scytalopus superciliaris
TTTTTCTTGGTAACAAATCTGGTGTTTGAGAAAAATGCATTCACTGCAATAAGCTATAGCAAAGAGAGGTCTTTACTGCACTTAAAGGTGACATGACACAGTAAGACCATAGCGTACATCATCCTGCCACGGTCAGCTTTAAACAAGTTAGCCGAGTTCTGACAAAGTGCAGCCAAAGAAGCACAGAGGTTAGCTCAGGCTAGTTGTCCCATTATTCACCCAGCTTTCCAGACAGGCTATGTAATTAATACTTGTGCTCTAGCCTGGCACAATTACACTACTCTCATTACCCAGGTTGACTGCATAGAAACTAGCTCTGAGGGTCCACGAAAGCTCCTGCTGACTTCATTGGAGATTTTTAAGTTGTAAAAATTCAATATACAATATCATATCCAAAATCAATTTCTCAAAGGATCTCTTACAGGAGAATAGCAGGTTTAAGCTCCTCATAATATAAACACAGACACCCTTCATAGACCTAAGGAAATACAAGGTTTTTTTTTTAAAAAAAGAGTGTCTTGAATAAATGCTATGAAAAAGCATGAAAATTTAAATGAAATAGAAAATTTGGGAAAAGCTGCGCATCATGATCAGCAAATTTCAGGGCTCATACTGAGTGTCAATTAGAATACATGACACCAGTGCATTACCAAAATATAGAGGAGACATTTCTCACAGAATCACAGAATATGCTGAGTTGGAAAGGACCCACAAAGATCATTAAGTCCAACCCTTAGCCCTGCACAGGACCATCCCCAAGAGTCACATCATGTGCCTGAGAGTGTTGTCCAAATGCTTCTTACATATGAATCCAAAAGAAATTAAATACTGTACATGACGTATCTTGATATTCAGGAAGATGCTGGGAACAGTGTTTCAACCAGCACTTCTACACTTCCCTCTTTCTGTTGACATCCCTGCTACAGTGCTTTGAATAATATCACAGGCAGTAATAAATACAACTGAGCACTAATCAGCTTTGTTTATGAAGGGAAACTACTTTCTTAGTAAAGCTTCCAGTTCTTCTGAGAAACCCCTCGTGTTTGAAATAATAAGTATTTTTGCACATGAGGGACAACAATGAAAGACAAGCCTTGATGTCAAATGAATGTGAACATGGAAACCATGCAGAATCAAGTCTGAAAGCAAGAATCAGCTTTCTGCTGTGATGGTTGCAAGAATGCTAAGATCCTTAGGGAACATTTGCTAAGGGTGTTTAGCTGCAAAACATGGAAGTATGTACTCAGTGAGATTTTTCAGAAGCTCCTCAGATTTTGTGCCTTCTACAGTATTCCTTCAAAATCTAGCCCAAGTAATGTAATAATAGTTTTATTCTTTTTGCCCTGAAAGACATTTGCAGGATTTCAAAGGTGGTATTATAAAAGACACTATAGTCCGACTACAGTTTGATAAGAATGTTCACTTGTATCACATAGTAAATAATGTGCAATGAAAGTAGTGATACACTACTGATAATGGTTAAAACCAATGGAGAGCAATCCCTAAGAAGAGTGATTGAAATGAACTGCGCAGCTTAAAATATCTTCCCATTGCTAAAAAAAATTAATTTTATAGTATTAAATCAAAGAAAAGATAGTTTATACAGTAATCTTTAGAAGGCAAACTGTAGTTCCTTAAGTGTGTCTGGAAAATGTTCCACATACAGGAAGCATGATTTTGGGTGGAGTAACATGCCTAGATATGACATTAAGAGTCAATCACAATTCCAAATTATTTCAGTGCATCAAACCCATGTTTTCTCCAGCTCATTTACTATCTTGCAGGCTTCTCTCCAAGTTATTAACAGAGACCATTGGCTTAGCTTCCCAGACCTGAGTGTCACCCTGAGAGGAGCTCCAAGTGAAGAGCCCCTTGATGCTACTGAGCTGGAGGTGGAGTAGAGGGAATAACACAGTGTTTACAGAGCCCCTGGGTGGGCTGTGAGAAAAATAACTTCATTTTTCACTTTAAAAACCTTGACAAATCAAATCCCAAAAAGTCTTTAGGCCATGTTCTTCCTAAGACAGCCTTGAAAAAAATTGAAAGAAACTAAAGGTAGCATATTATGTTGAATAGTATTGGGAATAATGAATTATATGGATTATTGACACAAAATATAAGAGAGGCTTATTTAAGAATACATTAAATGTAATTCAGCTGTTTCTTACATAATATTGCAAACAGTAACAAAACCCAAAACAACAGAAATTATCTTCAGATATTGCAAGTGATAATAAAATGATTTTACACATTGCATGAGCAGAGTATTTTTGATAGTAAGAGATAAAGGCACGAGTTTGGTCCCCAAACTAATAACAAGATGAGAATGGAGGGCTCACAGAGAAAATATTGTAAAGATCCTCAGCATGAATATAGTGAGATTATGCAGTGAAGAACTTTCTTCATGATGGATGGGTGCTCATTATAGCTTTGCTTTAGGATATGTAACTGTCTACTCCTGTCAGGAGGGTCAAGAGAGGAATTAGATGACAGAAGAACACTTGCCAAGGGTCCAGAGCACAGACAGCATCCAACAAGAAATGAACAAACAATCAAGCATAACTGAATCAGAGCAATAAAATAAATAGAGGATCAATTTAAAGTTTTCTACTGTTTTGTTCTCTATTGCATAAGCATATTTAATTCTTTAATTTTGCTGTAAGAAAATAAAGCTAAGAGAAGTTTACTGTTAGAGGGCGGTACTCTTCCACGTGCAAAGGTCTCCACTGTTTGGATTGTGTTTCTATGTACCCTTGATGTATCTAGTGGATATATAATGTTGAAATTACAAAGTCTCACAGACTAAGTAATATGTTTTACTGAACTTTGGAATAGAAGGAAAGGAACTTTAAATGACTTGAAAGTTATAAAAAGAAAAAAGAAAAAAAAATTTGAAAGAAAGATGAGATAGATTATGGAACAATAGCCTGTTAAAATAACCTAGTCTAATTTTTATAGCTACTCAAGTGCTCAAAACATAGCCAAATTTCCATGATGCTACTGACTTAATGGCTTTGAAGACTTATGCCAACAGACTTCTCATATCCGAACAAAGAAAACAAAAGCGTATCTTTTCCATGAGTTACATACAAATCTTAAGTTAACAGGATCCAGATAAAAAGGTAATAACAACTGACAAGATTAATAAACCACACGAGCACACACACTGCATTGGCAGCAGGTTTCCATCAGCTTGAATCCTCAGGCTTGCCCTTCACTTTTAAGCTCCATGCAGTTATATTAAACAGATGTCAGACGCAATTTTACTGCACTAGTGGAGTCAAGCATCCAAGTCATCCTTTGTGTTTTTTTGAAAAGATGGTATATTTCATTAGAACCCATTTTGTGGTCCATACTTGTTATCTTAGAGGCATGTCAATAGAATAGCCACTGGTCAAAAAAACTCTCTCCTACCCATCCAGGCGACAGTATGAGACTTTTAAAACAAAGGTTTGGGGATGGTGTGTGAGTAAATGCCTGGAAAAATATATCTAGAAAACCTAAAGAATGTGATGAGATGAGAATTCAACTACTATAACACATTTCCTCTGCTTGCCTCTGAAAAAAAAATCCCTAAAAAGATGAGGTGAAAATGTAGAATCTGGCAATTACTAACTTTAAAAAATTATTCCCAGAGAATGGCTGTCTTTTCCAGGCAGTGTACGAAATGCCTAATCAGCACTGCAGATAGATGCTCTAACAAACACCACTTCCAGTGGAAGTTCTCCTTCCAACATACATGTGTGTGTTGCTGACACAGCAGCTCTCAGTTGCCTGCCCAACTTCCCAGGAAAATCTCAAACAGCCCCACATGAAACCTCCAAATTTCTATGCAAATCACCTTCTTCCCTATAAGCTGGCTTTTATGGAGGAAAATAAAGATTTCAGACATATCTTTTGGAGTCTCTTTTTTTCTCCACTAAAGTGAGAGAAAAGAGCAGGTCAGAGCTGTTTACAGGAAAGGTGTATTTTCTCCATGGCTTCAAAAAGATTTCTTCATTTTCTCTCTGCATGGATTAATGTCTGATTTTCATATTTTCAAAAACACTCTGAATGGTGTGACGTGATCAGCATCCAATCCCATTTACTGTCTTAACATTTGATACACATTGAACATAAGTAGCAGTTTTGAAGACAAGATACTTATTCCTTGTTTGGCACTCAAAACAGTCACTACATTTCCGTGCCTTACCCTCCAAAGGATCCTGTGTAAGACTGGGTATGTAGATGGGCTTCTCATGCCTATGTATAAAATCTGATCTAGCAAACCTTTAAATAATGGGTTACTTAATATCAGCAATGATCCTGCTTTCTTATTTAGAAGACATCCGCTGCTTTGCTTCTCTGCAGTGCCAGAGCTGGGCATGTCCTGGCTGTGCAATAGTCACTAACATAATCCATGATCTGGTTGTGTTCAACTCAACCTTGTTCATTTACCTGTTTGTAGCAGCAACTGACGCTCCCTCTACACATTCCAAAAACCTTAGTCCTCCAAGGAAGAAATCCATTTGAGCCCTGCTAGGCAAGTTTGGATTTTTCCCTCATTCTGAGATACAAAATAGCTATTTCTACATTCTCCATAATTTCAAATCTACAGCAAATGAAAAAAAAAGTTCTTTATATCCTTATTCAGCACAACCAAGTTTAAAGTTTTCTCCAGAAGAAAGAGAAGATGTATCCTACAGGAGGAGACTTCCTGATGAGTTGCAAAGTTATCTCCTTGGTGCAAGACTCATAAACATTGCTTGATTTGGGAGCCATCCTGACTGGCTTATTTAGCATTTTAACATATTAGAAATTTCTGATATCTCAAATATGGCTTTTATATTACTGATGAGGACCATAATTTGATGAGTTCTACATATACTTCTTAAAATAGAGTGTAATACTTCTGCTAAGGAATTACCCTAATTAATAGATATCCTGTTCTATGTGTGCAAAAACATACGAATCACCAATTATTCAAGTAATTGTCACTCTTCATTAGCAGCTGTTTTGCTCTTTATTGCCACCAGTTAAACTACAGTGCAACTCATTTATTTTAAAGTCATATTTTAACTGTTTTTTACTCTTCATGTTTGAAACATGAGGTGGAGGGTTCACCTTTAGGAAACTCTGACATGGACATCTGCAGGTTGGTTAGCCACCTGTGGTGCCCTGAACAGGTACTTTTAGGATGAAGTAGGCTTAATAAGTTTTAGATTTTAAGTTAGGAATTATGAAATTAATTGTTTTGCATAAGAGTAATGCATGTCCCAGCCAAAGTCTGTCTGCCCCTTGTGTCTGAAAGCTCTCAGTATAGAACAGCAGTATAGATAGGGGTATGCGAATTGGGGGAGCATACAGCATACTTCCTCAGCATCCAGTACAGGACAGAGACTTCCAGTACCAGGCATAGTATTTGTATATTTAATATCTGTTGACATGTTTATCTTTGATAAATTTCCTTATTTTTCTTCTCCCCATTGTTTTAAACCCTGTAACAATGTAAAAGCACTATACAAAAGGGTCTCTCTATTGACTGCAAAGACTATAAATCATTCATATGCAGTCATCTGTAGTGCAAATCATATGTCTGATTATTGCTATTAAGCATGATCTCTCAAATTTGATATAAATTTAAAATATTCCTTCTGCCATTTTCTTAAATCAAAAATTTTTTTTGGCAGGTGGATCAAATGCTGTTCAATGAAAGCTATACCTTGGGGCATAATTTTTCTTATTTATTCAGGTTTCAATTTAGGGCTCTTCCTTGTAATGTCAGCAAGACACATGTCAGATGCATAATTTAAAAATAAAGCATCAAGATCTTGAATTATACAACCAAGATCAGAACACAGAGGCATGATCCAGATATCATGCTTAAATGGCAGTAAATGTATAGTAAATAAGCCAGTGGCATCTCAGTTACTAGAAATTTGTTACATATGGAAGAGGTCAAAGTTCATTATTGTGGTGGACAACTCACAGCTAGTGCCATGCTGATGGATTGGATGTCCCAGGGTTTCTCAAATGATGCTTAGATTGCTTATTTTAGGTAACTTCAGCCTTTGAAGTAAACTTTCAGGTGAACCAAATTGTTCTTCTGGCTAACTGAATATATATGGCAAAGTCTGCTTGCCTACCTAGATGTAATTCTGTTGCTAGTGTCATACCTTAAAGTATGTTCAGCCTCCAACTACTGCACCTGAAGGCTGAAAGACTTCTGGAGGTCATGAGTTAGAGCTATCAGTTCTGCATAAATGTTTAAGACACTCTAGGATACTTCAAATATCACTAGATACCCTTCTTTTAGACAACAGAAAAAAGTACTTACCTATACAGGCAACTACATGCAGGTTAATAAAGTATCTTAAACTTGAGCTGAATCCCATCCTTCTGATAATATCAGTGTTTAAGATGTCCCTCTGAAATTTATATTGGCTGAAGTACATATAACATTGAAAGGAAAAAAATATATACCCAAAGTTACTTTATAGGTATTTTTACAGCAAAAGCAAGTTACACTGTGATAAGTCTTTTCTTATTAAGGTGATACAGGGAAGCTCACTGTTAAAAGTTAAATCAAAACTTTCAGACATCTGAGAAAAACACCACAAAATCTAATTCCCTCTGATAAAGTGACCCCTAGGCTGAATATTTGTATTACTTTTGTGAATATAGCAATAGAACTAAATCCACTGAGGCAGTGGATTTACCCCTAGAGGAAAATCAGAATTAGACCTTGAGAATTAAGGAAAAAAACCCCAGAGGACTGTATTTTCTCCCAAGGATAAACTAATTAAAGCCAAAGTGATTGTGATCCAAATTTTCTAACAAAATACGGAACTATTAAAAAAAAATACTTTTTTAGAATTATGGCAGAAATGTGTCTCCCTTCCTTGCAGAAAAAACCTACCAATGCCAAAGAAACAAGACATACAAGTACATAAAAAAAATCTTATTATATTAGCTTTTGAAGAGATTTCAGGAAAGGAGAACTTCCATCCAGAAGATAAATCCTCAAGCATAATGCAAAAAATAGTTTATGGCAAAGCTATTTTACTACTGTGCCTGCAGCAGCAAATGTTGGAACCTTGTGTCAGAAACTGTGAGCACTGACTTCACCTGCATGCTGCTTGCAGCGACATTTAACTGAATATGGGTACCTTTCAAGCTTTTATTGGAGCTACTTTGCCATCATAAGCTGAACACTTCGGTTTATAATCTAAAAAGGAAGAAAGAGAAGAATGTTTCATCTTTCAAATAATTTGATTATGAACTGTCTGAGCTACACGTAGTATCTGTTTGAAATGAGCTCTTCACATCTGCTTGAAGAATTCTCCCCTGTCCCACTGTTTGATTACGAATTTGTACTACTGGATGGTGATCTTACACTGATGATAACAGGCCCCTGTGTAAACAGCCAGAGAAGTTCCTTGTGCTGTGTGGGGTTCAGTGTGACAGAACCACAGGACCAGGTGCAGCACAGCTCCAGGAAGGAGAGCAAAGACATTCTGGAAGGCTCCGTTCATCACTCATCATCTCCATAGCAGAAAAATGCATACTTGTTTCTGCCTTTGGAAAAATATTTGACAACGTTTCCCACTGCTGGAAACGTTTAGACTAACTGGTTGTAACTCTGGCAGGTGCTCCAAAAGGGTCAGTTTGAATACACTCAAGGAAAGATCAACATGCCTATGTCTGAAAAATACCAAGTCAAGATTACTCAGTGCACATGCATGAAAAGATGTGGGATCACTGACTCCATAGCCCAGTTGAAAATGATAATGCAACAGCTACAAGAAATGTTTTTCTATGACTGAAATGTCACCACTCCTGTCAATACAAATCCTGGATTTTGAAAAGCAGAATAAAAATGTAAGACTGTTTAAAAACTAACTTTTTAGAAAGAAGTGAATACTCATTTGTTCCCTTACAGCATTCCTACACTGATGCAGCTGCTAAATTTAGAAATAAAACAAAGCTTTTTTTTTCTTGAGCTTTTTTTACACTAAATCTGAGGTTTTGACTTCTCTAATGCTAACTATCCCCAAAGCAATTTCAAAACATTAATATATGTACTGTAATGCAAAAGCACACATGAGGTCAAGTGAGTTTTGCATGAAGCAAGATCTACCATATCTAATTTTAACAGCAGCTTGGCACCACTGGCTTTTATGTTGCCTAAGGGTTCTCATTACAGAACTTAACTGCATTATATCATTGACATCTAATCCTCCCTGAAACTTCACTGTTTTCTGTTTCTTCTTTATATATTTTAATCCTTTGTTTATTTTCACAAATATGTAAATAGAGATAACAAAGGCTTGTTAAACTGCAGAATTTAAAAACTACTATCCGTGATATATCACACTTGGTTAATGACACAGAAGTTTCCAGACTGTTTGATTATTATTACAAAATTTTTCCTTCATCTGTCATAAAACTTTTCCTGCTGCACCTGACTAAAAAGGTTCCATTTCTCTTAACACCAACGAGTGTTATTATTGCAATGCTACTTCATATAAATATTATGAGATCAAATTTTCTGGACCACTCCATTTCACAGACAATTTAAGAGCTACTTCCTCTGAAGACCAAAAATAAACAGATTGAAAAAAAAAAAACCCCTGTGACTGCAACACTATTTTTGAGGTCAGGAGGTCAAACACTAGCCTGGAAAAGGAGGAGTGAGGCAAGAGTCAGAGGAGGAAGGAAGGTAGGTCTCCCCTCATGTGCTGTATATTTCTGAGCATGACTAGATTTGCCTTCATAACCTCACAGTGAAACGCCAGAGGAAACCACCTGCTTCTGAGTCTGCAGAAGGATAGGATGTATTTCCCATTGGGGAATTTCATACAATTCTAGCTACTAGGATGTGCTTTCAAAATTTTAGCTTCCAACTTATCTGACTTGTAGGCAAACAGAATAGGTGTGCAGACTGGGACAATACATGAGATCCCATGCAGTTCATCATGACTTCAAACATGAGCTTGATGTTCATTCAGTTCTGTGCTCTGTTCCTTCATTAGTTTCTTCATCAGAATTGTGCCTTCAGGTTTTTTTTTTAAATTTACTGCTCTCCTCTACATGCGCTTTTCTAAACAGAATGCAAATGGTGAGTTCAACTTCAGTTCTTCAAAAAAAGCCCAAACCAAAGCCATAATTCAAAAGCATGTAAAATTAGACAGACTGAATTCTTAAAATCCTACATTGCATAAAAAATGTTTAGAAGAAGGCAAGCAGATTAAGAAGAGAAAAGCTCAAGCATCTCTAAGTGCAAATATAATCAAAATGATTTTGATGAAGCAAGAGGTGAATAACAACCAATTTCCTAGAAACTTTCATAAACTCATTTGTCACAACAGAAGTACATGACAATCTCAACAGGATTCCAGCCAGAGATTTCTGACATATTACAGCAGCAAGAAGGCTTGCTTTCTAAGATACTTAGCATTTCCCCAGTACATTTAGGAGAAGTTCACAGCATGATGAAGCAGCTATAAAGTTCTCACTCACATGGCATGAATCCTAGGGCTCAGGAGCTTTTGGATTTCTTTTTTGGTTTAGATTCTTTTAGTCAGTATGGTGTGATTTTTAAATTAACTGTCTAAACACCTTGAAATATTTTCTCAAAAATTATAAAGAAGCGCCTGGCAACAGGTTTAAGTACAGAAGCAAGTTTATCTGACAATAACACTCACATCCATCTTCATCACACTGTGTGTAAGCACAGATAGGTTTAGTAGCAGAGCTGAGATCCACTCAGAAAGTGTACCAAAAACCTCGTCACAATATTGGACAATATGTGTTATTTGTTTCAGATGATCATTAATCATATTTCAACAGGATAACTTTACATTAGTCAGTCAGTGGTATCCTTTACCATGATCTGGACCTTTGTAAGCTGATAATTTTCTCAGTATAATAAAATAAGCCAATATTTACAAGCCAGACTTATGTTCCAGCAACAGAGTAGAAGTCTATTCTTATATTACTCAAGAGAAAACAGGATCTAATCTTCTTTTGTAGAAGCTAGGAATTAATTCTGAGGTAACTAAAAAACTGTTTTTGAAGACTAAAGAACTGGTGCATACGCAGACAGGTTCAAGACAGGTATTGCAGATTTGATAATGATATCACCTTTTAAATAACTTAGGTCTCAAGTATGTGGAATTTGAATACACTTCAACCTTGAAATATCCTCAGGGGAAAACAATAAAGAGAAAGTTTCTATGCAATGTTAAGCATGGCCTGTTTAAAGCCCATGACTTTCATAATTTACTGAGAAATAAAAAGTCTTCTTGAGGTATTTCTCCGTGGCAGTATCATTATTGTCAGCTTTAGAAACAGAGTAGTTGGATCACTCATATCAAGTTCTTGAGATAAACACTTTGCTAATAATTCTCTAGTTAAATGGCTCAAAAAATTTACCTCTGCAAAACATCCTATAAGCCCTCACCAGTCTGTATCTCCATGCTTTCTCTTTTTTTCACTTTGTATTTGGAACAGGCATGGAGCCATGCTGACAGATCACAAACAACAGTAAAGGAACCAAATGTCAATCCCAACAAGTAGCCGGGACGTCCCTGACACTAACACCCATTCAAAGGCTGATGCAGAAGAACAAAGCAGGACTTTCACCAAAACAAGCAATATATGCATATGAAAGAGAGATATTCCGTACCCCTGTTCTCATTCTCTGGTATCTCTGGCTATAGAATAGCCTAATTAGTGATCTGTTTTATGGATGTACTCTGGTATCCATCTTATCCTACCCCAGCTGATGAATGAACTGTTTACAGTAATGCAGAGACAGGCTGAGACTCATTGCAGGCAGGCTGCGGTATCAGTGACTGTTAAGTGACAATGGCAATCCAGGAGCTGAGGATAGTGGAAACACTTTGCAGAAGTTTTGATCCCATAAGATCTCTCTTTTGTCTCAGAAACTGGCTCCGCTACTCTCCAACCTTGTTTATTTTGTGGAAGTTCATTAAGGTTTCATTGGTTTCAGGCTTTTATAAGAGCTTAAGGATTCAACCCTCTGATGTACAGATTCGTAGTCACAGGCAGGTACAGTGTTATCAGAAGGTCTAAACCCCCTTTTAATTCCACAGTAAGCTTCAATTCCCCTCTCCAAAAACTAGCAGGGATTCTGATGTTATTTCCATCACAGCATCACAGCTTCTCCCTGATCCTTTAGGAGAAGGACAACCCATGGAAGGTACCAGTTCTTCTCTGTGCCAAAGGGGTGGAGGGAGGTCAGTGGAGGATGAGAATGAAAGGAGGGAAGGCCAGGAGTGGCTCAGCTGAGGCTGCAGTGCAGGACCTGGGTCTGGAGCCTCTCAGCCTCCTAGGGCTGGGGTCTCTGGCAGCACCCAGTCCTGGTCGTGGTGCCACAGCCAATGGCTGTGTGACATTCAGAGTCAATCTTGTGCTTGTGACATTTCAGCTGCCTTGCCAGCATTGGCCTTAGGTGCTGGAGTTAAATGCTACATGGAAGACCAACTTCAAAATAAAATATGTTAGAGAAAAACCTAGCTGACACTGGGCTATCCATACCTGGCAAGGTACAATGGAGGAAGGACAATGTGCTCCCCTGCAGCCAGGTGTGGGGCAGAAGTTTGGATGCATTGCCCAGAAACTTGCACAGACTGGGCTATGGCTTCTGAATCTATTTTTGCTAACGGTTTTAAGCCTGAAAGCAGGTCCAATTGCTAGCACCGATCCATCTAGAAGGCAGATAGAAAACAAAAGCTTGCCCCATGGGTGTCCTGGAGACTAATAAATGGATATTATATGTGAAAGGTCCTGTGAGAGCTTCCAGCACAGGAAGAAAGTTAAGGAAAAAGGAAGTCAGTTTCTGTAGACAGAAGGCAGAAGCATTTAAGAAAAGAGCAGTCTTTGGGATATAATTCTTTGTACCAATATTAGCAGAACTAAGAACTTCATATGAACTCTTCAGCCCCAGGCCACAGTTTTGGAGGTATTAATTGTTTTCCCTGACCTCCTGGAGATCTGTAATTACAATGCTGGCAGTTGAATTAAATTTCTACTAACACAATCTTACTAATATTATTCAAAATGCTCTATAAACTTCAGATTACCATAGTGCATTTATTTTCTATAATTTATCCTATAAATTTATAGCTCACTGCAGTCAGGAGTGGGAACCACAGACTGTATCCTGCCAAAATCAAGAGAAGATGCTTAAACTAACACATGCTTAGGCAATAATTTAAACATAGGAGCCATCAACAAAAATGCCAGAGATGTAATCTAATCTCCATGCTTGATCAGTTAAAAAATCTTAAAAAGAAAACATATAAGGCTTAACTTTTCATATAAAAAATGGAAGTATTACTTTCCATTATGTTTGATTTGTCCAAAGACTGAAGCATACAGCAGGTTATGTTTTGCTCATGCATTGCAGCTACAAGGAAACCCCCAGGACAAAGCCTGCATTAGTAGAAATAGATATGGCAGGGAAGGGCTGTGTTGGAAATGAAGTATTTTTGTTGGGTTTTTTAATGGCTTTAGTCAGTACAGGACACCCATGAATCATTTATGAGCATTTTCACTTTGCAAATGACTATATTCATCAACATACTGAGTATTAATTACTGGATGATACTAGATACAAGTCTTTAAAGGAGTGGAAACAAAAATGCAAAAAAAAGTTAAGTTACGTGCCTTAATGGTGTACACAGAGACAGACTACACCAACAAGTGACTTCAAATATTCATCCTTTGAGTTTGCATTGCCAGATGGCTCTATGTATTTCACTCCTTCCCTTCCAGCAAGGAATACAGTGCCAGGCCAGTGGCAGGAGAAATGTGAAGGGGTTTGACTGAAAAGAATACACTAAACTGGACCATGGGTTCCACAGTCATAGGGGTAAGGCAAATGTAACCATATAACTCTTTGGAAAAATTAATAAATCTGCAAGTTGGGCTTAGAAAACAAGTGATGTGATCAATGTACAACAATAGAATAAGTACTGGGAACATGCACAACAGAAATCACACAAATTTAATTCTCTTGCAAACAAAGAGTCACTCCTGTCTGCCTCAGACAGAGAAAATGTGAGCACACCCTGTGTGACAGTAAGTGCACATACTGTCCCACTGGACAAGCTCTGTCAGCACATCCTTGCAATGCATCCCACCAATTGGGCACGCCACATCAAGCAGAAGTCCAGACTACGAGGTCACAGGGAACTGGGAAGGTGCTTCATCGCTGTTATCCCTAAACCTCAAAGGAACATCAGCACTCATTAGCCTTTTGTAAGGAAATGCAGGTATCACACGGTTTTAGTGCCACAAAATAAAGAAAGGAAGGGGCAATTAGCCTTCATTCATAAAACTCCTGACAAGGTCTGTGCAACATTTCCTCCTAAAAGTTCTGCTACTCTTTGTGGACTTTTTTTTAGGAGGATCTATTTATTAGTGACAAAGCATTTAGACAGTGGTCCAGTACATATATGTTTGGCCTTTTTTGCAATCTCTTTGTGAAATGAAAATACAATGATTATGCACATATGTATCTAGAAGTTATTGCCTTTATGATTACTACTAGTGTTACTTATTATTACTATCAATACTATTTATTCTTACTACTATGGCTACTACTTGCAATCTCAGTGAGTGTTGTTTTCACCGACACTGCTTTTCTCAAAGTTTATCATTCTGATTTTCCGTCTGCAGAAAGGGGAAATGGGTGCAGTACTGATAGCGGTTAATGCATCTACCAGTTCTGTTTTACACTCTTTGTGTTTCCTGTGATACCAGTCCAGGGTTTGTGCCATTTTTCAGCTTGAAAAATGTGCTGCCTGGTAGATCTCTCTACATAAACCACAACTGTCAGCTTTTCTCAGCTCTGTCATTGAAAGCAATGCAATCCTGGCATAAGATCACAAACTGCACTTAAGCAAAATACATTCTTCGTGCTTCCATTTTCCATGGTTCCGGCCAAGAAAAGGGTTTTGTGAACCCCTCTTCCCTGCTCTGATTTAATTTTAGTACTCTATTTTTCCTTGTTCCTGTAGCAATACTAGTTTAAAATCTCTTTTCATACTGCTTTGCTCAGTCTCACTCTGGATCATATCTTTCTTCAATCTTAAGATTGCTGTGCCCTAAATGTCCCTGTTATTTTCATACAATAATCATTTTCTGTGCCAATTACATGTACTCATCATCTATAAACTTTTTACATACTTCTTGTAGTTACAGTGATTTCCCATTATGTATTAACCAGAAGCTTTTAGTAAGCTTTCTATTTGTTTTCACTAATAGCCTTAGGTCAACTCTCCTACATGTCCAGTTTTTAATTTGCTTTAAAACTGAGAAAAAGGGCAGTTTGCTTCTGTTTTCTTGAGTCATAGATATCCTGTTTCTAATACTATTCAAAGATTGAAGGTTAAAGATGGAAAAACTGGAGGAAGTGCTGGAGCTGTGCTTCTAACAGCATAGGACCACATTTTTAATTTGTATTGAAGGGGTGGATTATTTATTTCAACTTGTAAATTAAACCTCAGTGTTATAAAAACTGAGTTATTTATCTCTATACTAGCTACGATGGCAACAGCATTTTCTGATTGAAAGACAGGAACAACCTGAATTCTGCTTTCAGTGTAAAATCAAGGTAAATCCACTGGCTTTCTTCTTAGTATATATAACTTGGCTTTCAATTTTTCATGAGTCAGTTTATTCTTGTTACTGAGCAAAAAGCTCATATCAATATCCAAAGTGATGATGAAATTCTGTGAATGGCAATGCTGTGGTAGAATAATGGTATGAAAAAGAAGAAACAGGGCCAGTTTTCCATCAGCTTTATAACCACTGTAAAAGTTGAAGTAAAATGCTGAGAACTGCTACAATTCTTTAAATAGCTTAAGCCAAAAACTTTTAAGAATAGATATCCAAAAATAGCATTGTAGTAAATTCTTTATGAAGTTTTAACAGACTTTCTATTCATTCTTAACTATAGGACATGTGTTATAATTGTCCTCTAACTCTTGAAAAGGAAAAGAGAAAAGACTAAGCTACCAGCCACCAAAAGCACAGACAGTATTTTTAGAGGCACATAATAAAACTAAAGCAGAAGGAATGGAAGCAGCACTAGAAAGAAAATATGCACAACTGAGGGACACTTCAGCATTTTCTGTCATAAGCAATTTAGACATGGTTATTTTCTGGGGACACTGCATATAAGAACATATATAACATTAAGCACAATCTGTTGCATGTGGTGGAAACCACAAGCAGAACAGCAGGCAGTGTCTGGGGGAAGGATCAGGCTCTTTTAGGGGAATCTTCAGCAATCTCCTAAACAGTAATGTCAGGCACTGCTCTAAGGCTTCCTTCCCATTAGAGAATCTTATAATGCATTATTGGCACTTTATCACACCATTCACCAAAGAAGCAGGTAAACCTTCTGTTCCCTCTATTAACAGATTGCAAATATGAACCACAGAATGACTTTTACAGTTCTTAAGAGTTTATGAAGATGTGTAATATGAATAGGCAGAAAACAGGTCAATTACCCATCTTGTAGCTAATTTCCTTCTGGATAATACTGTTGCAGTAACTTCAGTAGCACTGGTAGTTTTTGAAGTGAAATTGTCAGACTTGAACAGAAAGCAGTTGTGTTTCATCTGCCAATGTGTATTCTTAGTTCAAACTGTCCATTTTAGAGTAGGCATGTCAGTAACCCAACAACTGCCCAGCTGCTGTCAGGCAGTACCTGCAGGTCTGCCACGCACCAGTGCTAAACTTGTCTTTGAAACTGCTGAAATATGAAATGCTCTCCTGATCCTTGGAGTTCTTGTAAAACCAGGAGCATTCTTGAATTTCTTTATAAATCCATTACCAATGAATTGTAGTTTGTGTAAAAGAACTAATGCTTTTGCAGCAAGCTCCATTGTAAGCAGGAAGTTTTTGAAGCTGCTAAAGCAGGTTCAATAGAAATAAATTGTGCTTCTCCTCAAAAAGCAGTCCCATGTTCTACAAGACCACATCCTCAGAGGCACACTTATACATTATACATCAAACAGCTAATCAAGCCGCTAATCTCATGCTGTGTTTCTTGCTTCCTGTTGAAAGCTAAAGTAAACAGCAGTATGTGCTCAGCTGCAGCCCATTAGCCGGCATCTTAGACATTTCTCCAGCTTGAAGACCAAGTATTTAAGTGAACAACTGATAGTTGCTGTATAATTAAAAGAACATTATTTTTGAGTTCTTTGCACAAGGCTGCTGTTGCTGGACACAGTGACATAAATAAAGCCGTACCTAACCAAATATGATGCAATAACCTTTATCTCAACCAGAGACTGCACTGTGGGTTGTCAGTGAAGTGAGGCACATGGTAATTAGCAGGCCTAGTAGTTAAAAATTATTATGAGCTTTTAAGACTGATTTTCTGCTTTTTGGAAGAACAGAAATCTATATAATGGGAGGAAGCTATTCACACAGGTATTCACTCCTGGATACTTGTGTAGAGCAGAGAGAGAGAGAGATTCTCAGCTGCTCTTTGAAAAAGCTTATTTTTCTCTTTTCTGTCTACAAATGAAGCCAAGACAACTTTAGATACCCATGTTAGATGTCTAAGGTGAACAAATGTGGCAACACAAAACAAATGGGTTTATACAAAAATCTTAAACCACAACTCAGGCCAAATTTCCTGCCCATTAGCCATGATTATTTGAGGCAATTTTAGTGTCCCTTAACCTTTTCTGTCAGCACAGCCAGAGCAAAATATCAAGGTTAAAAAGTATTTCCCTAAGTTTCTCAAACAAGAAATAATGTCTAAAAAGGCAAAAACATCAAGCATTTGCCTGACCCATGATTACACTTCAAAAGTGTCAGGAGCACAAAGTTTTAAAAATTAGTCAGAAAAATCCACAGTAGTGCATTTATGGACTTTCAGTGTTTGCTACTCTTATTAAGGAGGCCAAAAGTAAAATAACTATTGATTTTGGTGTGACATATTTGTGTCACACATTTAGAGCTTATGTAGAAAGATGCAACCAGAAAAGTCAAGCTACATGTAGCTATAAGAGCACGTCACCCTATACCCTGTTATACAAAATTAAAAGAGTCATCGTGGGGGCTTTTCAGGCAAAGTGATTTAATGTGTTCTGAATTCATTCTTTCATCGAAATTGACTTTACATTCCTCAGCATGCTTATGTACACAAAACCAAAGAGAAGATGCTTCTTCAAATTTACCAAAAATAAAAATCTGCAATCAATTAACTCATCATTCATCTTGTCGTCGCTTAGACAATGTAGTTGAATATGTCTCTGCAGTGCCTCGTTTTTCTGTCCCTCGAGATTTGCCTGCACCAGTATGGTTAGGAAAGTTACGCTGAATTAACTAAACATGCGAAATAAAAATGCATCAGTAAAAATGTATTAATCCCTAAGGTGCAGTCCTCATTCACAAACAAAGCCGTCTTAATTCTTCACTACTTTAACTCTCAAAAGGAGCATCTAAACAAGGCTTTTGTGCACTTATACTAATTCACATTCACTTAACACCTTTACTTAACATCCTCCTGTGACAAAGCAATGCCAGCAAAATCTTTAGCATAAACACTTTCGGGAACAAAAACAACTTTCTTGCTGGTAGAGTTTATTTCACTTTGGGAGCAGGCTATTCTCAGAGCAAACAATTCTTTTGCCAGGGAAAGTCTCATCTCCATACAGGTTGGTGGTAAATGCTATTAAAAAAACAAACAACCGCCTTTCCAGTAGCAGACAAACATATTTAAGATATTTAAGGTTATTCATGAGAACTTCTAAAAAAGTGTAGGTATATTATTTTCCTGTTTCACTGAATAGCATATGTAAAAGCAATTCTAAATTTAATCTTTGACACAGTAATTTTTTTTTGGTTTGGCAATTTATATTGTTTTTATAAATACTTTCAAACAATTTGCTAGTTATTAAATGTTATTGCCTTCTAGCGCTCATCACAGTGTTGGACAATGCCTCTACTCGACATTTTTGTGCAACAATTCAAACATTTGCCATTCACATAAGTAGACATAGCTTCCTGCAGTAGCTTAGCCTATTGTTGAGCTTTGCAGTACAAGTAAGCCACACTGGTTATAGAACTTGGCATTTCAGGTAAAATTATAGCCCTTTGCTACAGTATTTATATTTCACTCTATAGTGTTTCCAGAGCATTTGCTGTAGCCATCACTGTGAAGGTCCAGTAAAAGCTCAGTCTTTTTGCTGATTTATATCACAAATGTTTTCTCTGAATTATGCAGGATGCAGAAAGCCAGAAGCAGAACTGGAAAGAAAGGAGAAAGTAAAACCAATAGCTGTGATGGCATAGTCCCACAGCAGAGGAAGAAAGATGCTGGGATGGAATAGAGCTGGAGACAAATGGGATGGAGGAGGCGAAACAATTCTCTGTCCAACTTGTGCCCTGACACAGGGTGACCACTGCCAAGGCAGCTTTTGGAAAGTTTAGTTTCCTTGTTCTGGCAGCAGCTGCTTTTCTCACCATCTTTGTTTTGCTGTTTATTTTGCATCCCACAGTGTCATCTGCCTTCCTGCCTCTCACTGTGTCCCAGCCAGCTGTCCCATCCTTCCTAACACACTCATTACTTTGCTATGGCTGGAGACACAGACTGTGCCAGAGTCCCTGAGCTATGATTGCCACATGCTTGCTACAGTCTCTTTCCATTTATTACTCCCCAGCAAGCATCGCTTGGTAGCTTGGCAGCTCTTTACCCCCTCTTCTCATTTAAAAACAAATACATTCACAGTAGTGCATCCACTGTCCTTATTCTGTCTAAAACTCACTGCATGGCACACTCACAGTGTGCCATCATGAGCAATTTCAAATGAAATAAGTTTGCTTAAAAGAAATGTGATGGCCCTGAGAGCACCAATAGCCCTGCCAACCACTGCCCAAACCCTCTGGAGCTCCTCCCATCCCGCCCACAACCCAGGATCCCATTTGAGCCCCCTGAGGCCATCAGTCCCTGTCCCAGTGACGCTGCAGCAGGGACAGCTTCCAACTCCATCCCCATTCCTGTAGGTAGTTGGTCTTGTGGTTGGATATCCCCTCCATGTATGGCACAGTTCATCTCCAGCCCTGCCTCTGGCCCCACCTTGTTTAGCTGCCCTTGAAAGACCCTGGTACCAGACCAACATCTGTTGCTGTCGATGGGCACATCAGAACCAGCCTGGTGCTTAGCTCCAGGGGGATACACCTCGTAGGGAGGGCATGTCCTTGTACAGTCGGTCCTTGCTGCTCCCTGACAGAAAGAAGCTTATTTTACAATAACTTCTTACTCAAATGCAATTTTCTACTTGTGAATTTTAAGTCTCCAAACTTTCCTCTTCTTCCTTGTACTATTTAAGGTTTTTCTCTAGCCTTGCTATCTTTGTGAGAAACTTCTGTCTATGCACACCTCTTCTGTGCTCTGATCGTTCCCATTTTGAGCTCCCACTCCACCAAGAAAGACAGTTTGGTGCTTAAAGATAACAGATACAAAATCACAAAAATAGCCAGAAGGGGAAAGAAAGCAGAGTGCTACAACCAAGGTATATTAGTGTTTGCATTTCAGACGTAATGGTAAAGCTGTTTCCCTTTTTCTCACCGAAACAACTTCTCTCCCAGCATCCCTGTGCACTAACCTTCTGCTTGAATAATGGGTAGGGTGGTGGAGAGCTCTCTCAGGCAGGACTGACCTTTCCTAAGGACAGCCTAAGCAGCTGCCCAGGAGGAAATAGCTGAAGATGCGATAATCCTCACAGGCCCTGGTCCTGCCTCTGAGTAGAGTGCTTAGCTGGGGGCACGGCAGCAGCACATTTGTGCTGGGGACTGGCAGGCCCTAGCTTCAACCACAAATGGCCAGACACAAGGCTTCAAAGTTGTGAAGCCAGCTATCCGTGCTCATTAACCTGACTTGGAAGACCCTGCTGTGGCTGTTTCTTGGTCAGAAGTAAGTTGACAATGTAATTTGGGATGCAAAACTTAAGTCCTGCTGGGAATGGCTCCTGTCTGAGCATTTGCTTTGGTTTAATTTACATTCAAAGGCTGGAAAAAGGTCTATCTTAATATCAGCAGAAACTCTATGGAGTGTGCAGCTGTGGGTTAATCTAATATAGAAGCAGCTCTGAAGAGCTACTAAAAATGAGCCCAACACCCAGCTGGCCAGGGGATATGTCTGTATTTAGCATAAGATAGGACTCTTTACACAGGAGCACCCACAGGTATATGAACAACCAGTGAAATCATGCCTTACCTGTGAATTGGTTCAGGTCCTCTTATTATTATCAAACATGTTTTATATATGAGCATGTTTGAGCCCACAAAATAGGGTCAGTATTGGATGAAATAGCCCTACGGAATAAGAAAACAAAACCCAGAAGAACACAGACTGTAGATAGATGAGATATAAATGACGTATATAAGCAAAAATAAATACAAGTAAAATAAATCAATATATTAAATCATGAGCTAGCCAGAGGTTTATTGTGATTTTAATATGAAGCTCTGTTGCTTTCAAATGCATTGCACAGATGGCCAGTTCAGTTTCCTAGACACTGTTACATTTGGCTCTGCAGTTTATTTTGAAAGAACTTGAAACCTCAGCCTATATTAAAATAAAGTTAATCTGTGACTTTCTTGGGGGTTGCAATGAGTGTCTTCTGACATCTACTGACTGTCTCTGCACTGTGGCCAAGTATGAAAAAGAGCCTTTGAGCCACCTACATTCCCCTCTCAGTGCTATGCTTGATTCAAAAACAAAACTCCTGTATATTGCTTGCTCAATGTGGACACAGCAGTGACCTTTGAAAACATTTAACTGAGTTGCAGTAGGAGCAGAGGCTATAAAATTACATTTAATGAAAATTACTTGAACAGGACAGAATGCTGCGGTATATTTGTGTTCAGGAATATTGTACAAATGAAACAGAAAGTATTGTCAAAGTGGGAGGATCAGCCTCCTGCATAGTGGAAGGGTTTCTTCAAGAAAAGACTTTGCATTGTACAAAATTATGGAAGAGTTAAAAGTATTATAACTGCTCCTCTCTTACTATTTATATATAAAACTACTAAAAGTATGACTTGGCACAAATGTATTAACAAGCTCCTTAAAGAGATACTGGAATGTTTGCTAGTCTGGAGGGACTGATATTTTTCCAGTTTGCTATTCCCTTTAAATTGTTTTATTTTCCATTAGCTATAAAATCCTTATGTTTTCACAGTACTGAGAACAGTAAGGAGTATTTTCAAAAGAGGCAGTTGAAAATAGGCAGCACTGAATACTTGATTTGCTTACCTTGTCATTCCCTTTGAGTTTCTTAACCAGTCAAAATGTAATTTTCATGAAATTTTATACAGTCAATGAATTTTCTTTCAAGAAAAATTCTTTTTGTTGACATTGCACACTCTGGTTTTCCTTACTTTTTTAATACTTCCACAACAATTTTTTTATTTTTTTTTTGGTGAGGGGGGACAAATTCCCAAACCAATAGGAAAATGGGAAAGTACTGAAGTGCCATCTTATTGCACTGTCCTATTTTCTCAATAATACTGTGCAAAGACATTACGTAAGATGTTGTGAGGCACCTTGTTCTGCTTAACGTGTCTGAAGATGAAAAGTTAAGCTATCTCTTGACATGTATTTTCTGCTCCCTCACATGAAAAGCTTGTCCCCATTACAACTACAGTTTGCTTTTAGAAAGAATAAGACACAGCTTCAACTTTTGCCCCTCTTTCCTCCACTCTCTGCAGGAATTCCTTTAACACTGGTTTGCACCTCAACAGATGCCCAGGGGCTCCCAAGCAAGGTCCTGTTCAGCTTTCACAGAAACGAGGCACTGTAAACTTAGTTAAGGGAGTATGGCATGAAAGCAGAAGAGGCATTTTATTAAAGGAGACCAACATTGCTCAAGATTTCCTCCCACATATTTTGAATGATGTCTGAACTGTAATCAAATATACACACAGAGCATGAAGCATGGTAATGAAAAGGGTAAACCTGTCTGAAATCAGTCTGTATGTGGGAGTTACAATGTTCCCCATTTGTGACCCCTGTGCAACTATAGCTTTCCAATTTCAAACTATTTTACTTTAAAAAACAATCAAACCCTGCTTATAAAACATAGAGACATTCAGTCCTCTTATTATTGTACCTTGTGGCCAGAAGCTAACTTTCACAGTGTACTACCCACACTTCTCCACTTACTGACTACCATTAGATGTGAGTTTAACAAAAAAGCCATTTTTCATAGTCAGAGGGTATGAATTGCATATATGCTTCTTAGGCATGTTGGACCAAATGCTTAGCAGATGAACTCAAAAGAGCCATGTATTTGACCTAAAACTTTCCCAATGCTTTTCCTGATAATACAAATATTAAGGTAATATGTAAGTTGAAGCAGAATATAGTCAAAACCCAACCTAGCACATAGATGGTGTGAGTTGCTCAGCATGGTAATGATGGTACCAACACTTACAGGATATAGAAAATTCTTCTTGGATAAATATCCCAAGCTATTTATCTTAGCCAAACTCTTTAGCTTTCTAGAGTGTGAGAATACTCGTGTTTTATTTTGATACTATTTTTGACCAACTAAGTAGAAGCACAGGATTCCAGAACATAAGTCAAATGAGAAAAGGTTTCTCCTCCCATATGAAATGGGAAATGCACAGTCTAAATGTCAGTTTCAAATCTGAATGAAATTTTGGATTTAATGAATTTTAGTTCCTATTCTACTGAAATTTCAACAGAGATTCCTAATCATTACCTATTTAAGACAAAGCAAAAGCCTTTTTTAAGTGCTAAGGGAAATTGATTCTAATGCAAGCACAAGTTTCCATTACTCTTGCATACTGCATGCATATACCTCTTTCTTTGGTAGTCACAAGAAATCTTCTGGAGTCTCAGAGACCTCCGGTGGTGCCCTTAAAGACTAAAACTAGAAACCAAAACCCTGGTATCCGCCAGTGAAGCTGGTTCGATGAGTAAAGTGCCTTTTGGAGATCAAGGGTCTTTGAGGATTTGTCTAGAACAAGGTCTAGGACCAAGTTCATCACTGGCATAACTGTGCTCACTCCTGACTTGGATGGAGCTATCTGTCCCCTGGTAGCTTGCAGCTAGATGAATGAATATTACTGCATTAGAGTAAAAGACATAGTATTATATTCTCTCTCTTTGGGTTTAGGTTAGTTTTCCTTCACATTTATTTATTTAAAACCTATCAAAAATCTCTTAATAGTTAGAGGGTAGATTCATGAAGTTTCTCATATACATATGTATTTACATATACTCAACCCTATTGAAAATAACATTACTTAGCAGACATATAATTGTTAAAGCTGATGTCCTGTTGGAAAGATGAGGCTGCACAAGGATGGTAATGGTCTGTATTTTTCAGGTTCATTTAAATGTAATAAGCTAATATTGCTAGTCCCATTAAGACCTTTGAAAATGTAATTAAATGCTCAAATGACTACTAACATGATTAAACAAAGAATAGGGTAGGTTATTCACCAAGCTTATTAAAGACATTTCACATTCTGTTCTGCTCAGTAATAAGTCACATTGATTTTTTTTAAAGTATATCAGCAGGCAAGCAATTTTAGCATTATCCCATTCAGCAGAAGATTAGTGCTGGAATGCTATTCCATTTTTAAAAAAGCCTAGCAGTTATACCTGTGTCATAGTTGTGGGTTTGTTTTTTTGTTTGGTTTTGTTTACCTGTGTTTTCGTAGTTTTTGTTTTATTTTTTGTTTCTTTGTTTTGTTCATATCAGGTCTTTATCTGTTAATGAAGTAGAGGGAGTTCTCTTTAAAATGCCTACAATCTAATTAAAGAACATATGTGCTTATTCCTTGGGTTTGGTCTGGTATGCGCAGAAGCAAATAGACTTTGAGGAATATACTTATGTATAATTTAAAACATATTGCACTATTATAGTGCTTATTTAGTTAAAGCTTTCTTCAGTAACTTGTGTTTTTTCTCCCCAGGATGGTGTATACTGCCATCAGCTTACCTCCCAAGCTACCTTCCCCACTAACCTTACATTAACGAAATCACTTCTGTTCACAGTTGCTCCGTTTACACATTCACTACTATAAAAATATTTAATTATATGGTAGTGTATGCATCCACATAGTTGCATGTGATACATGATAATATGCAATGCATGCACTTATGTATATCTATATATGCCATTTTTATACATATATACACATATGTGTATATATGAATGTTATACGAATTAACATACAAAACATGTATTATATGACTATACATGCACAAATATTCCATGGTTTTGCCTTACATCACACTTTTCTACCATGAACTCTATAGCCTTTTCAGAATTCTGTTCTCCAGGATACAAATTTTTGCAGCTACAGTTCAAATTTCTTATCTATATTTGTACTTGGTTTCACAAAGACCTACACATTTTTTAACACAAAGTGCTGCATGTTTTAATCACTATTTACCATATCAGTATGTGCTACCTACAAATTCCACTTGCAACTTTGCTTGTGTTTTTTCTCCTGTTTATTTTTCTTCCAGATATTGGAAAAGCATGAACAGTCCCTCTGGAGTCTATTCTACCACCATTAGAAACATTTTCATTCACTTATGAGTCTCTGTGGACAACTTCCCTGAGAGGTTTATAAGAAAAATTATTCTTGAGCCCTATTCTTTCCAGTAAAGCACTCATGGACACTCATTGTTTTGCCCAAGGCTGGAATCAAGACAACCAATTTTCTATAAATATGTTAATAAAAAAAGGAAGGGCAAGGAAAACCTCCATTCTCTGTTGGACTTGGAGGGAAATATAATTAACAAAGATGAAGAGAAGGCTGAGCTTCTTAACACCTACTTTGCCTCAGTTTTTACCAGTAAGACAGGTGGCCTGCAGGACAACTGGCCTCTGGAGCTGGTAGACAGAGATAGGAAGCCAAATAGCCCCCTTGTATTCCAGGAGGAAATAGTTAGGGACTTACTGAGCCATCTGGATCCTCACAAGTCTATGGGACCAGACAGGATCCATCCTAGGGTGATGAGGGAGCTGGCGAAAGAGCTTGCCAAGCTGGGGAGGTCCCATATGATTGGAAATTGGTGAATGTCACCCCAATCCACAAAAAGGGCTGCAAGGCTGAC
>VXBX01007086.1:1056929-1078785 GCA_013400415.1 Scytalopus superciliaris
TGAGATTGGATGTGGCACTGAGTGCCATGATCTAGTAAATGAACTGGAGTTGGACCAAGGGTTGGACTTGATGATCTTGGAGGTCTTTTCCAACGCAATCGATTCTATGATTCTATGATTCTATTCACAGCTGGGTCTTTCGACTTGCACTTTTCAAGCAACAGCACACCAGACTCTTTTGCATTCTATAAAATTATGAGGAATTGCCACCAAATTGGTAGAAACCTGGCTCTCCTTTGAGGACATGGTGCAAGCCAGCAGGGCTAGTTATCCCTCATAGATACTGTTTCAAATTTTTGATCCTTTGTCAGACTTAATGCAATAGAATACCTAACAAATATTTATTAAAAAAATATTTTTTTTTTGGCAACATGATCAGTAGATTTCCATCCCATAATAGACCTAAACAACTTTTGAAAAGACTAATAAGAAGTGTTTTAAACACAAAAAACTCACAAAAATTCCTAGAATAGTTTCACTTCATCAGAATAGATGTCTTGTATCTTTAACTTCTGTTACCCATAGTCCATGCTTTTTAACTCTACTAAATGAACAAATAGACATAGCAGTCCATGTAAACTGGATTTTCTTCTAGCAGTTATGTAGACAGATATTCAGCAGTTTTGACTATGCAGTAAGATTGACCATTACTAAGATATGCTTGAGTTTTTGCAGTGCTTATCTCCACTTCCAGGGCAGCATATTGAACACATCTCCTTCCTCACTTTCTAAATATATTTCATGATAATACAAACCCCAAGATTTAATAAAGCCCATTTTTGTGCACTTGCATGGACTGACCCTCTCTGCTTCCACAACCTACTTAGAGTCACTCCACCACAGTCTGTAAGTCATGTGGCACATACAAGCAAGCAGATACTTCCATGAATGAAACAGCACTAAATGGCTGTTCAGAACAAGAAACTGAAATGTTTACAGCCAGGGATATCTTGTGGCTCTTGGTCCTCGAGGGCACACCCAGGGTTTCTTGCTTTAAAAATTGTGCATCACACCATCTTAACTTAGTGGGTGCTGTATTGACTGCAATTGCCATCTCCTTTGAAATCTTTGCAGTACCTCTATCTACAGAGTAGTTGGGACAAAAAGTGTAGCAAGCTAGTGATACACAGACTTTTAGTTAAATGATTGTTTTAAGGAGTATACTCAGTTCTTACATCCATACCTCTTCTTTTAATAAAATTCAAGTCTTCCTCACTCTTTTTTGACCTTGGTGCACTGTAGTCTGAATTTGACTAAAGGAAATGAAAATTCCTGTGTAAGTTGGCTCTTGCCAGAGAAATGTAAAGTGTCTTCTACCTCAGTACTACATTGATTAAAAATGTTTATTTTGACAACAAAAATTACTATTAAACCGAATAAAAAATCTTCTATGATTTCAAAGAAAATAATAATATGGATTGAAGTAAAACTCATCAAGTAAGGCTAGTAGCTGCAAGTATTTTATAAGTACAGGTAAGAGACATTGGGGATTCAGCATAATTCTTGGAGTCAGGCTAAATGAGCTGTGATGGATTTCAATTATACAAATGACTCAATTTTGTCCATAATTTTTTTTTGTGTTCATATGTTGAATTAAAACTGTGCAAAGATAATTTGATTTATACTATAGTTTTGCTCTATAATATATACTTTCTCTTACTGAAAAATCCTTGTTCCACCTGTGCTTGCCATTCATTATGAAATTCATTACGTTGAGTGGATGAAAGTCTAAAGATATTGACATGTATTCATCGCACTATAAGCTTGACAGACCATAGCAGATTGAGCAGAAGATATCTGGAAGAAATCTTTAATACACCTAAGACTATGCTCTTCTTTTAGCTAACATGAGGGATGTGTAGGTGTCTTGACTAATAAAAAACATAAGACTGTCTGCAGTGACATCCTTCGTGACTACACTAAATTTTTGAGAAGTCACCTACTAGAAAGTCTAGAAAACTTGCCTGTATCTATTGATCTATCAAGTCTGGAAGGAAAAGAGAAAAAAAAAAAAAGAAAAGAGAAGTGTTTAAAAGAAAATGCTGCTAAAACATCCCTTGGCTTAAACATCCTACCTGTTCATATTGCTCAATTAAGTTTTCAGAGGGTAAATCTTCTGTTACTGAATGTTATAACTCCCATAGAAATAACTGGCAATCTTCAGCTGTGCTGGTTTCACACAGAGGATTGCATAACTCACTCAGGAACTCCAGTTTGACCTGGTCACATGAAAAATGCTTCTGAAGATGATGCCCTAAATAACCTACAAGAAGTACTAGCTAGGCAAGCAATTATTTCTGACAGTGCAACTGTCCGTACCTCCACTGAACACCAATGAGAAAAGCACTTAAAATTTAGACTATATTCATGGTCTAAAAATATCTTTATAATTGGGGAAAAAAATCAAATAATCTCTTATCATAAAGAAAATAAGAGCAGAATAAGCAGGAAATAGAAGAGCTTAGCTGGCCAAATCCATCCAAGCTCTGCGGTGTGGGGCTCATGTAAGTTCAGTTTATGATCATTTACTAATTGTACTTTAGTCGAATTCATTGGTAAATCTTAATACATGCAAACAAGATTGCACAGTTTTATAGGAAACAACAGTTGAAAAAAATGGTGGAAAAATGGAATTGGGAAGTAATGAGTGGGATATGTGGTGGAACACTATAATTCAGATTTTTTTCATATCAATGAAATGAGCAATGAGCAATGTAGTGCTCAAGCTTTTGATCCATGCAATAGGACTATTACTTCATACCAGCATTAAGCATCACCACTTTGAGGGAGCTTGTTTGGCTATCGGGTCTATGGGCTTTCTTCCTATGAATGCCAATTACTTACACACAAATTTCTACACTTCTTTTTTGGGATTCAGAGCATAGAAACATGCCACGATTATAAGGTTGTTCACCTTTATCCATTAGAAAAAGTGTTATTCCATTTTATCTGTACAGTGGTGTAATACAGTGACTAAAATTCACTGTCTGCATGCCCCAGAGCCAGTGTCACTGTGCTGATTGAGACCCGCTAAAAAGCAAGCCCCAAGAGAATTGTTCACAGGTACAAGTAAAATCTGGAACTTGCCTCCCTTGCCTCTCAAGGGTTTACTGGGTGCAGAGTTACATTTCTCCACACCACTTTTCTTTTCATGATAACTTTACTAAAGCTAGGGCAGATCTATTAGCTCATTCCCCCTGGGAACTAACAGTATATTTTGCCTCTAAAGTAGAAACTGTATTGCAGTTTTTGATCAGATGTCCTTTGTAAACACAATATAGCCTTGATTTTGAAGTGGAAGTGAGAACTAAAAAACATATGTTCCAAATCTGGGACATTTTTTTCCTCTCAATAAACATGAAAAATCTCAATTCTTTCTAGTACTCACATATCCATATTTAAATAACTCAATAATGAAAGCCAGGGCCTTGGACAGCAGCTGACCATTCATCACTGACACTTGGTATCAAATGAATCCATAAACAGATTTCTTTTTCTCATTAAATGCTTTTAAATATAGCCTGTCATAGAAAAACACAAGTGATTCAAGGACAAAACATCCTCCTCTGCCTATTGTCTCTGCTGACAGATTTGTGTCTCCCCCCAAAACCAAATATACTTCATTTATAGCCTAAGAAATATTTACACCAAGATAAAAATCCCACAAGAATTTTCTTGCTTTTCTTTTTGGATTTAAAAGTTAATTTTAAAAATTGCCTTCTGTTTCTGCTTGAAACACAGCATTCTGTAGTATTCAAGACAAATCACTTGTGTTAGACTGGAATCTTTTGGCCACAGAAAGCTATGAAATCATTGATTAGCATCTTCTGCATGAAAGCTGATATTACGGAATTGCTTTCCTTTACATTACAAAAACCAGCCCATGCATAACTTCAGTGTGTCTCCCTGTTCCTTCTGTCCTGAGGTGACTCGCCACTACAACACCCCACACCATGAAGCTTGGATGGCTTTGGCCATCTGAGCTCTTTTCTGGCTTGTGTTAGTCCCAGCCAGTTGAAGTCAACATTTGTGCTCATTAAAAAAAACTGTTAAAAGATAGCGGAGATGACACCGAATAAGAAAATCACGAGGCAAACATTTGGAAGCCTAACTGAAATGTTGGCATGGTGCTGATCTGTTAAGACTCGGGTATAAACTACATAAATCAGATGGACCTAGTGAGTAAACTACACAATGAAGGTGTACAAACCCCTGTGGGAAGTTTGAAGTTGTCATTTGAAAGAAAGCATTGGCAGATTTTCTACAGTGTTTTGCTACCAACTTGCCTAATACCCTTGGGCATAGCCAATTTTTCTGTTTCCATGTCTTCATCTGTCAAGATGAAATAAGAGCATACACAGTGAGAATGAAGTTACACACACTGAAGTCCTTAGGTAGGAGTTCAGTATTGCTAGTCAAAATATATATACAAAATGAGACTTTCCAAAATTACTCAGTTCATAAATCTTAATTCTACTTTGTCAGCTCCAGACAGGTTGCTTTTTCCTTCTCCTCTCTAAGATACCAGATACACAGAGTTTGTGGAACCAGCTTGTCTCAGTCAATACAGTAAATGTCTCCTGCCAAATCCCAGCTCAGCCTCAAAAGCCCAAGTAGCAAATGACCTGGGAGGTCTTGTGAAGTCTATCCTGAAAACTCTTCGGTTCATCAGGACTTGAAATAAATGAATTAAAGCTACCATGGGTATATTTACATACGTTAACATCACTCCTCCCAGTGCCTGTCCTAGGAACATGCACAATCTCCTTTAGATGCTGCTTCCCTTTCTCCTGTTTTCTAGCATGCCCCTTATCTCTTTGTTCTTGAATTGAATTTATACCCCAAGTGTAGAAAATTTTATACCCAAGAGGTAGAAAATTTTCTCTTATGTAGCAGCAGTGACCCCTGGGGAGCTTGAACCACAGTTTCTCATTTCAAATCATGTGAGCTCTGAATGCAGTATGAATATTTCTCTCTGATTGGTGTCAAGGTTGCTTCTGGACCATTTTTCTTGTTATTCCAATCTGGAAAAAGGTATTGAGCACAAAAGATCACAAACGTATTTGTTACCATGTGCATGAAACCATTTAATTTGTAATGGTAAGAAACTTCTATGAAAAAAAATGTTCAGCTCAGTATTTATCTGCAATGCACAATGTGAGTCAAGTATATTCACATGCTGGAATACGATTCTTATTCTTACAGTTTACCTGGGCAGACTCTGGGTCCCAACAGGGGTGTGTTCTATTAGTTTAGCAGATGGTGTCCCTAGACAGGACACTTCATCAATTTCTCTGCCGCTGTGGAATAACAAACTACACATCCAGATGTTTCTTTTCTGGAGCACAAGATTTTTCCCTGTGAACACCTTTTCAGAAATACTTAATTGTCTGTTTTCTTTGCTTATCTCTATTTTAGACATAAAATGCTGCCAGTTTCTTAGATTAATGTGGAAGATGTATTCAGAAAGTTAATTCTAATAAACTGTTGCATCATACTCCCAATATATTTCACTTTTGTTTGTCTTTTTTTTTTTTTTTCATCTTTCTTTGGTGAGACATTCACCACAATTTTTGTTTCTGTAAGTGATCCTTACCACTCATCTCCCTTCCAAACCTCTGCTCCAAAGCCATGCTTTGCCTCTCCAGAATTCTACAGTTTTGGTACTACATAGTTATATCTGCTTAATGCAGAGAAGTAGTTACAAGAAGGCCAACATCTCTGTGTCCTGAGAGCAGGTGATGTTTCCTTGGCTGGCCACAGCTCCTACTGCTACTTTGCCTATGTAATGGTTGAACACCACCTGCAGTCACTCCCCCATCCTCCAACCTGGAATCTGTATCCTCCTGGAAGGTTTGTGTTGCTACAGTCTCCCTGGGTCCTCCAAGGGCAGAAAGAAGTTACAGTAAACTCTATATACATCCTGTTCTGACACGTTTTCCTGGCAGCCTGGGGAGGTGCAGCCCTATTATACAACCTGTTGTTAGCATGTGTTCCTGTTCCACAAATAGATGTGAACTATTACTCCAACCCTCCATTTACGACTGGAAAACATGCCTACAAAAGGAGATAATTAACTCAATTTTGAAAAAGCAGGTGGATTCAGAGAAGGAAAGGAAAAAATGCACCTTCATTACAAGAGTCATTGTGAGGCACATCTTTATTTCAAAATTCTTTATCACAGGATTATTCCTTTTGTGTATTCATATGCACTTGTTGGCCTCACCAATTTATTCAGTATCTGTGCATGGAAAAGAGAAATGGAGTCTGTGAGAATGCACACACATCATCAAGAGAATACATTTATTTTATTTAAGTTCTAGGTTGCACATTCTGCCCTCTCTTATATTCCTGAATTTATTAGTAAGGCATCAAAGACAATGAAAAGTGATGGCTTTTGGTGATAGAATCCAGCTTGACTTTTGGTTTGTAGATCATGCACATACTGTTGGCAGTTATCAGTAAACTTTTTTATTGTTAAAGGAAAAAAACATGGCGTGCAAGTCACTGAGTGATAACATCCACAGAATTCTTAAAGGAAACTTAGAATAATTTTCCAGCCTGGAAATCTACATTAATCCATTTCCTCCTCTCATCAGCAATTGGAAAGCCTAAAACCGAGCATAAAGTTTTCTTACCGTTGATGTACTTCTACACACTAATGAGTTGTGTATTTAGTAAGGAAAGAGAAATTTGATTTTGTGTGTCAGAAGCATCACTGAATAGAAGAAAAACTTACCAGAAAGAATTATAACAGGAACACACATGAGATATACAGTTGTGTTTAGACGAATATTAAAAGAACTGTAAAATGCTAGCTTTAAATTTTACCTATATATGCACTTCTAGTTACTTGCCTGAACTTACTCATGCATTGAGTAATTCAGTTCTAAAGCTTACCTCTACTATAAACAGACAGTTTTCGTGCCATAATACAATTCAAAATCAGAAGCCCAGGAACCATAAAATGGCACTACACTCTTGTCCTTTATTGTTGATTAATCATCACAAAACAGATTTCTGACAAACAGCAGATTTAGCAGTCAAATTCAGCACTTACTGCATTTGTTCCTGCCTGTCCCTTCTCATTTATAAAATCTGCTAACTACAGAAACAAGCTGGGGAAATCTTGCATGTCTAAAATTAGAAAGTAGATTGAGGATGAAATTCCACATGAGTATGTAATGAAGAGTATTCCTGTCATAATTGTTACTATCTACTAGGGAGACTGTGAGATGGAATCATTTATTTGTTGGTATTTATCTTCCCCCCATATGAAAAATAGCAAAGTGTATATCTTAGATGACATAATTTATATTACAGAAAACAATACTCACAGGAAACACTTAGAAACTTTACTAATGGAACATAAGGATACATTATAATATTTTTATAGATAATGATAATGTGCTTTATTCATTACCACTTTGTTTCTGGAGAGAGTATAATTAAATGTATAACCCAAATATGGGTTTGTGTACATCAAAAGATTTAAAAGTTTCCAAGCTCTGGTTCTTATTTTTCTGCTTCATATATACCTACATGTACTATGAATGTGTTCATGTTACTGGAATACAAGCAGTGACCTTTTTTTTTGTTCAAGATTTTTCAAACACTTTTCTGAACACTGCCAACAGAGCCTGATGTACCCTGGTATCCTTCAGCAGACGGCTGAACAGAGGATGGCAAAAAAAAGATAGAACAGTCAAAAAGGTCTTTGCAACCAGGCTTGATACAACTCTTAGATCCTGTCTTTGTATCTTTGCTGCAATGTCAGCTCTCTGGCTTCCTTTTAAAAATTTATGTTTATCCCTGATCCTGTACAATCCCATCTTTTAGAGTTTTGTATAGACTGTCTAGACCAAACTTTTTTGAGAGGATAGAGGGTATTGCCACAAGATTTTTTAAAAGTCTGTGCTCAGTTGTAACTCCTTCCCTGCCTTTCAGTAATGCAATTTGTTAAGTTGTCATTTACAGTTTTATGAAATCAATTTATGTCCAGAAAAATAAAGTAACTGACCAATCTTGCTCAAAGGGACTTCACTCACAAAAGGCAGGTACCACTGAAATTAATGACAGCAGCTGCTTTTTTGGTCAGACAGAAAGCTTAGGGTTAATAGCTAAGGGCTTTATAGTAATTGGTGGAATTCTGGTACTATTCAAGACAATGGCAAATCTCCAAATGGAGTGTGGATTTCATCCCTTAAGGAACAGAGATGCACCACATAAACAACTGGAGTTAACGTGTGTACAGCCTATCAGAAGCATTAATACAGTTGGTTTCTGCAGACTTGACTGTTAAACCTTCCTTTCAGCTCTTCAGTTCCACACATTATACAGTGGTTTGAGTTGGAAGGGACATTTAAAAGTCATCCAGTCCAACAGCCAATGTAATGCCCTACAGGCCAAACTTTTATCTGTTTATGGCTGTAAAATATAGCCCTGTGCCTCATATTATAGGCTATTAATCCCCCTCCCAATTGTTTTTAAAATATTAATTCCAGAAAGCATTGCAATACTGTGTTCTGGCTTAAGCTTGCAGGGTGAAAAATCACTTACCTAGTTTTCCTTCATTTCTAGTGATTGAGACTTTGTAACCTGATACGTTAACTGTAAGTTTAGCTGGAAGTTTGGGAGTGGCACAATTCCTCAGGATCCACAAAGATCAATAATAGTCAATTAAAATTAGCTGTACTCCGTCAAAAATACAACTAACAGTCTTCTAAAGTGTTAAACATCCTAAAAGTTGTAATTTTCCTCTATGAAAAGTCACACAAGGTATTACCTACAAACAGCAGAAAATATAATGGAAGTACTGTGTCAGAAGTAGTAACTGTTGCTTTGAACAGCATTTGTAGACAAGGATCCCCAAAAAGCTTAAAATGAGAAGTAGGGTTAACACTTAAAATTACATATTGCTTAGTAGTCTAAGCTGTACTAAAGGATGACTTTGACATTTAGTAGCACATAGACTTTCAGTGAGTCTTAGACTGAATGTCTAATCTTAAAGCAGAGTTTAGACTTGGTCTCAAGTCACTTAAACAAGTAAATTGTCTAAGTTTATTCCTACTGAAAGTTATCCCAGAAGCAGACAGGCTGAATGCTGAGCACCCACCAGCAGCACTGCATCATCTAGAGAGTATTTTGTGAAGCTCTCCCTCAAATCAAATGATGGTGATGCACGGTGAAAGTTTAGCCTAATTCAGACTTGCAGTAGGGAACTCAGAGTTGGGAACACTGCCTTTAGTTGTTTTTTTTTTTCTCCTTTTTTCATTTTTAAATATTAATGGTTTAAAGATCAAAAGCCAGCCTCTGTCCCATGTGCTATGTGCAGAACTCCCACTGTGGTCAGTGGGAGTATCACAAACATATCCGGGGCAGAATGTGACCTTGCTTTCTACACAGCCTTTTTGGGTAACATCAATATTTCAAAATTGACCATCAATTAGATTTACATCAAGCATAGTTTTGACAAAATAGCTAATGAAGAACAGAACATTGTGCTGACCTTTGGGGTGAACTCCATCTTTTGTTAGCAAATTGTTCAATGAATTGAAATTGTGAATCCCAACAGGCCCATATTTATTTTGTCATGTAAACTGCTAGTACTCTGCTGTACTGTGTAAAGTCCATATGTGGATTCTATGAAGATGAAATAAAGATATAGAAAAGGAATTTTGTGTAGATTTAAAAAAACCCAAAAATATCAAGAACATTGTTCACAGTTCACCTGATGAAGACTGTAAAGGAATAGTTCTGGCTGCATTGAAAAGGTAAAAAAAAGAAGGGAAAAAAAATCACATTCCTTCAATCTTTTTATACAAAACTCACGCAATCAACAAATAAACCCAATTCTAACTAACAACATAAAGTTGGAATCCAAATTATATGCACACTGTGAATTGCACTCCTACACCATCTTTATCCTCAGCAAGCAGACTGTATCCTATTAATATCTATCAGTAGTTTGATAAACTTTCATTCATGTAGTATTACTATTTCAGAAAATGATTATGTAATGAAAATAAAATTCAGAAAGGGGACAGATTATGTTTCTTCTAAGGAAAACTAAAATATTATCAAAATACACCTAGTTTTAAAGATTAAAAAGCCAAATATTAATAAAAGTACATTTGTAAAGTTAAAGTCTCTATGATAAACAGAAGTGTTATAGTTATTTTCCTTGATAGAGCTTTTTTTCTTGTATAGTAATTGTTCAGCATAAACAGTCATCATTAGCAGCAGAGTGCTCAAGTACATTATAAAAGTCCTAAGATAGGCAGTGGCTTATACATACCACTCTTGTAATCTATACATACTGTGTCCTCTCTCGTGATAGCTTAAATTACATGTCTGAGAAGACCAAAGCAGAAAGGATATACAATGTGATAACCTTACCACAGAAGTTAAGAAAACATGTTGCTCCAGGTGGTGCTAGCAGGAAGGGAAAGGAGTAGGGCTCATTCCCTTGTTATCTCAACCAGCCTTTAACTGCTGGACCACGAGCTCACAGCTGGAAGAAGCAAGGGATCCTGAAGTGTGGAAACTACCCAGTGCCATAAGAGCCACTGGTGAGAGGAGCATGGGCAGGTGGGTGCCTAGGGACCCTCCACTGGGAAGCACTGGTGTGTTTCATACCCCTTGATGGTCTTGCTGAAGGGCAAACAGAAACAAAAGCATGTTGCTGTGAGCAGGCTCCACTGCTGTATTGTTGACTTTGAAATAATCTCTCAGAGGAGGTAAGTCTCTTCACTGATGTAAATGCTTTTCACCTGCTGGCAAACAGCATACTGAAAATCTGCAGTTGTAGTATAATTCCTACCTGAGCCAGAATCTGCACAAAGAGTAATAGTTGAAAATGTCACTTAATGAAGGTGACAGGATGGTCATGGAGTGGCTATTTTGTGAAAATAAATGCCTGAATCAGTCCCAGGTTAGGCTCTGTGAACACACTGCAGTGATCCCCAGCTTTCCATGCACTCAGATAATATGATCTATTGTCAACTAGCTGCACAGCTTTAGGCATTCAGAACCCATTAAGGGTCAAAGTGCATGGAGAATGATGTTTCAGGTCAATGGCACAACTGCAACATACTCTCACTTGATCTGTAAAATTCACTTCTTGCCAATACTCATTGTCAATCCTCTGTTTCTTAGCTATATGGCCATGGTGTCTGCAATAGCTGAGAAATGGCTCAAGGACACCAGTGAGCCTACACAGTGCTATAATGCTTAAACCAGTGAGAATTACATTTAAGATGTCAGACTTCATGTGCATCCCCTAGGAATACTCATATTTAGAGAAGAAGAAAGCTTCTGGTCAGAGTATAAGCTAACTACTACCTGACTCAAGTTTAACCGATACATTCTCAATTTCCAGGCTGTATTTTACTGTCCATTATATTATTCTCACTTCCTCTGGAAGTATATAGCAGAGCCAGATCAAGAAGAAAATTATGGAGTAGATGTTAAAACAGCAAGTCACATAACCCCAAATTGCACAGTTCATCTTTTCAGCCTAACCTTATGCTCATGTTTATTTAAATTAAAATCAAAATAAATGTGGAATTTGTTGAACTGGCACCAATTTCACTGCATCAATCACAATATAAACTAGTAAGAAAGGATTTATTCAGGAGTCAATCTATGGATTTGTCTTTATCACAAAAAGTTAAATGAATAAATTGGTCAATGTATCTGGCACAGGTTTTTCCTTTGAAAAAAGAAAAAGGGTAAAAATGTTATGTAGGGCTTTTTCATTAGGAAAGCCCAAACAGACTGTCAGTATAATGCAGAGCATCATTTTACTTAATGTAACAACCAGCATCCAGGAGAAAAGAGAGCTTTCAAAAAAACCCTTCAGCAGAGCAATGGCAGATCTAGGAACACAAAAAAAGGAAAAATCCCAATTTACAAATTATATTCCACCAAAATTTAGATTTTAAAGGCAACTTTTGGTTCTCTTACAGCTGACTATACCTTCAGCCAGACTTGGGCACCTCTAATAGTATGAATGGCCACAGCACAGCCCCAGTTCAGAAGCCACATGTAGGATAGTTGTACCACCTGCCTCCAGAACAACGTGCTGCCTCTTGGTGAGATCCACATACTCAGGTACAGCATCTCAGCAATGCAGCCACGTGGCTTGTAGACCAGACCTGCCTTCTGGGGCAGAAGGAAAGAGAATTTGTCAGTACCAGTCTGACAGTGCTGTGGGATTCAGCACAGGGTATAGGGAAAGTGATATTAGTGCACATACCCTTGGCAAATGACAAAGCACAGAAAGGGCTAATGCTACTGCCCAATTTGGCAACTGCAGCCCAAGGTCCTCAGCAGCCCTTAGCAGTACCAAGAGATGTCCCACCTCCAGAGACATCTTCACAAACAACATATGGAAAGGTGTTTGTGATAAGATATAACAGTGGCAAATATTCTTGGAGAATACTGAAAGATAAAATCCAACAGATGCATGGAATGAATGTATAAATCTTTCCCAAGATCTCATTTAAGACCAGGACATGACCTCCTTGGGTCATGGGCTTCTACATTCCTAGGATGCCTAGGCATGAGAAGGCCACAACTGCAACAGCTATGTAACAACTACATATCCCCACTCTCCCAAAATATTTTGGAGTTCTGACTGGAACAGCCTGGACTTATAAAATAAGGGATTTGCACTGAGATACTGCAAGTCCCATCTGTGGAGGACAAAATTAATGTACTAATTTCAAACCACATAAATCACGGAGATGACTAACCATTCCCATCTACCTTCCAAAGACAAAGTAATTTATAGAAGTAATCCCATGCAGCCGGGATGTCAAAGAAGAGGAGAAAAGTGCTTGAAATACATATCTCAGATCAGAAAACTAATACATGATCTGATATCTTTGCTTTTTCAAGCAGCTCTAGATTTATTGAAGCAGATTCTCATCTGAAGTAAATCAACATCCTTTATTAAATCAATTAGCAGTGTTTTCCTGATTCTCATTAGATGGTGATTGGGCTTCTGGAATGACTGAGGTCAAGAAGCACTGGGGAAGTCTCAGGAGGATACACATGGTTGTTAGGAGATTTCCTGATTCCAGAGCAAGCAAAAGCCACTGCTTCAGAAAGAGCAGGTATTCTTATAAAAGGTGCTTATACTTAATACTTATGGAAAAAGATGGATTCTGAGTTTTTGTATAGTGGGTGGGAGGCAGTGAAATTAAGTATTAATCAGCCAAATTAATTTTTAGTTTTTGGGGGCTTTGCACTGGCTGACAAAACAAGCCATCTAATTAGCAAAGATTAAATAAAGGCTTTTAAATTTGGCTTATCAGCATGACTATTGACAGTAGTACTACTTTAATCCATAAAAGGAGAATAAAACTTTGGAGCTTTGCATAACACTAAAATTATCTCTGTGAATAGTTTCTCTGGATAATAAAAAACAGTGCTTGCTTCATAGTGCTCTGCAACACTTCAGAGCAAGGACTTTCACAAATAAATGCTTCTGATATGTGGTTTTCAGTTTCACCTGATTTTGCATTCTGTGGACACGCCTATTAACAACTACCGACTTTAAAGTAAACAAAGATATCAAAGCCAAGAGTGGCCTTTAGGGTGAAAAAAAATTAAAAAACAGGGCCACTTCAGCAGAGGCAAGTAATGTCAAGTAAAAGCAGCAGAAGTGTGTTTAGTTGGGTTTGTTTTCAACAAAGAAACAAACAAAACCCCAAAACAAACAAACAAACAAAAAAATGGAATAGGCCAGAGCTAGAAAAGTATGAATTTTGTCTGAAACTGGGTCTGTGGTTTGCTCATCTTTGGTCTAGTGACAAATGGCTGGTTAGGTACCATCATAAGTAAGAAATATTTGTAAAAGATTAGAGGATTATTACCTGCTTACAGGAAGAACTGTAACAGGTGTCTGTCCTTTCCTCAAATCTACAGTCTCAGTTACATAGCTTGTTTTTTACTTTATTCTTCAAGCCAAGCTCTTTCAGATTTCTAGGTTTCAGATTATGCAAGTTTATTTGCAGTTTACAGAAAGAATGAGAAGATAAGAGACTTCAAACCTGGCTCTCCACCACTTAACTTTCAAACAGACTAAATCCTGAGAGCAAATTTGTTCTGGGTACAACGTACATTCTTTTGATTCACTGACCATGAAATTCACATTCTGTCAGGACCAAGGTTTGTATTTCCCTCTGTTTTGCAGCACAGCTACTGAACCAGACCTGCCACTGCTAACTTAAACTTCTCTTTCTTCATGCCAAGTCCGTGAAGAGGGCTTTTAACTAAAGTTACCAAGGGAGGGGAACCTCAGTCCATCCCACTTCAATCAGTTTGGTGTCAGTGCCAGCCATAGGTGCCCAGGGTCTGGAGAAGAGGGATCACAGGTCAGCAGGAGACCTGAAAAGCAGCACAAAACAATTCCAGCCACTTCAGCCATTAGGTCAGACTCATCAGAAGTCCAGCCCAAATGCTTCTGTGCAAACATACACGGCGTGGGGAATGAACAGGAGGAGTTAGAGATGTGCACATGCCTGCAGGGCCACCATTTTATTGGCTCCCTGCGTAAGAAGGATGTGTACTGAGAGACAGGGTCCAGAGGAGGGCCACAAAGATGATCAGAGAATGGGAGCACCTCTCCTACTAAGACAGGCTGAGTAAGTTGAGGTTGTTCAGCCTGGAGAAGAGAAGGCTCCAGGGGGACTTTATAGCAGCCTTCCAGTACCTAAAGGGGGCATACAGGAAAGCTGGAGAGGGACCTTTTTACAAGGACATGGAGTGATAGAACAAGGGAGAATTGCTTTAAACTGAAGGACAGTAAATTCAGATTAGATATTAGGAAGCAATTCTTGATTGTGAGGATGGTGAGGCATTTGAATAGGTTGACCATGGGAGTTACGGATGCCCCATCCCTGGAAGTGTTCAAGGCCAGGCTGGATGAGGCACTGAGCAACCTGGCCTAGTAGAAGGTGTCCCTGCCCATGGAAGGGGGGTTGGAACTAGATGATCCACAGTTTGTAATAATTCAAACTTTGTGAAAATACTCACAGAACAAGGTGTTATACTGGTTAAAAACTATATGTTTATGAAAGTATATATTCTTTTGGTAAAAAATAAATTCATTAGAATATTTTGTCTTGAAAAAAACATTAGATAATGGATTCATATGACTTAGTTTACATAAAGTTTGATACATATTTAATCATAATTATAGACATTTTCATTTCAATTTATGTGTGTCAACAATATTTCAGTGCATGCTTTTTGTTTTGTTTTTGAAGTTATAGCCAGTAGCTACAATATAAGAAAAAACTGGTATTCATCTTTCACCTTCTGAAGTTATATAGATGAACAGTAGCTTGGTCTGGTAGTCTAACATGTCTTAGTGACAGGAATGGGCCTGTAAATGAGCTATCCATGAGACAGCAACTCCCTGAAAAATGTACACCTAACTTCAGAAAGCACTTTTTTTAAAGGGTTAAGTTACAAAATAAGCTTCTACTGATCTGATAATACTTCCCCCTGCTCTCCCAAACTCCCATTAAAAGAAAGAGAGAAAGAGAGAAAGAAAGAGAGAAAGAAAGAAAGAAAGAAAGAGAGAAGGAAAGAGAGAAGGAAAGAAAGAAAGAAAGAAAGAAAGAAAGAAAGAAAGAAGAGAAAGAAAGAAATGAAAGAAAGAAAGGAAAGAAAGAAAGGAAAGAAAGAAAGGAAAGAAAGAAAGAAAGAAAGAAAAAAAGAAAGAAAGAAAGAAAGAAAGAAAGAAAGAAAGAAGAGAAAGAAAGAAGAGAAAAGATTTCTCTCCTCCATGAAGGATAATGTAGCCAGACAACACAGTGACTGATTTGTTTGCCATGGATTTGCTTGTTTCTGCAGTCTAATGTGCTTCATATTTTTAAACAAATTGATTTCAGCTCTGCAATTCAGTGGGGAATTGTCATCTACTTTTCTGATAACTATCACACTCTGTATTTCATCACCTTACCAGACCACTAACATCAGCTTTGCTGATATTGATTCATAAAATAGAAAGTTTAGTTTTTAAAAGTTCCTTTTATGAATGGACAGCCTGGGGTCTGATGCAGCTCTTGGCATCAGCTTTAGGATTTACCTTTTCTTGCATGGAATTTTCTCTGCTCAAAGGTGTGAACATGAAAAGTCATATACTGTCTAATTCATGTGAAGCTTTCAGTGGGCTTCCAGATATTATCTTAATGTTTACAAATAGATGTGTACCTACCCATGTTAAAAAAAGAAATCAAAAAAAATGCTCCACTTAAAATGTAGCCAAGTGTTTCACAACGTTGCTTACACTGATGAGTGCCTTTAAGATTTCTACTAGTAGTGTATTGCTTATCATCTGTTGCTAAATCCCCAGTTGGACACAGGTTTCATGCAAAACAGAACAGAAGCCAACCTGTTCAAGACAGAGCAGCATTTTACAGGGCCGGCGGACTCCTCAGCTGGTGTGACATCTATTCTCACTTCTAGACCCTAAATGTAGAGTTACTTATTTACATTAAGTTTAAAGCTATACTCTGAAATTCTCAGGCACTTCACTGCACTACAATTTCAAAACTGTGAAAACCAATGCGTGATAATAGGGGGGGAAAAAGTATTTGTACAGATTGTAGTATGGAGAAAACAGCAACAGCTGCAACGCAGGCTGCCTTGCCAAATGGCACATGCCAGGGTTTGAATAAATTACACTATAATTGGGCAAAAAGTCTGGATATTAACAGGGAACATTACATAATGCTGCTAACCGGTAATAAAGAGATAGAATATGGCATTACACGAAACAGTTTAAAAAATAAATTGTAAAATAATGTGCTTTCATTGAGAATGATCAGAAATTAATGCTATTTCCATGATTTCAAATATTTTATCTTTGAGACAACTTTTTGACTTTGTTCCAAAGTTAAAACTTTGGTTTTAGTGAACATTGGGAACACACACACAGTGTCAGTTGTCAAATAATTATTTTACATTATAGATTAGTGTCATAAAGGGTGTTTTCAGCAACAGCTGATGTACTATTTTCATCAATTCTGTCTTAATAAAGCCTTGCCTTACCTTAAAGTGAAACAAAACAACAAGAATAATAAAAGAAATCAAACTAAGTAGAATTTAAAAAAACTTTCTACCTAGGAAGAGGTAAGGAGTTCCCAGCAAATTCAGCAATGGGCATGTCTGAAGGAAGTGACACACTAGGAATCCATTTAAAGGCTTTTTCTTCCCTCCCAGAGAAGTTGGCTAATATTGGTTAACTGCTAATGAAGTGCTCCTACAGGCCTTGCAGAGAAAATCCACTCCATCTTTGTTCAAAATGGGTATAGAATTGTGAAATATTGAATATTATGAGTTATGGTAACAAGAGTTCTTCATAATTAAATTAGTAAAAGTAGCCTTGAGTAAATTTTTCCCACTGTAAATCTTATCTAGTGTGTAAAAGTCTATCACTCACACACTTAACCAATCACTGTATAGGACCATTTGCTTCTTGAAAACAAATGCCAGTTTGCTGATTCTTGCTCTGTTCAAAAAAACCCTTCCAGATATGTTCTATTTCAAATTCTTGATGGCTAACCATTAATATCAAGGTTAAATTCATAACAATCTTGATACAGAAATGTGGTTTATTTAAAACGTAAACACATAAAGATCCATTATCTTAAGATATATGGCTAATTTGTGTACTACATTCCCTGGTTTAAAGAACGCATTTTAGCAGATAATCTACAGCATACTTTATTCTCCATAATGGCACTCATGGGAATTTTACATTCCATTCAGTTTTCTATTTTATGCTCATGATTTAAGTACTCATACTAATAATACTAATAGTTCAGTGCTCATCAGCAATATGTGCTTGAAAAGAAAAAAAAAGCAAAAAAAAAAAGCAAAAAAAAGAACTATCTGCTTTCAGTGTTTTCGATTCAGCTAAGTATTAACATTTCTATGTTACCTCATTAATAAGAACTTGAGGCAGTTTCACTGTAGGATTTAGGCAGCTGAGTGGACTAGAATCACAGAATCAGAGAATCATTGCGGTTGAAAAAGACCTCTGAGACCACTGAGTCCAGCCTTTGACTGATTACTACCTTGTCAACCAGACGATGGCACTAAGTGCCACTTCCAGTCGTTTTTAGAACACCTTCAGCAATGTTGACTCCACCACTTCCCTGGGCAGTCCATTTCAATGCTTTAACAGCCCTTTCCATGAAGAAATTCTGCCTGATGCTGAGCCTGAACCTCCCCTGGCACAGCTTAAGGCTATGTCCTCTTGTCCTGTTGTTAGTTATTTGTGAGAAGAGACCAACCCCCACCTCACTACAACCTCCTTTCAGGCAGTTGTGGAGAGCAGGAAGGTCTCCCCTGAACCTCCTTTTCTTCAGGCTAAACAACCCCAGTTGTCTCAGCCACTCCTCATAGGGCTTANATTGCGGTTGAAAAAGACCTCTGAGACCACTGAGTCCAGCCTTTGACTGATTACTACCTTGTCAACCAGACGATGGCACTAAGTGCCACTTCCAGTCGTTTTTAGAACACCTTCAGCAATGTTGACTCCACCACTTCCCTGGGCAGTCCATTTCAATGCTTTAACAGCCCTTTCCATGAAGAAATTCTGCCTGATGCTGAGCCTGAACCTCCCCTGGCACAGCTTAAGGCTATGTCCTCTTGTCCTGTTGTTAGTTATTTGTGAGAAGAGACCAACCCCCACCTCACTACAACCTCCTTTCAGGCAGTTGTGGAGAGCAGGAAGGTCTCCCCTGAACCTCCTTTTCTTCAGGCTAAACAACCCCAGTTGTCTCAGCCACTCCTCATAGGGCTTACCCTCTAGACCCTTCACCAGCTTTGTTGCCCTTCTCTGGACCTGCTCCAGCACCTCAAAGTCCTTCCTGAACTGAGGGGCCCAGACCTGGACACAGCACTTGAGGGGCAGCCTCATCAGTGCTGAGTACAGAGGGACAGTTCCTTCCCTGTTCCTGCTGGCCACACTATTTCTGTTACAGACCAGGACATCATTGGCCTTCTTGGCCACCTGCACACACTGCTGACTCATGTTTAGCTGCTGTCTACCAGCACCCCCAGGTCCTTTACTGCTGGGCCACTTTCCAGCCAGTCGTTCCCCAGCCTGTAGCACTGCATGGAGTTGTCGTGCCCAAAGTGTAGAACCCGGCACTCAGCCTTACTGAACCTCATACCTTTCATCTTGGTCCACTGATCCAGTCTGTCCAGATCCCTCTGCAGAGCCTTCCTACCCTCCAGCAGATCAACACTCTCACCCAACTTGGTGTTGTCAAAAATTTACTGATGATACCACTCGATCCCTTCATCCAGATCATCAGTAAAGACATTAAGCAGGATTGACTCCAATGCTGAACCTTGGGGAACCACACTAGTGACCAGCCACCAACTGGATTTAACACCATTCACCACCACTCTCTGGGACTGGCCATCCAGCCAGGTTTTAACATAGCAAAGACTGCAACTGTCCAAGCTGTGGGCTGCCAGCTTCTCCAGAACAATGTGGCAGAAAGGATCAAAGACTGGATAAAAAAATACAGTAGGAATACAAAATTTTAGATCCAAAGGAAACCCCTCAAAACTTCATCTAATTAATTTGTTTGTAATCTATACAGTTCTCTAAGTGCCTTCTTTTCACAACTGGTGCTGCCTTCTTTGAATGACTTGCTACTGGTCTCCTTCCTTAATCTGCTGGAGACCCTCAGGTGATCTGTCCCTTTGCTTAAGCCACTCAGTGGGGTACAAGTCTCTAGTGCAACATGGGCATAGGAAAGCAAGGCTCAGCTGTGCACCCACAGATCATTGCAGGAGCAGAGCTCCCTACCCTACTGCTGTGAACAGCACTGCAAGGAATTTGCCCACCTCACAATTGCTCTTACATTCTGGGAATGCTCGACCATCCACCTGAGGAACAAGACCTTTGCATCTTCATACCTCACTGAGCAATCTGATATAGGAGGTGCCATCCCTGTTCATGTCAGGGGGGGTTAGACCTAGATGATTTTAAGGTCTGTTCCAAGCCAAGCCTTTCTATTATTTTATGATTTTCTATTATTCTACAGTACTACAACAAAGTAAAAAGAAACAAAAAAATCCACAAACAAACAAACAAACCCCAAACAAACAAACAATTCTGTTAAAATCCAGTTTAAACCAGTTAGGTATTCTATGGAAGTTGACAGACTTCAACTGCTGAATATCATGCTCACATTTGTTTAAAAACTTTGTAAGCTTTGGAACACACTGAGGAACTTCACTGCAAATATTACTTTACTCAAAGTGAGCCTTCTGATTTGGCATGGAAGTGACTGTGTACAGATCCTGATCTCCTAGACTGCAGACCTAGTGTCTTGACTCTTTTTAGGACATGCTTTTGAGTCCTCTGGATTTATAATGAGCAACTGGGTCTGAGCACTAAATATACATACAACATGTGAAATACTGTAGCAGCCTCATACAATGGTTTTGGTGGCAAAGCTAGCCTGAGAAGTTTCTTGCTCTTTTCATCCCTTTGTACTACACATGTGGAACAAAAGATGCAGTATCCTATGGTTTGTATATGGGAAATGAAGGGGTTAGGAGCATAGAGATGATGTCAGGACTGTCCTAAAATGGCTTTTTTTTTTTTTGCAGATGCATGTGCCCTCAGCTTCATCTGCCTTGAAAACCCCATGACACTATAGATATGCCTTAAGTAATGCACAGGTTTAAGCAGATCACTGAACAGTGGCAGTAAGAACTTAGTTTCAGGAAGCCACTGGGACTGAAAGGAAACGAGAGGTTTTTTTTTTTCTTTTTTAACGTTTGCACATTTTCCTTTAGTGACACCTAGTGCTTCCAGGAAATACTTTTAAAGCAATGCTGCTCTCAAGCTTATAGGTTATTTTTTCCTCTTACCTCAGTAACAAAAAATTGAACTGTATGTGCACAGAGATCTAACTGTGAAAGGCAAAAATCAGTTGCTTTTCTGGTTGACTTCACAAAGTGCATTAACAGCTCATGAAATCAGTGAAATATCTGTTAAGTTTGGGCACAACTACACTTGCCTCACAAAAACCACATTGAAAAAAACCCGTGATTACAGAATAAAGAGGTTAATCACTTTTGTAACAATACACAGAATAAGCAGCAACTACACTTAGGTAACTATACTTAGCATTGGGCCTATCTTTAATTGTGTGATCAATTTTTAGTTATTCAGTTCTTGACCAATTCTAACCAGAACTGTTACCTCCTATGAGGCCATTCAAAATGTAATGGGCACTTATTTATTTTTGAAGACAAAAATAGAGTTCAAATTACTGGTTCTGTAACATTTTTTATTATTATTATTTTTAGTTTCACATTTTTAGTGCCAATTCACATACCCAAATGCTCAAAACAGAGTCCTGACAGCACTCACTTCCTCTGCAGTGCACTATGGTGGGAGACACATTTCTTCAGAAACAATAAGGTCAATTTTGTTTCTTTTCTGAGCTGCCCAAAGTATAATTTCTGCTAAAATTAATATATACTTGTGTGCTGGCTGATCTTGTGACTGATTTCTAGTTGTTCTGACAGCTGAAGCTGTAGTATGGGCTGTCACTGAAGTCAATAGAAAAACTTGTCACTAACTTCAGCAGGAGTTGGAGCAGGAGCTTTACAAGCTGTGCTTAAGATTTTAACAAGTCCTTAGAGGCTTCAAGGGGCTACAACATATCTAAAAATGTCTTTTCCTCTTGTTCTGAATAGATTGTAATGCTGCAATGGATAGGCTTCTTCACCCATTGTGTCAAAAAAAAAAAAAAAAAAAAATGAAAAAACCTCACCCCCGACCTTTTGAGTTACATTT
>VXBX01007086.1:1078791-1096726 GCA_013400415.1 Scytalopus superciliaris
AAAAAATTCAGCAGACTATCACCCCAGCCTTTGAGTTACATTTACATGTGAAAATTTACCCCAACAGAGATTTTATCACTCAGTAATATTTTTATGATATTTGAACACAAGAACAAAGCAGACTTAAATGCATTTTTAGGGCATCATTAAGCATAACTTCATGGCTATTTTTTTAGTATTGTTTTAATAATTATATCCTTATTATGAATAATTATTGATACTTATTAAATTTTGTGCTTACATGAATAGGTAATATTAAAACCACAGAAAGTTTAAACTGCTCATCCTTTTGCCATATCTTTGGTTTTGCTTCCATGGCTGCACACACTTATTTTTTAAAGGATGGGGGAAAGCATCAGGAAAGTCTGGCACTTCCTCCACATTAGCCTAGGATATCTTCAGTTATTTCAACTCCTGGTAGCATGCCCTGCCTAGCTTCTGTCTCTAGTTACTCCCATTACACTAAAAAGCGTTTCTGTGCTTGAGCTACCCAGTTTTCAAATTGAACTCTTACACTGATAAGCTCAGCTTTCCATGCCAATGCCTTTCAAAGTATGGTGGAACAGTATTACAAGCCATTTTCTCCTCCAGCATTGGCAAATGCAGAGAAAATGTTACATGATAATTTTTCCTTTTTTTTTTTTTTTCTTTAGTGGGAATAATGAACGTATCATGCTATATGAGAAAGTTAAAAAGATTATTGCATTCTGATTAAAAGAAACTGAATTTAGTTCCTATCAGATGGTGCAAAACCAGAAAGTTAAAGACTTCTCCACTAAAAACTGATAAAGGACAGAATATGTTTCACTACCTTCAATTAAGTTTACAGTGCTATTTGTCTAGACTAAATTTGCTACATTTGTGTTACAAGAAAAGCAGATCCACAGCTGGAGCTATTTAATTTAAACATTCCTTTGCATCCCAGGGATGAAAACAGTCATCAGCCATGTTCCAACTAAGAAATATGGGTTGATGTGCTTAACTCAGAGTGACTGTATTTGTACCACCCTGGCACCACCTGACACCTTAGTGATGTTTTGAGAAAGCACCACTAAATTGCCACCAAACTTCAGGAAATAAGGCACCAGCAAAACAGTTAATTTTAATGTTATTTTAATTAGGACATAGCTAAATGTAGCTGAACTACTGAGTAAACTATAGTGGGAAAAGGGCTGTATGCGACATACATGACTTACGCCATATGTGGCAACATCAGTGGGCTTACCCCAACTGGGTACATGTTATAACAGTAGAAGGCATGTTGGGTATTACATCAGTCACAGAGACAATCTACTGTGTAAATCTTATGTCTTCATCATATAAGAATGAGGTTTCGTTTCCTCGATTCAGTATTTTTGTACTGTTACTGTTGAAAGTATAGTGCAAAGCACCAGCCTCAGGCAGATCAATAAAATTAAATTTAGATGACTCTCCCACTTAATATTTACTTAATAAACATTATTGTAGTCCTATATTACTGTGACAACTGTGTTACTATACTAAGTATTTACTTAATATCTACTTGCTATAGTAAACATTAAGGTTACTTGGACCTACCTTAAATGGTGAGGTTATCTTGTTAATATTTTTGCAAGTGACACTGTGATTGGTTGTAATTTAAGGCATCAAAATGAAACTTATGCAAGAGGTATTATACTATGAGTATTTCTGTCTGTTTCCTAGAAATTAATGACAAGCTGATGAATTTGAATTTTTGAAGAAAAATATCATTAGTTATTTGAAACCTACAACTGGAAAGCATTTGTTTACAATCAAGTGGATTTTTTTGGTGTAAAACATGACTCCAGAATAAAAATGGGAGAGAGTCAAATTGGAAGAGAGGTCAACTAAACACTCTCACTGGAATTTAAACACACGAGTAATGTTTGTTTGCATAATTTTTCAGTGACTGCATATTTGCTTCCAGCCAAAGCACAGATGTGACCATTTAATGAAAATAAAATCCTGCTCTAAATCAATGTCTAAGCTGTTCTCTCATAAGAAATATGTGTAAGTATTAAAGAGATAACTAATGTCTGTGATGGGATGCCCAGAATTGAAGTCAATATTTCAATTATTCTCAAGTGTCTGGACCTTCTTGCCCTTATTTATTATTTTTTTTTTTTTAAATCTCATATTGGGAAATAAATGGGCTAAAATACTTTAAGCTGTTGTTTTTTTCATAAAAGCTCTACACACTACAAAGCATTTGTATACATGAACTGCAAAGCTGTTTTTACTGCAGTCATAATCAGTTTTAACCTTGTTTACTACCGTAATGAAAATGGTAACAAAAACTGTAGCAAATAATAATTCTGACAATCTTCTTTGCAGAGCATCATCAGAGTATTCTGATAATATTAAATCACATACTCTATAAAAATTCACCTTTCAAGCTGCCAATTAATGACACATTAGAAGTTAGTTAATGAACCACTGTTGAAAATACATGCCTTTTGTTCTAGGTTGAGGTTCAATAGGCAAAAGAAAATTCACTTCCAGGACAACAAAAACTTATACATGAGAATATACTAAAGGACAGTTTGCCAACAGCTGTCTATCTAGTTTGAAGAATAGAAATTAAGATTCATCAAAAAAAACCCAACAAAAAACCTCAATCAAACTGAAGGATGTTATCAATGGGTAAAATAAGTTGTCTTGAGTATTTGCTCTGAATTTAAAATCCGTTCTTTATCTCACAGGCAGGTGGCATTAAACCAAGGTAAAACCAAAGCACCATATTTTCTTCTGCAGTTTTCAATGTGTGATCCAGTCTATTTTACTGTTGAACCTTACAAGAAGACTTATTATGTAGCATTAAATATTATGGCTGAGAAAGTCTGAAAGAATAAAGAATTTTCTAAATGCATAAGCATTCCTCATTGAGCAATACTTCTTAGGGTACAATTTGACGGGTTTACTGCAGCTGGAAAATTATACAAAGTGAAGTTGGAATCCAGTGAAAATACCACATTCCTGGCTGCAATTCCCCATCTCCATTAGCAGCTATCAAGCTGGAATAGCACAGCTAGGGCAGGCTCTGGCTGAGGTATTACTGAAATGTATACTGGCAAAACAGAAAAAAGAAATTTGATTTTGAGACAACTAACCAAAATGTTTCAATGAGTTAGGATGGGCAATCTATGAAAGAGATGAGTACTGAGACTTCTGTCTTCTCACCCATTCCCTAAGCACGGCCTTTGTGCTTTCTGGAACAGTACAAAGCCAAAAGGATAGTTAAGACAAAACTGATATTCACACTTTTCACCTTGCCTTGATACAAATTTTGAAGCTGGCAGTCCTGCTGAAAATGTGGTGTTAAAATACCAAAAGTCTAGGCCATACTGCAACAACTTAATATTTGCTTAAAGATGGTGAGGCACAGCATGACTGCACTAAGAACTGTTATGAGACCCATTGCATCTTACGGGTCTACTACAAGCACCACTTTTGTCAACCCAGTTAGCAAAAGAGACAAGCCATAGAGTGAGCAAGATGCTTCCTAAGAACATCTCAGCATTGTTGTCTAGAGATTAATGTGCTTTATCATTTATACTTGATATTAGGGGATTGATGAGCTTATCATAAGTTTTTCCTATTGCTTTCAATGTGTTTCAGATGAGTCTTTAACAACGAGAGTATATGTCCCTGGAGACAGCCTGCTCCAATGATATTATTCCATCCTGTGCCTCAATCATTTGATCCTTGACTTCTCAAATCACAGGCCTCCCACTGCTAACTGCCAGAGTATCTGATCATGGGAGAATATTTACAGCCTATAGCAAGCACTCCTGCTGCTGTACTTGCTGGTAAGTTCTGAGCCAGTACCCATGAAATTATTAGATTCATAGAATCATCTGGAATGGAAAAGACCCTTCATAGCATTGAGCCCAATCATTAACCCAGCACCACCTGTCCCACCCCTAAACCATGTCTGAAAGCCCCACATCTACCTGTCTATTAAACACGTTCAGGGATAGTGATTCAATCACTTCCCTGAGGAGCCTGTTCCAATGCTTGACAAACTTTTTGGTCAATAAATTTTTCCTAATAGCCAATCTAAACCTTCCCTGACACACCTCGAGGCTATTTCATCTTCTCCTGTCACTTGACACATGGGAGAAGAGACTGCCCCCCACCTAGCTACAACATCCTTTTGAATAGTTGTAAAGAGTGATAAGGTCTCCCCTGAGCCTTCTTTTTTCCAGGCTAAACAAACCCAGCTTCCTCAGCTGCTCCTCACAGGACTTGTGATCCATACCTTTCAGCAACTTTGCTGTCCTTCTCTGGACATGCTCCAGCACCTCAAGGTCCATCTTGTAGTGAGGGACCCAAAATTGAACACAGGATTCAAGGTGCAGCCTCACCACTGTATTGGCACATACAAACAGCCCTCTATAACACCTTTTCTCTATGGTATGTAGTATTTGAGGTGCAAAGGAGATAATGATCATTGTATATATGCAACTGTAAAACATCACAAATTGGATATTTTTTTTCCAAGTTGTAGAGAGGCAAAGTCACCTTACTATGTTGCTGCTTCACAAGTGAAATACCCTTTTCTTATGAGAACTGAAAATTAATATTCTTAGAACTTATTTTTATATTATCTGGAGTCTCTTCTTTTCTTATTTTGTGAGGTATGAAGACAGGTGAAAAGATGAAAGTATGAAAGCATGACTCCAAACATCTACATTCTGATAAAAGGTATACATGTTTCTAGCATTTGCTGAATTATACATTAAAGAAGATATTGATATCTCTAGTTTAATTATCTAGTGATGTGGGGTTCAGCAGAACCAAATCAATACAAGAGAAATGGTGAAGTTTCCCACCCAATGAATCATCTTTGTCATGACATGAGACAGAAAAATATATGGAACAATAGCACTGACATACAAAAAGATGTATTTATGTCACTGTATTACCTAAGTCAAAGCTTGTGTTTTGTTACGATAGCTACAGTGAAGCTATATTTGGTACTTCAGGAATAATAGTTTCAACTAATTATCTCATTACTGTATGGTAATAGTTACAACTTTTCTGCTTTCTTTGTCCACTGATGTAACTGTAAAATATCCACTATGTCGTGAATGCATTCCTTTTGTAAATCCATATTTCACCTCATGATTTTTTCTTACACCTAAGAACATTTCTCAAAATCTTTCTGGATACAAAGGGAATGTATTTGCAGCTGTTCTGAAAACAGCATCTTTGTCAAACCTGTTCGGGAACACGGCTGCTCATTCCCTTTGGATCTCTTCAGAAGAACAGAACACATGTCATGCTGCGACAAAGTGCTTAACCTGCTGAACGACACTCATGCTATTTGCTAATAAATGAACAAGGAACATATTTGCTCAGCTTATTAAGACCAGCACTCATAGAGCTGTGAGCCCACAGAGAGCCTGGTACTCCCACTCACTGTGCAATTCTAATGAAGGCACTAGACAAGTAACAAGCTTTGCCACAGCACTGACTTTTCCTAATTACCATTGACTGGAATGTGATTATTACAGAAACTCTCATCTTCTGTGGAAAGAACTGTGTTTGTTAAAATTGTAAACCTTCTTTCTTTCCAAGCACACATGCACATGCACACATCAAATTCAGGTTTCAAAGTCAAATGCTCCCTCTTTGGACAGATTGGCAACAAGATTGCTTGGCCAACCTTCATTTAGACCCCTTGTATTTAGGCATCAGGTTACCTGCATTAATTGCATAGTTGTGTAATCACATACTCTTTGATTTCTGACGAGATCTGTGTTTTTTCAGTCCACAGTAGAGACAACAGTCATACAGCAAACATCTATTCAGTATTTTGTGTTGTTCTCACAATGTGGCTCATGCCTGTGTCACAAGAAAAAACAGCTCCCATTGTAGTTTAGCGTTATTATCAACTACCTCTTTCCCAGGCTGTTTATCACGGTGATGCCAAAAATAATAAAACTATTTTATAGCACAATGATACGGTACATTAATTCCCATTTTATGGATATAACTGAATCACAGGGAGTAAAGTAGGAAATTTGTATTAGCTGAGCCTTCTTAACACTGGCCTGTCAATTATTGTTCCTGAACAATGGGCATAAACTCAGCTCACAGTTTCATTAAAACTTTTTGGTGCTACCACAGTAAGAGAGACACATCTGGCTCTTACATCTATGCTATTAAATTAAGCAAGTCCCGGAAAGCTTCTGGCACTGTGGGCAGCTGGTACAGACAGTTTGCAACCCCATCAGCAAATCCCACTCACCGCCAGCGTGGCCTTGGCTGCATGAAATCTGCCTTCTGGGAATGATCTCTGGACCATGTCAGTGGCAAACCATGAGGGCATGCTGTTGGGAATGTGCTGGCTGGGCCACACCAGCTCAGGCCAGGGAAAGTTTTAAGTGTACTAGCACAGATGCTTTTGCCCACTCCTCAGGAATGTTCCCAGGCACACAATTGGTAAAGGCTTCACTGCCAAAATCACCTTCTGTCACTTTTCTTGCTCTTCTTAAAAGCACTGCAGAAGGTAGCTTATCCTTTTTATTGGTGTTTTCCTTATCCAAATGTATCATAATGAAACACCATGGAGCTGAAATATCCATTGTACAGCCCTAAAAGGTAGTAATAGTAGGTATCATCTGTATTTGTATGGCTTGTCACATTTTTATGTTCTGGATAAGAACAATTACTAATGTAACAATACAAAATGGATCACTGCACTGAGCAGAAGATAAACCTGAGGCACAAAATACACATTTATTCATTTTTATTTTTAAAAAAAAAAAAAAAAAAAGATCACATACAGTCTTTGCCATTTGTTTAACAGCTGAATTTATTACAGCGTCAAACTGATGGGCCGAGGGGAAGGAATCTTAATGCAACATAGAACAGAGTTCAGTCTTCTGGAAAACAACATTTTTTATACATAAGCAAATGTGTGGCCAAAGGGTATGAAAACTGTGTGAATAATTTTTAAGCAGCTATTAGTTTAAAAATACAGTGACCCCTTCCCACTCCAGTTCCTAGGTTCTTGTACTCTTGTGAGGAAAGAAAAATGTACATTTTGTTAATCAAGGTATCTCATATGCTGTTTAATATCTCTGTTGGATTTTAGTAGCTGTGTTTATTTACATATTTCCCTGCTTACTTCTAACAGTTGTATCCCTTATCTGGTGCTCTCTTCTGAATCCTCAAATTTCTAAATTTGTCTAATTTTTTTATATTACTCTACTGAAGCTAATATTTTTATAACATGATGCTATGAAAAATATAAATGCTTCTATTGTATATTCCATCTGGAGAAGAGAGATTTGTGCCTAGATACTATGTTTATGATATTGTTTTACTACTCAGAATAAGGAAGTACCTGAAAAAAAATCTTAAAAATGAAAGCACTAAAATATGCAGAGTAAAAACCCCATAAATATCAAAATTAGAGTGTCAAAAATTCAGAATATTAATGTCTATTTAACAGAAGTTAATTTCACATTGTTTTCAAGATACTCATTAAAATCCTACATATGTATAGAAAAAGAGTAAGGTTGGGTAGGGGTTTTTTTCAGTATTTTAAAACCCTCAGAGCTAGCAGTACTCTGCTTTGGATAAACATATTTATTTTATTTTAACATCAGCATCCAAATATTCAAGAATTCAAATATCACACAAAATTTTTATTACTACAATAAGGAATCTACTGTATTAAAAACTCAAGTGCACATTATTCTGATTAAAAACCAAAAGATTTCCCTGTTGACTTAGTGTTACAGAAGTTGTAATATGACAGAATGTTATATTGAAATGAAATTTCACAAATAAGCTGCATGCTGATGATAAATAATCCATAAATGTTTATATACAGTTGATAGAAATTACAAGCATTTTGGAGACAGTTGGAGATACTGTTATCCTGAATGGCTGTAAGTACATATCAATCAAAGGCACTAAGGGAAGTTATAAATTATTCTCATCAGTAATCTGCTGAAGTGTATATCTTTAATAAATATAATAAATATATATATAATTACTGAGTTAATGTAAATGGTTTATAAGTTTAACATAATATAATACAAGAGAGCAAATTGGTTATAAAGAGGCATCAATAAATTTAGACTTAAAATTACAGGAAGATATTTAAACTTCTGAGGTTTAGAGTTCTGAAATGGTTGTACAGGGCAGGAAACCTAAATTGTTTTAATATGAGTCTCATAAGATTATGAAAGAGATTATACTAAAAAATAGGAGGAAATCTGAGACAAAAAAGGGGTAATGGAAGTCTTGTGTACATAATTTGAGTCACCAAATTAAAAGGAGACTAGACCATAACACCCTTCATTATAATGTTTATGGTATGAATCTCATAGTGAGTGCCAACCATAGCTCCTTATGTTTTTTATGAAAATGCTCTTCTGCCTTGGAAAAATTAGAAAGTGAGAAGACCAGGAGCAGGGATGTTCATTTGGAAACTGGAGATCAGCCATTTAAGTCAAACACTTGTTCTTCTGCCTTCTCCAAATCTTGGACTAGTGTTTGGTGTGTTCAGCTCACTTCTTCATGGCCAAGTTACTCTGAAAATCTGGGATCAAGAACTGCTTTTTTTTCACAGGTCAGATTGCTGGAACAACCCAGCTTGCTTTATGCTGGTTGCTTTCCCCTGACTTCCCTCTTCCTCCTTCCCCCCCATTATTATACCTACAAATATAACCAAGGGATATTGTTTATAAAATGTGTTGTCACTATACAGAAGAGGACTTGGCAACTCCCTAATCCTCTGTAGTACATTTCTAGACAGAATAAAGAAATCGTGCAGCCTTCTCTGTTACAGGAATATACATCTGAGCATTGCAGATAAAGGCTACAGCAGAAAACCTTCAAGCCAAGGATGTGTGAGTCCACTGAATCAAGCAACGACACTATGATAGTAACATATTACCAGTGGAGCTCTCTTTAGTTTTATTATCATGTGAATCTGACATAAATTATTTTGGCACCATATTAATCAGTGGGAGAAAGAAGGTTTAATCTTGCACTGGAAAAAACTTTAAATTATAGTTTGGATTATACCCAACATGAGGTTCCTATTAGTTAGTTTTCTGTAGTCTGTGCAGTCTAAGTAGAAGCATATACTCTGCTAAATTGTGTCCAATCACAAATGCTCTAAACTCAAATGAATTTTGAATACTGAAAAATACTACCCACCCAATGAACTTTTGCCCCTGATTAAATAATTCAGAAGATTTGTCTTTATCAGAAGATTTGTCTTTATAGGAACTAGAGAAATTTTGTTACTTCTGTTAATCTAACTTTATCTACTAAACCAAAGTATCTGCATAGTTGATAGTGCCACATATGTTTGAGTTTATGAAGATGTCTTAGCCACTGCTGGGACCCCTTCCTCAGCTGACGAAGGTGAGGAGGGCGATGAGTGGTGGTCACTGCACAACTCATCCCATGCTCCACTCGCTCTTTTTCCTCTTCCCTAAATAGATCATTCCTCTGTTTCCAGACCCACCCTATCAGAGCACCAAACAGTGACTGGAAATTGTGCTGTGCTAAGTGGGAGTCAGATGTGCCAAAGTATTACATGGAGTCCAGCAAAACCAGCCTGCACTTTCTGTAAGGCAGAGTGGGAAAAGTGTACCTATGCAGAGCACATGTGCTGGGTACCTTTGTGAAAGCACTGGCATTAACCTGACACAGGGTGATAATTACACTGAACTAGATTTGCACTGGTTGTAAACCTGAGGCCTTCTTGCCCTCTGTTTTCCACATAGATAGTACTGACTATTGCTACAACTGAGTAGCAAATCAGTTTGCTAGTGAGGAGCAGAAAGACATCAAAGACAAAAACTATTAGAGGACACCTATATATGGTAACAATTTTTAAATGTTTTTTACTGAATTTCCAAAGAGAAGGCAGAACAGATGAACATCACCAGTACTGGTGCCTTCCTGCTCTTACCTTATTGAAAGCAAAGAATTTTCTAAGGTTATCAAAGTAGCACAAGTTTTTCTGAATGCATATTTCTCCATAGTCACTACTTCACCTTTTGTTCTTCTAGAATTCTGCTATATGTGCTGGGTGCCAGAATCTTTGGTCATGAAAACAGACTTGATGACATTTGTTGTTTATGACATCTAATAGCACTTGGAGTAATGCAGTAGTGCAGCATCAGATTGCTAGCAAGAGGAATGGACTAAAAATCAGGACAAGCAAAGCCAAAACACTTCTGACAGTGTTTGTTGACTTCATATTGTCATGGACTGTCAGCTTCTTAATCTTGGAAAAAAAAGGCTGTCAAAATGTTTTAAAGGTTAAATCTTAATGGAAAAAGTAAGCCTACCAGCAGCAAAACTAGTGATTTGCTCACAACTGTGGCCCACAGCTGAAGATCCCTCTCACATCATCTACTAACACAATATCCTTTGTGATATTCTAGATGTGCCTGTTGCAGCAAATCAATGGTCCAGAGAAATTCCTCAGCTTTCAAGCCAGGTGGCACAGCTTGGATGATGTCAGTAGTGCAAACCTAACCAAGCAAGGTGGCCAAATGTGAACTGCTTTTTGGCAATGGTCTCTGGCTTGAATCTCCCTGCCCTGACAGGACACAGGGATGGTCTGTGAGAAAGTTCCTTATCATGGCCCTCAGCTATTCCACAGGCCATTCCTGCAGTCACAGGACAATCTCATACCAAAATCCAGAGGCACAGACTGAGACTTTATTAGCACAGGTGTACCCTCTGTACTTCCTGAGTGCAGTAACCCCAGTTCTCCTGCTCTGCCACACATTTACTACATGTCCTTGGCTGCTAAGGGGTTGTGCTAATCAGGACCTACTCACTACCACTGGGTGAGCCTAAGTTCAAATCTTGTGTCTTTCTCATAAAGACCATAATAAAGGATTTTTGGTGTGGGATTAGGAGGTGTGTTTGTGAGACTTGTATGGAACTGATTACTCCATACATACTTCTGCAACTGACATCTGCTCACATGTCCAGCCATTTATGCAGCTTTAAAAGTCAAAGATTCATAGCAACTAAAAATATTAATGTTTTGATGATGTTTTCCTGAATGTGTGCTATCTACTCTTTCATTCAGTAAACATCTCTAAAGAATCTATTATTTGAGAGACATTTGATATGAAAATTGACTCTTTTTCCTTTTTTGTGTCCTTTCTAAAAGGCTCATGAGGTCCTCAAGCCTTTAGGAAAATTCCTCGACCCATTTCTGCATCTGTCAATGACTTCATACTTTTAAAAATCAGACCCTATGTGGCTCAGGATTTTAAAGCCTATTTTAAGAAGTGACATTAGCACTTACATCTCACGGCATTTTGGCGAAACTGAGTGTCCAATTTTCAGGAGACTTCATATTGATTCAGAGAGGTAGCCATCAGGGCTTACAAGAGCTTCAAAGACCTTAGACTTCAGTGTGAATTAGACACCTAGAGTACTTCATCAATTTCTGACTACAATAAGGGTATTATCCGAACCTGTTGGAGCCTTTGGGCTCTGAAGTGCTTACATCACTTTGAAAATGGAACTAAGGCTGCAATGATGCTTAGATAATTTTGGAAATGTTGCCCTTTATCCCCTCACACACTGTAATTTTCTCTAAGAGAGTTTCATAGTAAAAGAAAAAAACACTTCTCATTTTAGATCTCTTTACTGTTCTTTTTTCCCTTGTGTTCAAAAGCAAAACTTCTGCTGAAACCTGTGAAGTATCTACTTTGAAATTAACACCAATAAAAGCTCCTGGAACATAATTGAGTTGTGTGGATTTGTAGACAATGTGTTGAAAACCTCTCTATGGAAAAGATAACAGTGTCTATTCACAGTAATTGCAACAAAACATTATAGCTCATTATTAAATTTTGCCTATAGTTTGCACAATACTCTGTGATTTCTGCACGTTAGAGCAGAGTCCTCCAGAGTTTAATCCTTTCTATAATGCTGGGGTGTTTCTCACATGTGATGGATAATCTATACTAACATAAAGGTGTATTCATTCACACAGGACAGTTTTGTAGCATCTCAGTGACCTGCCTTCATTACATGGGAGAATAGTTGATTGCTATTACAATAAAGAAAACCTGAAGAAGGGAAAATCTGTAAGTCAGAAATGGTAGTGAAAACATATGTACATATGTAACAAGAGAGTTGAGTTTACTGTGAGACAATCTGCAACAATTTTCATGTATACAGACCCCTCATCATCTTCAACAGGTGTTACACATGAAGGGAAGCATAGAGTCATGTAGAGCAATGCAGGACAAAGAGCACATGCAGCAGAAAATGCCATTGGAGAGGTCTGGGATGACTTACACCATGGAGATGAGGTGAAAGGAGAACGGAAAAGAGCAAAAAATCTTCAAAAAGACAGACAAAATTGAACCTTGGCTCCTACTGGGATCTCAATTTGTTAGAAGTGAATGGCTGCACTGTATCCACCTTGTTCCTTAGTGACAAGGGAGACAGCAACTCCAATATTGAGAGTACTCTGTTTCTCCATCATGCTGCCCACCTGCTCAGTGCCATCACCCACAGCCCCTCTTCAGCATTATCACTGTATCACATCAGACCCCCACAGCACAGACAACAATGGACAGTCTTGATGGCCACCGTCTGTCCTGCATGCTCTGCCACTGCTGCCATCCCCACAGGGCTGGGAACGGCGCTCACACTTCATTTGCACTGGCACAGGTACAGACAGACAGCAGTTGAGAATAACAGATAATGTCAATCCAAGAGAGACATTTTATTTAACTGACAAGAAAATGGACAGGGATTGCTGTGAGATTCATTGGCAATGAGATTTGAGTTGCCAACTATGGCCATGTGTAAATTTTCTTATTCCAGCACAACGGTTGATTGGCAGAGGCTCAGACTTAAGAAACAGAATAGGGATGGCACAGCTGTTAAAAGCTACTGGAGCAAAAACTTTGCTTTTGCCCTGTTGGTAGCGATATAAAGTATGTTATACATATATGCACGTCTGTGTTCTCCATTTTTTCTTTTACTTTTTAATTTATATATGGCAGGTTCATCTTGTCTTTCACTTAAATGAAGACTTTTAGTATTCTCTAAGTAATGAAAAGCATATGGACATCTTATGAAAGCAAGTATCTTTTGTAGCTCTGAAGACAGAGGTAATAGTTCAGGCTGCCTAATGGTCTTAATACAGGAATATTTATTCATAAGCTCTCTATTAAGGAATATTTTAAAACAAAAGTGGAGAAATACTTTGGGCTCAAATGGTCAGATGTATAGAAAGTACTGGGTTAGTAGGACCAAAAGGCTCCCACAAAACCAAATCAAAAACCTCATAAATTCATGTTTATCTTGCATTATTTCATTATATGCCTGGAGACCAATCTCCCAGGCAGGATGACCACAGGTGCTCATTGTGGGTACTTGCGGAGTTAAACCTTTCCCCAGATGGCAGTGAGAAAGTCACAGACTGCATCTTCTGCTTGAGTCTGCTGTTTAACATAACAGAGACATGCACGTTTTCAATGTACAGTGTTCTTGCGGTTTACTTGTATTCTCTTTAGGGCAAGGATGACAGAGTTGTGTTAACACAGCACTCACCTGGTCTTTTTAAATTCTCAGTGGGCTGAAAATATCACAAATATCCATGCACACAAACCTCAGCTCATCCCACTGACAGCAGTGCAGCATATATGAATTAATCTTGGCCATACAACTTCAAGGTAAATTCAGTCACTCTTTCCACCTACAGGTTTTTAGTTTTAATTCTGTATAATTCATGGTTTTAGATGTTTTCCACATGGGGTCAGACATTTCTATGGCACTGAAAAAGCTAATCATATCAGGAGATCCAGTCTGAGAGGAAAAACTGAATTATACTTAAATAGTTTCCTAGGGCCTTACTATGTCTATCAACAGTTTAATTAAATAATTTTATTTTCACTTTCTTATCATTTAAGAAGATGAAAATATAATTGGGGTAATAAAATTCTTCTCTTGACACTTAACTGCAATCTGCAAGCAACAAACTCAATGTCATGATAACCGTCCATATTTATATATTGATTTTCTAAAAGGAACGTATCAGTTTTTACCTTAATTCTGTTAACAGTACTGCTTACAATTCTGTAGCGCATAAAATTACAGAATAATTCAGTATTTGTACTTAAAAGATTTTCGTGTATTTACTAGAGACATTTTTCCACATGCTATGTCAACCACCATGCTCATATATACAGGCTGGCAAATCAAAAATCTTGTTCCTGCATGTGCATGTTATAAAATGTAAATTTCAGTAGGTGGTGATGTAATGGGATAAAAGGTCTACTAATCTTTTTATAGAATACCATATATGAACAAATCATTGCCAATAAAATGTGCATAATACATCAAGGTGTCTTGGATGCCGAAAGAAAGGTCTGTACCTTATTTGGGTTTCTACCAAAAGAAAGAAAGGTCAGTACCTTATTTGGGTTTCTAACTCACTTTACAGTATTTTGTATGTTATATGCTATTTTTGCAGGCACTGAAAAGGACCATATTTGTTCTAGTTGATGCACATCAGCTAAATTCATAAAGCCTTCTGGGTTCAAAGGCTAAATACACATACAGAGAAGACATCAAATAGTATCAAAGAGATGCAAGAACATGATAATGACAACACTGAGATATACCCAAGGTTCAAGCACAGCATCTGTCACTGCTCAATGGAAGAAACCTAGGCAATTATATAAGAATACCAAAATGCATAATGTCATTTCCTGAGAGCGCTGTCCTGGGCTTAGCCAGACACAGCGTCTTTGCAGCTGACAGACAATGTTTTTAATTCCATGAATTGGTCCAGTTACTTTTCCAATTAATCTAAACTGTTAGCATCCCCAACAAATTTCCCTGGCTCAACTCCACTCTGAGTGAAGAGCTGCTGATTCTGCTGTGGCCAGCCTTGTAGTCCCTGGTTTTATGTCACGTCCCCTACTACTTTTAGTAGAAGGTCCTAAGTCTCCTATCCATTTTTGCTAAGCCACACCACACCCTCAGGCCTTGGCCTGCTTAAAGAGTTCTAGTACACATTAATATACCTTAATACACAAGCTGTCCACAAAGCTTTTATCATATTTCTTGATCATCTCTGACTTCTCTCCAGTTTCAGAACACCCTTTTGGAGACTCAGGAAACCAGAACTGTACACAGCATTCCTGACACTCACATGTATGTTCAGCTGCATAAAGTTTTCTGTTTTTTTCTCTTCTTTCTAAAAATGCCATGCACTGCATTTGCCTTTTTTAATCAATTTTGAACTGTCAGCTCAGCTTATCACAGAGCAGTCTTGTAACTCCAGTATCTCATTCCTATGTGGTATTCATTAGCCAATAGCCCATTGCTCACTGTCTGAAGGAAGGATTGCTTTGCTTTCTCCTGTGCATCACTTCACATCTGAATTTCATTCTTATATGTGGTCACTGAGTATCACACCATCCCTCTGCAGTTCTTGACAACAGTTCTTCTTCTAAATAACATGGCATTTAAAATTTCTTTATTGGTCTGTGTGTAAGTCTTCTGATCAGCACACACCTATGTGGGATTACACTGGTGTTCTACCTACTCTGTAAAAACTAAAAATACATTCCTGAGCTTCGTTTGCTACCCTTTAGTCAGTAGTTTTCTTCTGTGGGGAATCTCCCTTTTATGCCAGGATAATTTTATTTAGAAGTGTCTGGTAAAGAATCCTGTCAAAAGTCTTTGATATGATCCAAGGAGATCACATCAAACAGTTCTCCTTCAACTGATCCTGGAAACCCTCAGTGTGCACTAGTGAGTTATAGAGCTTAATTATCTTTTTCAAAGTCACACTTGTCTGCCCTAATATCACATAATTCACATATACACTACGTTTACTCTTTATTATAATATCTTTTAATTTGTTTGTACTCATTGCAGATAACAGGTTTACTCATCCGTGATACTATGGATTTTTTTGCAGTCCTTAGAAGAAAAAGTGTCCTGTATGTCACTTTTCTGTCCTTCTGTACTGGAGTGTTTTTAACCAAGAGACCAGAGATCACAGCTTGTGATTCAGAATTCAGAATCCTCCTGTCCTTCAGAACATGAAAACAGTCTACACCATCATCCAGCTGTAGACTGTCTGAACAATTATTTTATCAAATGACAACAGAAAAAAAAAAAGCCTACCAGAGAACCACACAGTCAAAGTCCCATTTCAGATCTTCCTGGAAGAAGATCTTCAGATCTATTTCAAGACTCCATACCGGCGCCTCTGCTACAAAGTTCCAGTGTGAAACAGCACTGGGAGGGTAATCAGCAATGGAAGTCACATATTTTTCCTGGAGTTTGATGTGGTTTCCCTGCAAAGATCAACACTAACTTGCATTTTGTGAACACTGCTTCTCACACTAGGTGCCAACAGCTTTTTGTCTGGTTTTGTGTCCCTTCGTCACTCCAGTTCACACTTTTTGTTTTACCAGAAATTATTTCCTTTTCTTTCTACCCTATTTCTACCATCTCCATTTCCCTTCTAAGTCTTTGACTGCATTTTGTGTATATCTGCTCAAAATTTTCTCTTCTGCTTACCACATAGCCTCTTACTTTCTTACCTAGACAGTTTCATTCTGTTGTAAATGGTGGTCCAGTATCAATTTTAAAACAAGAGGACATCTTAAAATGGTCAGTCAAGAGTAAATGACAGAATAGTAAGTCTTCTCATTAGCACATGTATAATTGAGTTAATGATGGACAAATTGAGTTAATGGTAAACTATCTGTTTCAAGGCACAGTTATCTGTTTTATATATGTAGATGTTAGCAGAGACTCAAAGTAGGGAATATCTAAAAGCAAACTTCAGCCCAGTGGTGCTAATCTCCCTATCTCCGTTTTTGTCAGCACTGGAGACAGACAAGTTCCTCACTGGGTCGCACAGTGTGACTCATTCAGATGAGTTTCCCACTTTGAAGAAACATAGTGAAAGCTGGGGACAAACAAGCACACAAAAAAGCTTGTTAAAGCCAAGAATAATTTGATAATATCCTTTAGGATTTCTTACAAACTCGTGAAAAATTTCTCCCTCTCTCCACTCCTAAGTGGAGCTGTCTGCCACTAACTCTTGAATGGAAAGTCGATACTCTGTTACAAAACCATCAGAAAAGCAGAGGTCAAATACTAAAATTGATAAACGTCAAGAACACTCAATTTCAAAGAAATCATGAAAGAATTTTTCCTTAAAAACTGCTGTAAGTGAGCAACAGCCTTCTGTTTCCTATTTCATTACCCACTGAAAATCTTTGAAATAGTAGACCTGTCCTAAACAGAGGACAGATGCAAAGGGAAAATATTTACCATTATATTTAGTTGCTAGTGAAACGTTTATGGAAAAAATATGACAAGCTCAATGAAGTCACTTATATTACAATGTTTAACATTACATACATAGTAAAATGTAATACAATGAAATGGAAAATATGGATAATGATAGCAAATTTAATTATAGTTTTCAAAGTAATGAGTAAATGCAGAAAAAAGTTCTTCTAATGTTCCCATCTGTCTATCAAAAATAGATAAAATTACACTGTAACAGGGATCCCAGAAAACTTCTTGGTCAGAGTTCATTTCAGATTGTGTTTCCATTCTTGAAGAGAGGAAGAGAAAGGTAGCTATGAAGAAATCTTGAAAACCCTGAATTAACCATCAGCTCGCAGAGAGAGAGAAATAAAAGTGAGGTAGTAAACCTAGAGCATTTGTGCAGGAGCTGAATGCAGGCTTTGCAATAAAACATGGTTTTGCCAAATTAAAAAAAAAATCAATAAGTCTTTCAGAATATTCAGAATGTGTTAGTTGATTTATTCGTAAGATTTCTCAGGCTATGAAGCAGTGAAAAATGAAAGGAGGAAAAAATGAAAGTGGAAGGAGAAGGAAGGAAGGAAGGAAGGAAGGAAGGAAGGGAAAG
>VXBX01007086.1:1096881-1209921 GCA_013400415.1 Scytalopus superciliaris
AGAAAGAAAGAAAGAAAGAAAGAAAGAAAGAAAGAAAGAAAGAAAGAAAGAAAGAAAGGAAGAAAGAAAGAAAGAAAGAGAAAGTTAACTCTACTCCAGAAAATTTACTAATCAAACATTTCCCGAGACCTTGGAGGGTAAACAGCTCCAAATCTGATTGCTGCTGTCTCAGACAAGGGTGGTATTAGTAGGACTCTATCTCAGACTTGAAATTACTCTGTTCTGCCTAAATAACTCGCAGGAGACAGTGGGTCTCCACAGCCCACTCGTCAGACATCCCCACACTGCATGCGTGGGCCACCACCTGATCAGACAGGCAGCCAGACTTTGTGGCCCACTTGGCTGTGGCTGGATAGGGCAATAGGGTCTCCTTCCCATCTCTTACAGGAGCATGCACATGCATGCCCTTGCTTTCTTCCACACCTCTGTGAGCCTCAGGATTCACCATTATTAATGTCCTGTCCTGCCGTCCATGCAAGTACACACATATGTACCAAAACAATGCATAAAGTACTCTGAGCAAACAAATTGTCATTCAGGAAAGTATATTTTTTGAAAGCTACCACCAAATAAAAATTACATGTATCAGCTAATCACAGGAAGGGTACATGCCATTGGCTAAAGTGGTTCATCCATTCACAAGCACAGGATTCAGGGTAGGAAATGTACAAACCCAGTCTGAAGGGAAAATGGGATTAGGAAAGGGATTATCTATGAGACACTGTGGTCAGTGCACATTCTGTGAAGAATATTTCACTGTTGATGATTCTAATTTTTTTGTGAAAAAAACGCACAGCATGTAATTATGATGTATCTTTTGAGTACTGGTATTGCTGCCCCAAGAAGAGTTTAGATATCTTTTAGAGAAGGAAATAAAGCTGGCTGAGACGTATATAACTGCAGTGTGAGCTAGCAAATTACACAGATTTACCAAATGACTCAATTTTGAGATACTAAAACAACTTTTGCAGGCCCATGATATCATATAACCTTCATGCCATAATCTATGGAAACAGGAGAAAACACCTATTCATGTAATTTTCCTTTATTTAGACTTTCCTTTCCACCTGCGATATCATTTTACTGATAAGACTACTAAATAATGCAGATGGAAGAATGGGGACTCCTACTGCACTATCTTACATCACCTTGATGATCACTACCTAGTCAAAATTAGTTAAAATCTGAGGCCTACCATTCAGCCATTTTTTAGTCCATGCCATGCATGGCTATTGACTCTTTAAGAATTTACTTATTTTACCAACTCATTTACAATCTATCTAACAAGCTATTGACTCACATAGGCAAAAATCTTATACATCTAATGTAATAATGCTGCTATTAATTTCTCAAATACCAGCCAAATTATAATGCTCAATTACTTCAAATGAGAAAAAGAATTTTGATGAACAATTACTGGTTCTGCAGATGGAATTTTCTTTTTTTGGCTCAGACTTTGAGTCAGAGAAGCAACAAGTGTTACATGTGAAAGGCCAGAGCAGACTTGAAATGGCTGATTTGAATGACTTCTGACTAGTTTATTGAAAAAAATATGAAGGATAAAGACCTGGCTAAAAAGTTACTTGTTATTTTTAAAAATAAGAGATGTATTGTATTATGCTTTGGCTTTCATTTACAAATATTGCAAAATATTAAAGTGCTACCAAATAAATCTAGCATAGATATACTTAACATAATTAACACAATTTTAAGAAATATATCGTAATTTAAAACATGCCTTTGGTAATGTTTAATTACAAAAAGTTGAACAAAGTGAAGAAATTCATAGTTTGCTTAAGTTATTAGTTTTGTTTTGAATTGTTGTGAAAAATTGAAAATAGTATGGTTAATTATTATTATTAACAATCACTTTGTAATAATTTGAATTTTGAGCCCTATGAATGCTAAAATATTTACTTGAAAGATGGCAATATTTTTATAGTTTGTAAACTTGATATGTAAAATCTGTAATTTAGGTCAAATTTATCTTTGATTTTTTTTCCTGTCTGTCTTGTCCATTTGTTTTAGTAAGCTTCCAGTTAGAAGAAATGTGACTGATAAGATGGAGAAACCATTTGCATATTCCTTATAAGTTAAATTAAATTCCCATTCTGATGAGACAGAGTGAAAGATTATATACTTATATCTCATCTGCCATTACCTTTCTATTTAGTTTAGAGGATTTCAATTGTTAAATTAGACTGGATTTTACCTACTCACTGTAGAGGATCTGAAGTTTTGAAGTATGTGCACTTGTTTAACAGCATTTCAGTATGCAGAGGGGAAATGTCATATGTAGGGAACTGTTTCATTATTTTATTCTAAGCATTTATCAAATTAATCTTTTCTTCCTGTGACTTTCCTTCAGGACTTCACTACCTGGATAATACAGCTGTGGTTGGGGGGAAGTCCATTTATACCACTGGCCATTTCTTTTCTCCAATTACCTTTCCTCCCATTGCCTATGGGACAAATGTTGCCAACATAAGTCATGTGCCCAGCTCTTTAACTGTGTTACTGCTTTGGACCATCTCACCTCAGTAACTCCAAGCCACAAAAAACACACAGGCTTTCGGGCAGTTTACACACAGGCCTTTACCCTTTCTTTCTAAATCCTAAGCAAATAGCACAGCCATAAGTTAGTGGTTTTACAGGTCCTCCATGTTGAAACACAACATCTGCTTGCACATATCAAACACCACCACCTTATTTTCCATTTGGGACCTAATGGAATTGAAGCAATTCCATCAGCTTGTTGGAAAAGACTGTCCCTTTCAGTGGTTGGCCAAATCCTCCCAGATGTGCCTGTCCAGTGACAGTAGAAGAAGAGTCACATTCAGAAGTATTCCACTCCATGAGGAGCAGAAGGAAACTACCTTCCAGCTGTTCTGACTGGCATTGCTTCTCACTCCTTCAGTGTGAGAGTCAGAAAGCAATGGGAAGATCGACCCCCCTAACTACTCCACTTCCCTGCCTTTTTACAGCAAAGCAACTTTGGAAGCTGCATCAGCCACGTGAGAGCAGCTCTTGGATCACAGCCATTCTTGTGACAGGCTGGCACCACATGAAGAAGAGAGGGGGTTAAGAAGAAGCTGTCAGATAATGTTCTTATTAATCACTCTTTATTTTAAGGAAAAGTGCTTATCTGCTCTGTGCAACCACAGTGTGATGGAATGACTGAAATGATACAGCACTGTTGCAAGAAAAGGAAAAAGACTACAGGTATCTCTGAATATTTATCCTATGACCCCCGTAACACTAACACCTTAGCAGATGCATTCAAAACATAGAGTAAGTTACCACCCAAGAGTTTGGGAAGACAGTAACTTACCTCAAATATTCTTTCCTGTTGTGTCAGTACCTCTCCTGTTATTACTTACACTGGATGCTACAATCCTACCGAGATGTGTTTCAACAGTTGCAAACATCCTACCTTGATTTATTGCTGTAATAATCAGTCCTCGGCTTGGCAGCACTTCAGTGGGAATTGCTGCTGCCCCGGTTTCTCAGAATCAAGTCTAACCTGCTGTAAATCAGGCTGGGGCTATCAGTGAGTGCTTTTGAAAGAGTGGGCATTTTCCATTTCTGCATCCATTTACCAGTCCTCAAAAAAGGAACCATGCTTATTTAGCATGGATCTCGTCATGATTAATCCATGGATATTGCTAAGGCTCTAGACAGAAGTCTGTTTACACTGCCTTTTTATACCCTTCCCCCCCCGCCTACATTCACTGCAAACTCTGTGTTGCAATCCCTGTTATCAATACTTTTTATTTGAAAAAGTCTTTCCCATTGTAAATAGAGAAACGCTATTATTGTCAAGAACCTCATTGTAAATACAGAATACTCAATAAGACAATAACCTATAACAAGCTTTTTTACCCCAAGCACAGGCATCTGCAAGATGCACTTTCTTCAGATTATTCTCCTCAGATCTTTCAACCCCCCCCAAGAGATGAGCAGCATTCTTGCATGATTATGCCCCACTGACAGGCCTTGGTGTTTTACCACGCCGGCACTGCTGTGGCGTTACTGACACCTCACAAGGCCACTGGAGATGGACCAGCAATCAAGCCAAATCCATGTCCTATTGGTTATTTTGAAGATGTGCAGACCTGCATCATACCAATACTAACAATTAATTTGATACTTTACTACTTCGTGCCAACACTGACTATAATTTTTAGATACTCCATGAATCATTTCTGCTGCATATTAAAATATTACATAAAGTGGCAATACAGAAATCTTGAAAAATTAGAGCTCATCAGACACTGAATGAGAATCAAAAATGTCCTTCCCTGTTCATCACTAAATTCTTAATTTTATTATAGCTTTGCTTCTGATCTTTTCTGCAACTGCTTTAATTTTATAAAATGTTAAGCAACTGCAGAAAGCTCTACAAAGCAGCCAGTCTGGCTAATCAATATTGTTAGAGTAAGGAGAAAAAAAGAACAAAAGCAATAAATGAAAATGGAAATTCACATATTTTCATTAATATTTCAGCTTTTAAACAGTTAGACATTTTTCACTTAACTAAATTTTAATTTCCAAGTGATGAAATAAAATCAGAAAAACCCCCAGGAATTTAGAGAAAGTGCATAAGAATAATCTTGCCACTAATATTATGGTGATATATTTTAAGTTCAACAGGTTATAATTCTGTCCAAATCAGTCAGTAGCTGGTAAAAACAGTTATTTTGGCTAGAGGGGTACAAAGTGAAACCACACAAGCTCTTTCAGCCTCACACAGTGAAAGCATCTGTTACTTATTTTACAAGTTGTAATGTCAGAGAACAGTGTTCAGCTTCTAATGTTCTAAGGAACATAAAATACAACCACACTAGGAAACAGATAGGAGGTACTGGAGGCTTCTTTGCAAACATATGCTGCATTTCCACTGAATATAAAAAAGACTTTTATCTTCTTACTTCGTTATCCACTATTCCTATGAAAATATTTATGAGTGTCCTTTTATTTTCCTGTAGATTTCTAATATCCTGACATTTTTTGCTTCTCCTTACACTTCATAAAGTTACTTTGAAAGCTAATTTAGGAAAGCAATTTTTTCTCCCTGTTTAATATAAACACAGTCACCACTGTTCCTTCTTTTTAAAGGACAATGGCTCTAAGGCACTACCTTTACAGTATAAAATTGTTAGTCTTCTTCCTAAGAATATTTAAATTTACTGCCAGGATGGAAGATAAATCTCAGGCTTAGTTCATAGAAGCATAAGTAGCCTTGTTTGTGCAGACCTTAAAAAACACCTTATAAAACCTAAAAATCTTTACATGCAACAGTTTCACCCCACATTTGCCCAGGAATATAAAGAGAAGACAGTCAGCTGCTGCAGAAGAAAAGTACTAAGATTCAGAAGCTCTGTTATATTTAATTGCATACTCTGCATTTCAAAAATCTAATTTAGACTGGAAATCTTAAATAAGCTAACATAAAAACAGTGGTGATATTCTCTTCACAGGGTTTGCTCATGAAAACAAGCCTGGGCTAGTCCCACTGTTTTGGTTCCACTTTTGTAAAATGTTGGTTAAAATGTGGTGCTGGAGGTGTGCAGTCATCTAGTATCACACTTGCTGGCATATGGATGTGTATTGAGGCAACTGATAATGCCAAAATTCTTTTCATTCAACACTCACATTTGCCAATAGTTTCAAAAAACTAACAGTTTTACCCTTTAAAAAGAATCCACTACAGATGATAAGAAATGGTCAGTGTTTTCTGTATCCACTGGTTGACATAACTGCATTTACTCAAAGAAAAGCAATTTTGATGGAAGGAACTATAATTAATACATATTTTCCTTTTTCTCTATTTAGAAAGTTTACTTTTGTGGTTAATAAATGGTAGTGCTACTGAATTATTATAGTAGTCATTAAAATTGGATTCAAGCAGATTTCACCAGAATCTGTATCTTTATTTAAAAAGATACTCTTTGGAGATGGAAATCTAGGGAATCTATCTTCATTACAGAGGCCAACAGTGGATTTCTTAGAAAAACTAATCACTTCACAGCCAAGATTTGGCAGCTGAAGGGCTCTGAAAAATTCAAGATTGTGACAGAAGGTCAATGGAATAGACTGCTGTAGACAGAAAAATAATTTCCAGGGTTTACTAAAAATCTCAAGGTATGCCAGGTTATGCAGTAGTTAGCCATTCCTAGTAGCTAATCATAATAGTTAATATTCCTGCCACTGAACAAGAAGATATTTGCAGTGATAATGAACATAAAGATTTAAAAAACCCCACAAATTACTGAAATTTTATCATTATTTATGGCAAGAGTCACTGGTATGGCATATTTCACTGTTTCATTTACAGTAAGAATTCAGGCTTCCTTTTAGAGCATTATAACTTATGTGGAAAAAAGGGTCCAGCTGCAGAATATCACAGGTGGTAAAGAACAGAAAGTATTTTAAAAGACAACAGAATGAAAAAGAAGAATGAAAGCAAAAGAAACAATAAAGATACCAGGAAACAGATAGAAAAAAAAAGAAGAAGGAAGAAGAGTTGATTGGCACTGATAGTATATGGTTCTGGACAAAGTGAGAATAACTGAAGACATCACATGCTGCTGTTTCAGAGCAATGACCAAATGACAATGTAGTATAACAGTCAAGAACAAACTAAAATCTTTTCAGGCAGAAAAGAAATCAAAAGCTCAGTTTTGGCTACATATTCAAAATCTGAGCAGGGGGATGATCATGGTCCTGCCAGATACTAGTGACATATTTACCAGCAGGAGCTAAGGGACTAAAGTTTACTCTTCCTCTCCTCCTACAAGCGTGCCTCATGAAGGGTCCATGTCCTTAGGTATGATGAGCCATGGTCAGACAGTAATGGAGTGCCACATCCGAAAACAGGTGCCTGCCTCTGGGAAGCCATCCTACTGGGTGTAAAAATGCACTCTATGTATGGACCTGCAAATGCCTGGACCAAAAGCTGGATATCAGCTGTACATCCCTGATGTCTTTCACTCTCCAACCAGACAAACAGAGGAACCCACAGACTGACCCCAACCTCCTCCTCCACTTCTTACCTCTGACCACCCCACATCTTCAGCCAAAGCCTGCATTGTATGGGATTCATGTTTACATGTTTGCAAGACATCAAGTTGGTCTTGGCAGAAATGTCTCAAAAACCACAAAGACATTCAAACATTATATGAATGTCCTCTGCCCTGGCCAATTTGTTATGCTTCTGTAGATGAAACTTAATAAAGGTATTCAGGACCATCTAAATCTCTCTGTCTGCCAGCAGCCAGGAAAACTGACATTCAGAGAATCATTTACAACCAAATCAGTTCAAAATTCAGTGCAGATGAGCTAATCAGAATTAGAAAAATCAGAAATCAGTAGAAAGCAAGTTTCTGAAGATTGCAAAGAAAACACAAGGAGAGCAGAAATAAAAAATACACACAGAAAGAAAGTCTGAATATGAGTAAACACAGTTTTGCAGTCACGATAAAGTAACAAGTCTGCAACTGAACAGCATGCAGAAATGTATTTGTAGCAGGAGAATCCCTTAGCCACTCAATTTCCTGGTGATAAACTGAGAGGCAACATTCCTATTTATGTTTCTCAGTGATAATTTGAACACTAGACTTGAAGAGGATAGAAGTTATTTAGTACAGATTTATGTATTTCTTTTTCTATAGAGTACCTATCAAGAAATACATATTTTTTCTAAGCCATTTGAGAAAGAATAAACAGTGTGTTCAAAGTACCATGTCAGATCCTGAGCAGTCCGTCTCTGGGATGCAGGCATCTGATCCTACAGGCTCCTCCTGCGTATGTGTGCTATAGAACTGTAGGATTATAGAATCATGGAATCATAGAATGGCCTGGGTTGGAAGGGACCGTAAAGATCACGTATTTCCAACCCACTGCCACGGGCAGGGATTCCTTCCACTAGACGAGGTTTCTCAGAGCCCCATCCCACCTGGCCTCGAGTGCTTCCAGGGATGGAGCATCCACAGCTTGTCTGGGCAATTTGTTCCAGTGCTTCACCAGCCTCACAATAATGAATTTCTTCCTCATGTCTAATCTAAACCTACCCTAAACCTCCTCTCTTTCAGTTTAAAGCCATCCCCCCTTGTCCTGTCACTACATGCCCTTGTAAATAGACCCTCTACCTTGTAGGCTCCTTTCAGATACTAGAAGGCTACAATAAGGTTACCCTGAAGCCTTGTCTTCTCCAGGCAGTACAATCCCAATTGTCTCAGCCTTATATAAAAGGTGTCATGACACAGTCATTTGAGATTCAGTTCTCCTCTGCTTCAGTTCCACTCATGTCCTGAAATTTTGTTCTCTGGGTTTATGCAGGTTTTTACACTTGGCTAACAACAGTAAAACAACTTTCACTCTGGGACAGTGAAAGGAGGTCTGTCCAGTGCTTTCTGTCATTGTACACTCAGTCTCTGCTCTTTAGGAAGCACAAGAATAATAAACCTACTTCTACCAAAAAAGGGCTAATTGCCACACATCTCAATGTGTCAGTCAATAGTTTCTATGAACATATACAATAAAAACAGCACGTAAGTTGAGAGAGTATGCAGGAGCTTTTTTCCTAAGTCACTTGAACTTGTGAATTGGCATTTTTTGAGACAAAAAGGAACAACAACTTTAGATTTTCTTCTTTTTCTGTTTCTTCCTTTCATGCCTTGTCAGTATGAATAATGAAGGGTAAACACCCAGCTGGTTACACATTAGATATCAGTCTAGCTTTCTCCTGGGAATGGAACATGCTGATTCTTTGTAATATAATGGTGTAAAGTAAGGGAGAAAGAATAAGAAACCCCAACATAAGAATGATTTTCTTTCACCCGGCAACATTTTTAGGTTTTTTTTTTTTCCATTATGCAATGATAAACATTTTCAGCTTCAGTTGAAAATGTACCACATGGATTTCCTTACATTTTCTTGTCTGAAGACAAAAAAACGCAAGAAAATTATATTAACTGTTAGTAACAAATGTTCACTCAGTCAAAGTCTGTTTACAGTAATATTACCTCTAGCAGCTAGTATTACAGAGCAAGAAAACAATAAACTGTCATGCTGCATTCTTATGGAAATTAATGTATGAAATGGTGGTCTGTGATGTAATCCATTTAACCAGTGTGGAATCTGCTGTAATGGTTTCTTAAAAAGCTTCATATAGACCCCAAGCAAACATTCAGTGCCCATGTTAAAGAAGAGAGAGGCATTCTCAGGCTTTTACTGCAGGATGCACTATTTCTCCCAGTCTTTCCAAGCTCATTAGCTGTCATGGTGGAGGCAAACAGCAACTGTGACATGAGCAGCTAAAAATACCTCTTATTGGCATCTGTTCTGTGGTATTTTGTGTTCATTGGAACCTTCAGTGGGTGTGTGAAATTTTCCAGCTGCTTATAATATATAGGGCTGAGCTTTAAATGACTCAGTTACAGACCTTGTGTTATAGAGAAGGAAAGGTCTAGAAGGGTTACAAATAAAATGGGTATCACTACAGGCTAGTACACTGCACAATGCTTTACACCACACAGAAATTTGCTTGCAAATAACCGTGTTTTTGCAAATTATGATGAAAATCTGTCCAAAAACCAACTGCTTGCAGACATATACTATGTTTTTACCCTGCGAGTGTCTGGTTTTTTCTCAGTATATAGCAGATTGGAAGTGACTTCTTATTTTTGCTTGTAAGGAAGCTCAAGCATTATTTTTTTTCAGAATGCCATATGTGATAGCTTCACCTAAATTTTTGACTCCCCAAAAAAGTAAATAAAAAGCTGGGAAAGAGGAATTGGTCATTTCAGTTTATTTTATAAGTTTAGTCAACATTCTGGATAAATCACAACTAGCAAGACAAAGAGATAGAAGCCACTGAGATGGATGTTGAGCCAAGACTGTCTGCTGTATGGAGCCCAGCATGCAGTGGTGGGGTGAAAGGCTGCCCTGTGCCACTGCTCACTTTTGTCACCACTGATCTTCAGCATATTAACTGCCCCAATAGGAAGCAACACAAACTGCAAGGCTTATTCAGTGGAAAGAGGCTTATATAGCTTTCTGTAGCTAATTTCCATACATTAAAAAATGTTTTCTGCCTTACTGCTTTCTCATATGGTGGGTGTTCGAAATAAAGTCAACGAAGAAGAGCTGTTCAATGTCTCTACGATTTCTCATAGAAAAAAAAAAGTTCCAGTTAAAGGAATCAAGAAGTTAACTTGTAATAACAATTTAATGAAACACTGTGGGTCTTGTCTTCTATTGGAGCTGATATTTGCAGCAGATACAGCAACTGCCTGTGGCAGGTGGTTAGCCAGAAACAATAAAAGGCATGAGGAACACAGAACTACTTGCACTCAATTAAGGAAGTGTCGCATTATCAGGCATGCGTTATACTGAAAAATAATGAAGTTGAAAGAGTCTAAATGATCTCAGACAGCAGAAAGGGAAAGAGCTTCACCACAACCTGCATTCAGTGAAAGAAGCCTGAGTAATTTAAGAAAAATCCACCCATATTATAACCTCTTTCCAACTATTTAATGTGCATTCTGAATGACTATACAAGACAGCTGAGATAAGCAGAAAGCTTCCTGCTTAAGAATTATTGCCGAAGACATTGGTTCACTGTGTGTCCACAGGGAAATTGACTAAGACTTTACTTCCATCAGCAGATCCAGTAAGAGAGCATTAATCATATCACTGTATGGAATACTCTGGCATTACCAACTGATCATTCTTTTTTCTGAGTTGTAAGACAAGACACCATTTCTTGTGAGATGAACAATGAAGAATTACCACTTAGACAATGTAAGAGGGCAACTATGAAGCTGGTCCTAGCTAGGTGGCACTCAATATGAATAATTTCCAGCTACAGGAGTTATGAAATTCACATCATTAGAGATATGAGTTGCTTAAAAAATGGACACAACTATTTATGTGGGTATCGGATGTTTCTTTGAGATTGTTTGTATTGCTCATAAGGGTTTTTTTGTTTCAAGGAGATAATGAGTAGGCAAATAAACTGCAGTATGTTAAAGGTAATGAATATAATCTTCTTTATTTCTCATAGATCCATATGGAAAATTTCAGTGTATGACTAGGCACACTTAAATCAGTAACTCACAAGAAAATGTGCACTGCAAAGTAATAATGCATTTGTAACCCTCTTAGGGTAATGAAGACAAACTTACTGAGGAAGTAAAAGATTCCACTGAGCCAACAAAATCACCTGTTTTGGGGATCTGTAAAATCTTATCAGTGACACCCAGGATCTTGGATAATGTAAAATTTATTAGAAGTTAATAGCTCTGGCAAGTATAGGAACTTTCAATGGCAATGACACAATGTCCAGAACTTGACCAGTCTGACTCCATTGTGGGCTCTTCTGCAAAGGGAGCTACAACACAGAAAACAGTATCTGGTTTTCCTCTTTCAAAATATGCAATACTAAATGGCATCAAATGAAATTTGATTCCAGTAAAGTGAAATCAAATGAGCAGATGCAGCAAGCAAGTGGAATAGGAAAAGAGAATTTGGCACCACAGCTCTTATCCTCAGCCCACCTCTGGCCCCTAGAGCTATGAAGAACATTGCCTGTGAACTCTGAGGAGCGCAGTGTGACATTTGTGCCTACTTCCTCAGGACCAACTGTTCCCTTGGTGACAGTATTGCCAAGCTAAAAGCGTGCTGCAGTTTGCCAGTCCTGCAAACTGAACCCCTTCCCATTGCTATTGCCAGGAGGCAATCCTGCTGCTCACAGGAGAGGGCTCATGCTGTGCTGCATGGCAGAGGCACTTCGGATATCCGCTGCTGGACAGCTGTACAACATTCGATCCTGGAAGTGCCCACTCCTGTGGCCAGAAGGAGTGAGAGTTTGTGGCCTGGGATAAAGATCCTGAGCATGCCCGGGCTTTTGCAGGAGTTTCAGACACCAGCCCAGCTCTCTGCATGAAGTCATCCTCATGAACAGGGAACATGGATAGGGAGTAGATCTGATTGTGGAAATGGGACAGGTCAGAGCTTTACAGACAAGTGTCAGAGGGACCCAAAAGTACCAGCATGGCAACATGTCACGTCAGTGCCAGGTTGCATCTAGCAGTATGATTTCAAAGAAAATGGAGTGCCTGAACTGGCACCTAACAAAATATTTAGAGCGTAAATGCTTCAAATGTCTTTAATTTTGAAAAACATTTAATTTAATTTTTATAAAACAAAACCACAAAAATATCATCCATGAGTTTTCTAAATTAACAGGTAGAAGACAAAGAATAGAGAAGCAGTGGTGGAGCTGAGGCTATGTTGCGAATTTGAAAGAGTGTGCGCTGAGGAGAGGTAGAGTTAATGAGGCACAGAGGAAGAATAACAATAATTAAATGGTCCAGGATGACAGCAATGAGAGATAAGAAGAAAGCTGGAGAACAAGAGGTGAGAATTCAGTCATCTATGAAACAGGTGCTGGGAAGATGACAGTCTACAGACTAGGAGAAGTGATGGGAAATTCATACTCTATGTAATACCACATTGACATTATGAGAAAATTACCTGTGGAAATACTAGCTTCTAATTCACATGTTCTTTATCTTGTGGCCTATCACAATCCCTCATCGATTTACCTAATGAATTACAAGGTACAAAACTTCAGTGACTTCAAATACCCTCTCACCATTTCCAGAGTAAAGGTGGACCCTAGTATTGGTACCATTTAAAAAAGTAATTTAGCTTCCAGAACTAGTCACAGATGTGTGACACAGATTATTTCACCATTGTTCAGGAACAAACCAAGAATAACTTACTGCAATCAAACCATAAACTAAAAAAAATGCAACCAAACCCAAACTTGTACCAACTTTCTCTTTAATTTATGGTAATACAGATCCCTATGTTTTAATGGTGGTATATTATTGCAACTGAATGTAATATTTGCTTATTTGGTGAGGGTTGTTGTGAATAGGAGATCACTGCCAACCAAAGCATTTTTTATCTTAACTGTGTCAATACATAGCAAGGACTAAAGAAGACAGAAATCTACACAGGGGATACTAAAATATATTAAATAAATAAGGATAAATGTAAAATCAAAGTAATACTTCTGATTTTAGAATATTAAGGTGAAATGATAATCTGTGTCCAGTTCATAGCTTTTTCATCTCTAAATATACACTGGTAAGATATTGCATAGCATATACAAAACTGTAAGGCATAGTGTCATTGCAACTACTTTAATATTCACTTAAGGATAATCCAACCATAGAAGTCAAGACAAAAATACCATTATTAGAGCTAAAAAGACTAACTAAACAGAAATAAGAGTTAAGCTTTGGTTACACATGTGAACAGCACAGACGGAACTTGCTGCTCTTTACATATCACAGGTTTTTCAATAAATCCCATCTTTTCATCAGTTTTGTAATTCAAATTATGTTCTCAAATGTTTTATCTCCATGTTCTGATCATGTAAAATGAGGTTTTGAGCCCCGCACATTATGACTGTAAATACAAAAGATAAAAACAAACAGAGGGAATATTTAATACTTCATCTCCAGCTTTCAAGTACGTAGCTGGGTGAATACCAATACAGAATGCAGAACAGGAGAACACCTTGTATTGCAATGCTCTTCTCTGCCTCTCACATGTCATAGCTATGAAGGACAGCTTATTTTTGATGCAGTGTGATTGCTTCATGAAGAGCACTCATATCATAGGGTATTTCTTTAGTAAAAAGAAGTATTCACAAAATTTTAAATGAAAATAACCCACCATTTACTTTCTATTGTGAGAGGAAATACATTCTCCTATCCAGGGCAGGGCATCTCAGACTTTCAGGAACATAGAACTACTCTTCTTTTTAAAAACCAAGGCACTTACTTATGAATTGCTCTTTAAGTGAACAGAGTCAGTGGGAATTTGATAGCATTTTGCCAGAAGAATGTTTTGCCTGTGGGCTAGAACTGCTATGGGCAGCACAGTGTCACTTCAATGAACTCCAGTTTACCAGGGCATATGTGAATGGTTTCTTTATGCAAGGCTCTCACAGCCAATGTGCTTCTGAAGGAAACACTGTTTTGAGAAATTCTAGTCTTAGTCTTCTCCTCACTCCCTCAGTCTATAAAAATAAAAAGTTAGCTTAAAAATGTACTAGAGAAATAAAACTGCATCCAAATAAAATTTATTCACTCCCAGGCAACTGTGCTTCTATTTCTAGATTACTGGCAGAAGATGAATTTGCGACTTAAGGGCAGAATTTTACAAGTGGAAATATAGCAAAAGAGGTACCTTTATGCAGTATGGATTTCTCTGCTTTGGTATGAGAACTTTCAAACTTCTCTGTGTTGCATATCTAAACCTCAGTAATGTCTACAGTCACAGTTAGGGATTGCTATATTTCTAAAAATCTGTTATTTCAAAAACTGTTCATTTAAAAAAATGACAGTACAGAATAGATACTTTTCTCAAAGAAATACACTCATTTTGCCTGCTTTGAGTATTCGTCTAGAATATCTGATAGGCATGTAAAACTATAATTTAAATTTCTTGGTAGAACTGCAAAAGCTTCTTTATTATCAAATCTCAGTTATATCAGCATGAATAGTCGCTGTTGTTTTTTAAATTACTCTCTGGTTTTTGAGTTGCTTAAACAAAGCTAGTAAGAGTTGAAAAGGTACAATAAGTATACATGCTTATATGTGCAAATGTAATAATAAATAATTATTAAGCACCACTTATAAAAACACAGGAGACACTCAGTAGCAATTTAATACCTCTCTCAAGATGGAAAGAAGAAGATTTTCATCTCCAGGTGTATGGCATTCAGAATAATCTCCTTAAATCAGCTTTTAGCAAGCAAGAAGAAAGCGCTGTTGTTTATTCTGAAGCCTCTGGCAACACAGAGCATAAAAATCAAAGAAGCATGGGACAATTTTTTTCTTTAAATTGGATTTTTGTGAAAATAAAGAAGGCTCTTCTGTTTCTTTAAAGATGGGACACATTTTAGCTGAATTTACATTAAAGTCCTTCAACTAATGGTGATATAATATTCCTGCTGCTCCAAAATAATAACACTCAGATAATATTTAAAAATGGCAATATAAACTAAGTTTTTTCCATTAAACCGGCCTAAGTGATTCCTGCTCAATGGTGTATGCACTGCAACATTAAAGCATATTGAACACATTTTTGTATTGTTATTATTGATCAGTGTAAAATTATGAATTCATTGCAGTGGCATCTGGGAACCAAATCCCAGAAAAACAAAGGCCCTATCTGCATGGTCAAATCTACATTTTGGTGCAATCACACTGCAATGTATGCAAGTCCACAGTCAATTTTGAAGATCTAGAAGCTCCTAAGGAATTTATGCATGGGTCTAACAGGGTAACCAACATGTGGCACAACAAGAGCGTGCAGAGACAGCATGGCAAAAAAGCCATGAGATTTCCCACATGTAGAAAACAAGCTTGTCTGTTAGCAAAACGTTTTAATTAATATTTTGGGGTTTGTTTTTTATTATCTTGAGAAACAATTTGCTAGACGAGTGATGGTATGTCACTGGTACACATGTATTTTCACCGCAGGAATTACTGCTTGCTCTAGGAAAAGTACAGCACAACACAACAGGGATTTTAAAACTACATCATGCTTTATATTTTTTCTAAGGTCACAATGACCCAATGTAAGCAGTTCAGTAACAAAATCTTGCCATTTTTTTAGTCTTCAGGTGGTATTTCATGGAAGTAATTCCATTGCTGCTACTAGTATAGCTGAACTGAAGATAAACAGTACAGACTCCTACCCACAGAAGGAACAAGTCAACCTCCTGTGGAGATTTAGTTAAATATATTTCTCCTTCTATTTCTATCACATAAGGATTTGCTTTAGATTTATTAGTATAAAGAAGACACTACAATGTACTAATGATTTGCATTCTTTAGTGGTTGTTGCATATATTAGTTGTTTTCTTTCTCATTTAGACTCATCTATAATTTAATAATAAGAGCACTGATTCTTTATTACAATATAGATTAATTTTATACCACTTAATTGTCCTGACATCATGACAGGTTTCTTTTTCTGAGTAGNGAAATTATTCTTAGTTGAATTTAAAAAATAAAAAAAAAAAAAAAAAAAAAAAAGAGAGAATCCAAAAGAGGAAAAATCCAGAAACAAGCCAGCTAACTTAGCATAAATGTTGACTCAAGGGAACTCTCCATGTTCTCAAAACTGCTAAGTTATGAGTCACTTCTTACTATGATGAAAGGGATAATGGATTTTGTCTTACAACCATGAAAAAAACACACAAAGGAAATCACAGGAAATATAGGAAACAGTATCTGCAGCCCTCCCACATTCCACTGTTCTGATTGCATCAAATATACACATCCTAGATGAAAGCTTTGGTAAGGCACAGCAGATGGCAGGAGTTCTGGAAGAGAGCAGGTGAGACTGGGAATCTGGGACCCTCTGCTCTAACCTTGACTAGTATGATGCCGTGACGAATTCAAAGGTAGACCTTCTCAAATATAAACAATGGGGATAATGTTGCCTACTTTCTGGGGCTGCTCTGAGGACAACACTTTAAAAGTTCTCTACAAGCACTCATATTAACAGATAAGGAGAATCTTTTGGAAGATTGAAAAACTTAGAGTTACACTCTCTGGGCTCCCAACAGAGTCAATGAAAATATTTTTGGTTTATATTTGGCAAAAACCATGTAGAATAAAAACTATCACTTATTGAGTGAAGACTGGAAGATGTGTCTCTCCAAAGGTGCTGGTATTAGGACACAGTGCATCAGGGCAGGGGCAGTATCTGAATGCACATGTGCTCACAACTAGGGACTGAAGAACTGCTCCTTTTGTGAAAACAAAATGTGTTTCACCTCCTTTGGAAGGGAAAAAAAATCTGTCATGAATCAAGAGCTGAATCTTCTGAGAATGCTACAGGACATATTTCTTTGGGATGGGGACATTCTGGGCCTCTTACACACAGAAAGCACATTTTCGAGATATAACAAAACCCTCTTGGCTCAACGCTTTGGTCTGAAACCACAAAGACTGAGGTGGGCAGAAGCTACCCTGAAGATCAGTAACTCAGTGTATGAAATTGCTGTGTTGTATGAAGGAGAATTAATTGGCTTCTTAAGCAGGTTTTATAGCTCTGTTTATACGCTGGCGTCATTACTGTAGACACTAGTTCTTTGGTCATATTTATAGTTAAACAATAACTCCTTGAAAAAAAAATGCTGACACACATTTCAAGTTAAAGTGACAAAAGAGTAAAGATAGTTCTATTAGTGATGACCAGATTTACAGCAATTTTAGAAACATAGGTGCTATCTAATGGGTTTAAAATGCATGTGAAAATTGATAAAGACTCCCTAAAAATAAAAAGAACTGTTGTTAGCATAATTCCTCAAACCATGAATATGTATGAACTCCTATTCCACTTAGGTGTATGAAATTTTTAAATGTATGGAAATTTTAAGGACTCAGATTAAAAAAGACATCTCTGTTATATATTAAATCATCATAAATGAAAACACAAATTAAAAAATAAACAGGCTAAGGACACACACTAATATAAGCCACAAAAACACTGGCCCTTTTTTTAAAATTTTTTTAAAATTAATAAAGAGCATCACTATTCTGCTGTCATAAATGCTATCCTGTCATTAATATCAAGTTAGCATAAGCAGCTTAATCTACTTTTGATTTGATATGCATTGTGTGAGTCAGTGCAGATCTTAAAAATCTATTATAAAATACCGCAGTCAGGAGAACAATAGTTAATACAAAGCAGTTGACTCCTTCTGCTGATTGAGTTTGATTAAAGTGGATGGCAGCCACACATGCACAGGAAGAAAATAAAACTCTGCAAAAGAACTCAGGGCTCTGTATGTCAAGGTGCTGGCATAGAAGTCCTCGTGATGTTTTTCCCCCAGCACATTTCCAGAAAGGAAGAAAACAAAGACAAACAAATCCATAATGACGACATTACTTGTTCCCCCTCTACATGTTTCAAGACAGCTTGCTTTAGTTTTCCTGGCTTGCTTGGCTGCAGTAGAATGAATGACATAACCAGAAAGTGGTTTTCAAGTGTAATTCTCTTTTACCAAAAATCCCCAGCACATCTGCAATGCTCTTCCCCGTTAAAAGAGTAAATTGTGTAGTCAGAAACCTCTAGGTGTCAGTGAGGAACAGGGAAGAGCTCACAGCAGAGTCTGCCAGGAACAGGCAGTGCTTCAGTTTCCCAAGGATCACCCTCACCACCTGGACTCAGACACATCTAAAGACCATTAGACATGCAGGTTCGACAGTAAGGACCAACTCTTCTGCTTTGCACTGCCAGCTCCTGGAACTTAGAGTTTGTATTTAGAGGGGCTATTAGTCTCCATTTCAGATGATATTTATTTGAAAATACTTTCTCCCCAGTAAGCATATGCTGCCAGAACAGCCTGCTACGTTTGTCCTCAGCTTTTCTTTCTGTATTTTCTAAAGAATGACATAGTTAAGTCATATTCAGGCACATTAGGAAAAGTGTGTAATTTACTTGCATGCCACTCTCTGAAACAGGAGTAAATGAATCCAGATGACGAAAATAACTTGCACCTAATCACATCAGCAATAACCTACAAGTGAGGCACAGGAAACAGTAGACTAATTATTAATTAATTTATTATTTAATAATTTATTAATTATTGACAATAATAGGCAATAATTATTGATTATTGGCAGCAAATCCTTGTGGTCGGCATGCTGGCCAAACACTGTAGGGACAAACAACAGCAGGCTCCTGCTAGTGCTGTTTCACAAGATGACATGTGTGACCCAGAGCTACTGCCAGACTTGAAGCAGTCTAAACCTATGTGTATATTATTTTCCTATGAAATGTGATATTAACTTAATCACTGAACTGTATTTATTGTAAGGCATCTAAAAAGCACAGAAAACATGAACAGTACCGAATTACAGCCACTTGCCACCAGGCTAAATGCATAGGAACTCAGGTCAGTCACCTGAACACTGGCAACCATCACCACTGAAGGTGTACTGAGACATCTGCACAGGGCTGGCCGATGACAGACAATCAGTAGATCTGCATTCTCCAGAAGAGAATGTTGGTCTGGAGGAGACCTGGAGAATCTCAAACACCACCAGATGCCTGTGGCTAGGCACCAAAACAACCCTAAAAAGATACCATAGAAAAGTTTATAGATGCATGCCCCCATTTAGAAGTATTTCCACGCTTCATTTAACTTGTTGGTATTCTTTATAATAATACTTGTTGGCATTCTCTACAGTAAGTCCAAAGAATAAGACTGGACACAAATTTTAAATGGGGCCTTTGCAAATATACTAACTTTTGATTGGTATAGTTAAATGTTGCATTCACAATAAATCGCCAATAGGTCAATCAGGGCTTGTAAAGAAAGATTTAATTTTAGCAGTTTTTCAGGTAACTGTCAAAATATCAGAGTACTGTGTCCATAGCAGTGTGCTGCTCCTTACCTGAGCTCCAAAAATAGTTTGATGCCACAAAGGCATTGTCTGTTGATGTTTTTTGATTTAGCTATATATTTTCAGACATTACGTTTGAATAATGAGCAAATTTTCTTGATCTAATCCTGTTTGAAATCCTTGAAATCCAGATTTTGCAAGACTGCAAAGGTCATAGAGATCACAGTAATGTCCTCTGTTTTCTTTCCATTCAAAAAGGATAATCAAATGAATACCAAAGTGTGGCAACAAGAAACAGAGTTTATTCTGAAATTGCTATAAAAATACAAGGTACTAAAGATAAAAAGAAATTATTTTTAAAAGGGCTATGGTTTTTTGTATCAGGTTTAATTTTACTTAAATTAAACTTGAGAGTGTTCTCTTTCTTTCTCCAGTCTTTCCCCACTGGTGCCATAGCTATCTGAATTTCTAAGTATACTGCTATTAGTACCTAAAAACAATGTGTGACATTTCCTTGTGGCAGTCCATTGGGACACAGAAAGTCAGGCTTGATTTTCCCCAAAGGAGAAAACCTTTTAAAGATTATAATGCAGACTCTCACATTGGTCAAATAAACCCACAACACCGTCCAGATGAAAAGTTTTAAATTTAATTTAATTTCAATTGCAATGACAGTATCTTGAAAGTGTTCAGATAGGACTCTAATCAACAGAGAATATCCCAGCAAAGGAATGGGGTCCTGCTACCTCCTCTTTCACAGGAATAGCAGTTTGCTGCTATCTTACTCTGTTTCTTCAGTCATTGCTTTGGGGACATGGATCTAAAGCTTTCTCTAGTGATCCATATTTTATGATGGAGGAGATCTCTGTCTTTTAATTGTTTTCATAAACTCACAGTCCAGGGCACAGCTTAGCCCCATATGGCATGACTGTGACTAGTAAAAAGTTGGTCAGCACCTTCCCCAAGGAAATCGTTTTGCTCATTAATGTCAATCCTGCATTTCCCATTTCCATTCCCTTTTCTAAGACAGATTCCTCAGTGCTACAATACCTTCTCATGTTTTTGAAAACTTAGAGAGGAGCTTAAAGGAACATGTATTGACTAGAGGATGAGACTACAAATAAACTGCTCTATAAATTCCAGGACATGATATTGTAAGAACACCCAAGTGAAATCACTGCAGCTTTCCTTGTTGAGATGAGAAAGTTATAGAAACTTGTTTTTGATGAAAACCCAAAACTTTTCACAGAAGGTCAGCGTTTTTTTGAAAACAAAACCAAAACCAAGCTACCAACCCCCAAACCTTTAATCAAAAATGTATTTTTCTGTCAAAAAAAGATTTAGCAGAAAGGGTAATATTCACTTCAATTTGTTTTCATTTATCCTAAGGTTAATTATATTGTCTAATGTTATCCAGGCTCCTTGGAAATACCAGGACACAGATATCTCAGTGTTAATTCCTCCAAAAACGTGCATTGAAGATACTTCTGACATGAAGTGAGTTGGAGCTGCCTTTGTCCTTCCCTCCATACATCAGCTCACCAAGTATCACAGTGGTTTGTGCTGCCAGGCTGTGACATAGACTGAAGAAACTAATGTTCTGGATGAAAAGTGTCTTAGAGGTTCTTATGCTGAAGATTTATCAGTTCTCCTACTGTTTGCAGTCAAAGAGGGCAGCACATTTCTGCAATATCAAGCCCGTCGATGAGCCACTGGATGGATTGGCAACTTTTGCTGTGGACTGGGAGGCAGCTCAGCTTAGAGCTGAAGTTAAGCAAAATGCACTTTATCTGAAATGTTGCGAGATTCAGAACTGTAAGTATATTTCCATCTTTCTGTCTCTTGTGTTTTCTTCTGAAGCTGTACAAAATTATTTTAATATCTTTAACTCTTTATTAATTTCTGTTTGCTGTGTATTGCAATATAATGTCATAGTCCCCTCCCTTCCACACCCCAGAAAAAGCACAAACCAAATATATCCTTGAGTTTCGCCTTTTTTAAAAATAATGCCTGTTTTAGGTGGAGTATTTCAAACATCCCTCCTCGACTGGTTACATTAACTGAAGCTCAGCATAGTTTCAACTGCCCCATCCATGGCTTTTTCTGTGGTATAAAGATGTGCGTAAGGCCTCTCAGAACAATTGCTGTAATTATTTCTTCAGATCTTTGGCCACATTCCCGTTTCAATCAAATTAGCAGCTGGTCTTCTTCATTCTCCTACCTCTACAAGAGCAGCTGAATTGTCTTGTTTCCAGTTCCTTATGCCAGTAAAAAATGGAGAGAGACAGAGAAGGGGTGAGAAAAACAAACTGCAAAAAATGAAAGGTTCTCCTCTCCCAGGTTCAGTCCAACTATGTAAAAAGACAAGATGAAACATTTAACTTCTTACACAGACATGGTCACTGGTTTTGTATGGCTTCTAAAGGATGACAACTACTCTTGATTATTATGCCTCTTGCACTATGATTCTCAAAGACAACAGACACAGATTAATGATAAGACTACAAGTCTGAGCAAGCAGTGGCTCTCACTCTCTAAGGCACATATTGCAGGTTTACACTGACCGCAAACATTAGGCCGACTGGAGCTTACGATGAGAAGATTTTTATATTAAGCTGACTAGGCTTACTTCTGGTTCATCATCCGACTTCAATTTCTGACTTATTCCTGTGCACAAAATACAGATTTGTCAGACGATGTTCTTCAGACACCACTTACTTCCTAGAAGAGCTGATGACTGAAAACACTTGCTACATTATTAGTGCACTGTTGACAACTCCAAGGCTCATTCTGCTTAATTGGCACATGTTCTCTAAGAAAACCACAACTCACAGGGCCAAATTATCTGCTGCTGAATGCTAATGGCTCATTTGCAGCTAAGGCATGAGAAAATGCAAGCCTGTATTACCTCTGCTTGAAAGAGGTTAGGTGCTTGAGGCAGCGGAATGCAGGAAAATTGTTTTTTAATTATTTATTAATTATCGATTGCGACTAAGGATATCAAACATTTTCGATAAGAGGGTATCTTGTTTTAATTTTGATGGGACCACAAGAAGGTATTTCTGTTTTAATCAGAACTACATAAGACCTTAGCCATGTAAACTGAAACCACATAGCCTAAGAAAAATAACATTACTTACGTAAAAAATTCTGAAGATCCCTTATTTGAACTACACAAAACATACACAGTTTGTGACCAGATGAGAAATACTGAATGCTCTTAACATCCTAAGACCAGTAAGATAAATCACTGCACTTCCTGAAGAAGGCAGTAACACATGAAAGAGGGCATCCATAAAGGGGTAGATTTTGCATTCAGTTATAATAGAGACAACCTCTCCAGCACTTAGCCAATTCTCATTAATGAAACCAATCTAAATTCAAATGTGTTTAAATTAAGGTACTTTGATTCAAAATGGCACTCTGGGTTCACAGGCGGTATACTGCATTCTTTGGAGCAATGTCTCCTTCATAGCGTTAACTCCCATGCGTTGGTCAGCGTGCAAAATCTATACCTTAAATTGGGCTGTGAACAAATGTGGATGATAGATACCAGTTGCTGCTAATACTTGTATTAATCTTCTTAGCAGAAGGTTATTCTGTGAAACACTTGAAATTTTCCAACTGTTGAAAGGGAATGAGAGTGTGTGGGAGAAAAAGAAAAATAGGTTCCTGAACCCATAATTGTGACTCCCACACTGTTTGTTGCAACTGTCTATGGTGATAGTGTTTATAATACCTCATCCCTTCAAGGCCGACACCTCTTCAGTGTGGTAAAATATTAAGCTTACTTTTTATTGCCAGATATAGCACACATTTTAGAGAATCTGGCTGTGTTCACAGATTTAGAAAGAAAGCAGCATATTCAGGGGGCAGTGTGGTGGCAAAAGCAATATAATGTTTGATAACGCTGAGACAGTCCCCTATGGTCCTACAATAAAGGGTGTGCCCATTTGCAGTCGTGCTAGCATTGACAGCCTAATTGTCAGTGCACTCGTGGAAAAAGCAGACATGCAAAATGGCACAATTCATGCTGTACACTAATAGAACATAATAGAAATTTGTACTTATTCATTAACACTTAGCTGAAGCATACTTTGAGGATATTTCTTCTAGTTTTCATTCATATGATGAACCAATAGTATCAAGCAGTGAATGTGCATCTCTCACTGACTTCCATGAAACTATTCCTGGAATGATTCAAGTTTCCTACAATGCAGGATGAGACTCACCCCCCAGTTTTTGGATCCACCAAATTAAAAATGTGCATACTCACTCAACAATCTTTCAGCAACAAACCAAGATAATTATCAACGTGACAGTATGTGTAAAGTAACTACCAATTAGGAAACTAGCAATGCAAGAATAGTAGTTTAAGCTATCCAACCAATACAGTCTCTGAAAATAGCACAATACTTGACAAAATGGAGGTGATTATGCAGCTATAACATGTATTTTTTACTAATTTAGTATTTGTATCTTAAACTACTTTCCCTGTTCTATAAAATTAAAATTTTACTAGTGTGAATACTGTATCTGACTTGAAAGAGAGCCACATAGCAATGCATGCTACATACATTCCTTTAATTTTAAATTACCTTTGTTCTTTGGACTAAATTCCTATCTTTGATAACTAATTCAATACACAGATATTTTATTATCAGCTCCTTTCTGGAGCAATAACTCTGGCAGAATATTGAAAAAAAAATTGAAATAAAACCTGTCAAAGATGTGATAAAAACAGGATGGGTGTATGACAGAGTATGGTTTAAGTCACAATTTCAGTAATTTATCCTGCCCCTTTGCTGCTCAGCAACAGCCCATGCCATTCATGGAACTATTAATTTTAAAACTGCTCCCACATATGTGCAATGAGGACTTCTGTGCCATTAGTGATTTGTAGAGCACAAAGAAAGGGGCTCTTTCCTGCTGATGCACATTGATGCACCTTTTCTCAGCTCCCTCACCAGATACACCTGCTAAACCACAGCTGTGTTGACATGCACAACAGGCAAACAATGTGCTGCAATAGCAAATAGCTGGTGTTGAGGACTCGGTATTTCAACATGGGAATTTGAGGGTTTCAGCCCAAATCAAGCTTGGTCCTGGAGACTGAACACCAGCTCTTAGTGGCTGGAGTATGCTAGATGCAAGCAGCTGGGACACATCTTTTCAATTTCACTCCAGAGAAAACCACTCAAGGGACTGCAATACTATTCGTGGTGAAAACCAAACAACAGCTAGTGGGGAAAATGTGGGCATTCACTACAAAGCAGCTGAACTAAAATGTTAACATAGACACAACCTATGAAACCCTGGACCATGCTTTCTGTCCAACAGAAAGGCTACAGCTAAAGCAGATGAGAAGGGTTGTCCCAAACGAGGACAGCCTATCCAGCAGACATAGAGCAAGAGGGAGGTCTAGCTCAGGAACATGCATCAGAATGGTCTCTATGGCATAGAGGACTGGGCAGGCAGACACCAGAAAGTTTTTCTATGGGTCTGCACAGCTCACAGCTGCTTTCCTTACACCCTGTGTGAAGACAAGCAGAAGCCTCCGCCCTGCTGAGGTGAACAGCCCTCCTAAAAGAAGCATGTTAAGCAAAATGAAAGCCTCAAGTTTTACCTCTGCCAGCAGGGAAACAGGTAGTGAGAAAGAAGAAATCTGATTTTCATCTGCCTACACTCACATTTGCTTTTCATAAAACCTTTTCACCATCTCTCCGTAACTTAGGAGAGGTCACCGATGATTCACTCTCCCCTGGTTCCAAAATCAGAGTTTCCTTTAGGAAGCCTGAGGGAATACATTCTCCTTGGTGGGGCATGAATCTAACACACACTGTACTGGAATCCGCTATCTTCACTTCACTGGTCTGTAAGATGTAACCAAAAGTAAACAGATTTTAAGCAGAAGGGAGAATACAGGTGGTGTCTTATCTCTCTGATTGCAAAGTACCTATTTTTATACATTTTCTGTTGTGCACTAATCAAAATCCTGTGGAAACTAATTACTGAGCCTGGAGTGATTTTGCTATGTCCACAGAATACAGAGAAATATTAGTATGCAACAGATGTAAACAACAGATATAGGGACCATTTACCCTCTTCCATGGCAGAGGTTGTGTGACCAGAGTTAAACACTTTTGGGGACACTGTACTTACTAGGGATGCTTCTGAGAAGCACTATTTTTGGAAGCCTGGCACAAAATTTATAACCAGCTACTGAAGAATATTTCATCTGTCTACTGGCTTTAATTGTACTCATTTTACTGCACTTACTGTCTTAGATTTTAAATGGAGGTATTTGTCTAAAAAGATTAAATGTAAGTTGGCTTTAGTCACCTACATGATGTAAAAGAGAGATTTTCTGATACTGGGTTCTGGACTCAAATCTTTGGTGAGGAGGGGATGAGCTTTCACAGCAGACACTGATAGCCAAGATACAGAGCTGAAAAACTGCCTCTCATCTCTTTCACCCTCCCTTGAGCATCTGGAGTACCATGCACTGGTGGCATTCAGTTCTGTACAAATTAACCCTAAAGTATATCCACTCTTATAATCAACAGTTCATAATAAAGAAACATTGCATATATTGTACATAGACACTAAAAATTAACTAGAAAAAGGACCAGTATTTTCATTAAGATATTGGGCTCAAGATTTTTGCTCCATGTCACACAGCTGGTGAAGGAGTACATTAAGGGACTGTAACTGAAATGTGTAATTTGGAAGTCTTGAAGGTGTTTTCTGACAGAAATTGAAAAACTCAGGAAAGGGATGAGTGAGAAAATCTGTTCTGAACTGAGAATAGATTTGAAAAGGATGAGAACACAGAGAAGGGATGTAGAATTTGCTTAGGCTAAAGAATTAAAACTTTTGGAATTTGTATCCTACATGATGTGAGGGATCTTGTGGTACCACTGCAGAAATATTTGATCAGATTCAAACAAAACTGAGCTCACAAAGAGCGCTTATAAGGGATTACTTAAGGAGCTCAATGCTGAACAATTTAAAATGAGCCAAAAGCTCATTTGATATGTTTTCCAATTTTTTTTTAAGAACAGAAGGTGAAAGATAACATGACTAGTAGGAGATTATAAATATATTCAGACACTACCACATCTGACATGAAAGGACTTGTGAAGCTTGACACCCTGGTTGTAGTAGAGCTTTTCTACCTTTTGTTAACATTTGAAAAATAACTGAGAGAAGTGGCACCTGAAATGACTACAGGGTTACATACAGACATTTAATAATGCCAGTAATGTCGAGGGAATGGTGAGGTATTTTGCAAGTATCCAGAACATATCTGGGAGGAACATCATATATGAAGAAAATAAAAGAGATGGGAAATATACAAAAGCTGTCTGGAATTAGACAGATGAAAGCAGACTATATGCAGAGGTTTCTTTAAGGGTTTTGAAAGTAGCAGTTTCCCAAAGAGAGGGCATGTGGCAATGCAAATTCAGACATATCCAACCACTGAGCAGGAGTTAGATACAAGTCCTAGAAGACTACTTCCTATTAATAATTCTGGCTTTAAGCTGAGACTATTCAACTGAAATAGGAGAGAAGAAAAAAGAGGCATATGGGTGGATCAAGAATGGCTAAAAACCATCAGTGTCAGGTTGCTGTGGAAAAAATGTTAAATATGACCTCGGATTTTAATAGATGAAGTATTTCCGGTATAGACAGGGCGATATTAGCAGCACTGTCTGGAAACTACAGCCTGTATACCATGTACAGCTTTGGCCACTGTTCAAGAAAGAGAAATTAGTCTGAAGCAAGAAAGCCCAACTGAATGAGCAAGTCATGGAAATGAATTCAACACAACATGGAACTGAAAGAACTTGGCTTATTTGACCCATCAAAGCAACACCTGGAAGTTTTTTTTGTTTTTTGTTTTTTTGGTTTTTTTTTGTGTTTTTTTTTTGGTTTTTTTTTGTTTTGCTTTTTTTGGTTTGGTTTTGTTTTGTTTTGTTTTGTTTTGTTTTTAAACCACATGACTGAGATAATAATACAGAAGAGATATTTAACCAGACTGTGTGATCATAAACTACATACAAAAATTAGGGCTGAAAATGACATTTCTAATCAAAGTTGAAAACACTTAGTGGGAGTAGGAAGTGAAGAAAACCTAAGCAATTTTAAGACAGAGTTCATAGACAAGAAAGCCTCCCATGATCATATCACAGAATCACAGAGAATGCCAAATTGGAAGGCACTCACCAGGATCATTGAGTCCAACTCTTAGCCCTGCACAGTACCATCCCCAAGTCACACCATGTGCCTGAGAGTATTGTCCAAATGCTTCTTGAACTCTGGCAGACTTGGTGCTGTGACCACTGCCCTGGGGAGCCTGTTTAATGCCCAAACACCCTCTGGATGAAGAACCTTTTTCTTGTATTCTACATGACACAACTTCAGGCCATTCCCTTGGGTCCTGTCACTGGTCACCACAGAAAAGAGACCAGTGCCTGCCCCTCCTCTTCCCCTCACAATGAAGTTGTAACTGCAATGAGGTCTCCCCTCAGTCTCCTCTTCTCCACGCTGAACACACCAAGTGACCTCAGCTGCTCCACATACGGCTTCCCCTCAAGGCCCTTCACCATCTTCATTGCCCTCCTTTGGACACTCTCTAAGAGCTTAATATCTTTCTTATATTGCAGTGCCCAAAACTGCCCACAATATCCAAGGTGAGGCCACCCCAGTGCAGAACAGAGCGGGACAATCCCCTCCCTTGACCAGCTGGCAATACTTTGCCTGATGCCCCCAGGACACGGTTGGCCCTCCTGGCTGCCAGGGCACTGCTGACTCAGATTCAACTGGCCACTGACCAGGACCCCCAGGTTCCTTTCCCAGCACTGCTTTCCATTGTCTCATTCCCCAATCTGTCCGTACATCCAGAGCAGCCTCACCCCAAGTGCAAAATCTGGCACTTTTCCTCACTGAACTTCATCAGGTTGGTGATTGCCCAGTCCTCTAATTTGTTGAGGTCTTTCAGCAGGGCCTCCCCACCTTTGAGGGACTCAACAGCTCCTCTGAATTTTGTCATCTTCAGACTTGCTCAGCATCCCTTCCAGTCCTGCATCCAAGTGGTTTGTGAAGATGTTGAAGAGCACAGGGCCCAGGATGGAGCCCTGTCGAACCCACTAGTGACAGGTCACCACTCTGATGTTCCCCCATTCACTATTACCCTCTGTACTCAACCCTTGAGCCAACTGCTCACCCACCACATGTTATGTTTATCCAGCTGTGTGCTGGACATTTTGTCCAGAAGGATTCTGTGAGAGACAGTATGGAAAGCTTTACTGAAATCCAAAGAAATTACATCAACTGTCTTCCCTTGATCACCTAGATGGGTTATCTTGAGACAAAAGAAAATCAAGTTTGATAAGCAGGACTATCCTCTCATAAAGCTGTGCTGGTTGTGACCAATTACTCTGTTATCTTTCAAGTGTTTTTCAATACCTCCCAGAAAAATCACCATAACTTTACCAGGCACTGAAGTGAGACTGATGTCATGGTTATGTGTAGGAGCTGATGATTAGGCTCAACAACCCAGGAGTAACATTATGTAAATAATGGGCTTATATAGACAGCTAAACAAAACCAAGACTAGAGGAAAAAGCAGTTCTGGTTGACTCCAAATGGAAATTCTGATAGTCAATGAAATGAAATGGGAAAACACCACAGTTTTTAATTCTACTTTCAGTCAATAAAATTATTCGCTTTATTCTTGGGTTACTTAATAATTTTTAAAAGCCTCTAAAATTTTCTTTAGTTTCAAAACATTCTTTCAAAATGAAAAGCTGAAACATTTATTTTAGAAACCACAGAAATGGCATGATTCATCTTTTCAAAGGTATCTACTCTTTTCAAAGCTGTTCCAGCCAAATCTATTTGAGGATTCAACACAAATTCATAAATTGTTTCCAAGGGGGCACAATCAGCACAACAAGAGAAGTAAAAAATAATTTACACAAGTCCCGTCTTCAAGGACAACAAATAAGAATTTATCAGTGGTCAGAATCTTGGACTACTTTTTCAGGATTTAAATATCCCAAAAGGTGCCTCATGTTATTTCTCATATTGGAATTTTATTTTTATCTTGACAGGAATAGTGAATTCAAGAATAACTTAATCAACCTTAAATAGAGGTTTTTAATATTAAACAAAAACTGTCTGTGGTAGGCAAAAGAAATGAGCACATGAGTATGTGGGTGATGAGCTGTGGAATCTCAAGACTTCAGCAGAGTAGGGAATTTAATAAAGTTCTTGCAAATGCCTCTGTATTTAGAGAATTTTACTATCTTCTCCTTTAGAACACAATGATTACATAAGACTATGAAGAAGAGCAATTGATAAAAGCTTTTCAGTAATTTTAGCAATCAAACTGTTTATTGGTAACAGGGACTGAAATACACGGTAACATTTTCCTTCCTATCAAATTGCATCACAAAATCCCAATCTTAAATAGACTTTAATTAAATATTTTAAGTAGACTTGGTGTTTCCCAAGTACAAAGTTTGATGCTATACAACTCTGCTGTACTTTATAAATGCCAGTGAAACTAAATTAAGCACAGACACAGATTTCATATAGTAGCTACAGCTGAATGACCTCTTCAATCCAATGTGTATTTAAACAAATGCAGGTTTGTTTTGTTGGGTTTTTTTCCTTCTTTCCAGGAAAACAGGTTATTTTCTTCTAAATTACTTATACTTCAAAATGTGCCTTCTGCATATCTATCCTAGAAAAAAATTTGAGTGTTGGGACAAATTTAACTGAAAAAGAAGTTACATGAAAAATGCAAGGATTTTTCTAGTAATTGAAATTATTTTTCACTCCGTTTTACTGAACTAAGAAGAGTCAGTAATAGAGAAAATTCTGTATCTCTGAAGTGGTTGAGGGCCCAAAAATAAAAAATTAAATTTCTTTTTCCATAACTATTCTTGTGGATTATTTCTTTTGAAATCCATAGTAAAGTAGATGGATTAACAAATAGTATATTTTCAAAAGAACAATATCTTTGTATTCCTAACAAATATAATGACCATATTCTATATTAACTTATTTCCTAACATTCCTTTTTTGAAGTAATACAGATGTTAGTTTCAGCTGAGTTGTCCATAAGTATATAATGCTTGTCCAAAAAAAAATTAGATATTATTTAGTTTCTGTAATGACTATTTTAGAGTACCTTCATAAAACAGAACTTTACATCCTAATCTGTTCAGATTCATATTGTAGGATAAATGATAGAAAATATTTACACGGGATACACATCTTTTAATCTGGACAAGAGTTCAAAAAACCCAAAACCCATAACATGCAGATGCTCTGTTTTAATACCATCTGTAAGAGCATGACAAGTCCAGAAGACTGAAATGGGGGTTCTAACTAAAAAACAAACAAACATATAAATAAACAAAACCCACCACAAACCAAAACAAACACTGTACATAGAAGGTCTTGCTAACGATGCTAGAAAAGTAGCTAAAATTTTTGACTAAAAGGAGTTCACCTGATAAAGAAGTGGAAGATAAGTAAAGCAGGAAAAGTAAACTAAGAGTAGGTTTAGACCAGACATTAGGAAGAACTCCTTTACTGTCAGGGTGGTGTGGCACTGGAACTGGTTGGCCAGGTAAACTGTGGATGCCCCACCCCTGGAAGTGTTCAGGACCAGGTTTTGTGCCCCATCATTTCTAGAGGAGGAGAGGTCAAGCACATAGTTCTTATTTTGAGATTCATAGATTAGGTGCAGTGAAACAGAGACTCTTGTGGAGTTCCATATTGTGGAAAACAGCACATCAGGACAAACACTTAGAAAATGCATCCACACAAACCAGAGGGAACACTTATCGTTAGAAAAGATGAGGCATCACAGCAAGAAAATAAAGGGTGAAAACCTTCTCCACTTCTTGCTGACTTTCAAGCTTCACCATATCTGACTCTAATGTAAATTACATGATTGAGAACAGTATGGGCTCACTACAAACTCCAGTGGATAGAATTTTATGCCATCTGATGCAGGACTCTTAGGACCACTTTTGATGCATTAGGGAAATGCAGTTTTCCTGAAAGTTATAGAGGTTTAAGGGTAGTGAAAAAAAACAGAAATTCCACTTCCACCTGCTATCACAGTTACTTTGGTTAAGGACTGTGATGCCTTCCACTAGTTCCCTGAAGACTGTAACCAGACTCCACAGAATTATTTATGCTGTTAATTTGGTTTTGACAACTTAATATGGACTTGATGTAAATATATACATTTTCCAGATAACTTTTTAAGGGTGTGGGTCTCAGACATTCTAAATGTTGCCATGTTATCCTAAACCATATACAGTTCACTACCGCCTTGATCAAAGTGCCTTGTGAGCCACATTTCTCCACTCTTTGGTGTGTTACAATTGAATCTGACTCAGTCCTCTTCCTTCGGGTCAGAATACAACCAACCTCAGCATACAAATACGGTTCAGTTGTTTTGTTTTCACAGTAATCAGTATAAAATGTGTTGCTATGTAGTACTTCAGTTTTCAAAGGGCTTAAAAAAAATAAAGCTGCTCTGACATGGCTTTGTTCCTTCGTGCTTTCGAGATTTCTCTGTGTGCTCTATTGCAGCTCTGAAGGGCCAGCTGAAGTGCTGGGGATGGGAAAATCGGCTTCTTCTGATTTGGGATAAATGCTACTTCTTTTTTTGCTCCTTTTTTTTAAAGTTAGATGTTATTTCAAAAGCTAAGAAAGACTGGTTATGTCATTCATTAACAATAATGATTTCCTTCCTTTTTGGCCCCTTCTCTCCTCCTGACTATTTTCAGACTTTCTAAACCATATCTTTTCTTGCTATTTCAGCAGCATAATCAGCTATATTAACGACGTATATATTATTTATATTATTATTTCTTATAATAATTATCTATCTTGTCTATGTTGGTGCTAGGTACAGCATTACAACAAAGGGTGTAGTGCAGGTGCCTCCTAGACACTCTGGCCTCTGGAGTTGCACTGACAGACTGAACTTCCACTCCCTGTGGAGCAGCTCTTGCCTTTGTCCTCATATATATATCCAAGTTAGAGAGTTAAAGTGGGTAACCAAACCATTATTAAAAACATACATTTTCCATTCTCTCTTAACAGAGGGCCCATCAAATGAGATGCTTAAATTAAGCAACTAAAATTTCCAAGCAAATCTGTGCACCCCCCCAGAATGTATCTTTGGGTTGTTCATATTTATTTTTAATTAATCCTGAAAAACTGGTCAAGTTCTGGGGAACTGGGGGTGAACAAGAGAGAAGAGAAAAGCTGACAAAGGTAATTTCAGGCTTGAAGGGCTCTTAAGCTCCCATACCTCTTCCCCCAGACCTGAGTGTATGACTGGTACAGACTACAATAAATCGAGCACGGAAATAAGGAAATATTACTTAGAATCATTTCACTGAAATTACATCTGGACAAACATACTACATATTACCCTAATAAATTTATGTGCTCAGTTGACAGAAGGAGCTATATTGATGCATTAGATTTATATATATTAGCCTACATGCTATGCTGTTCAAGTAACTCACAACATTAAAACTGCTAAAAAAATTGTGGTACAACCACGACAGTAAGATTCAGGAATTAACTGTCAGACTTAGTAGCAAATTAGAGTCTGATCCTGCAGGAACTGGTTTGTTGCCATATTTTGTTCATTTGTTTCATCAAATGATGAACACAAATATGTCATCATAAATGGATATGCACCTTATTTCTGAGGCAGGGTGCTCAGGTGACCCATTATTTAGATTGAAAAAGAAACAATGACAGTTCTTCTGAATTCATCTTTATGTTTTCTGATGAAAGGCTGAATACAACTTTATATTTTTTATTCATTTAAGACAGATGACTTCACAGAAGGTTAAAATCTCACTAGTAACTCAAGGTCTGGAAAAAACAGGTTATGTCACCCATCTTCATTAGAAGTTCACACTATACAGCTTCTCAAAAGCAGGTTTAGAGATCTGTAACAGAAAAAACCTGTAGCCCCTGACATCACTGAGCTCTTCAGCAATAAAGGCATAATAAGATCATATGACTGAAAGCTAAAGAGAGGATGAAAACTGGAAATGATGTGAAAGTTCTTTTATCAGGAAGGTTAGAGTAAGCTATCACTGAGTAAATGGACAAAGGAAGGTTCTATTTCTATCATGAATTATGAGGCTTAGTAATTATATGAGATCATGTGTCTATTGCTGAATTATGAAAGATGTTCATGACCCACTGTCTAGATTTAGTATCTTTGAAACTGTGAAATGAATGGAAACTCACTTCCAGCTCACTTCCAAATTACATTGTGTGCTTTTCTGATGACTCAAACTGCATGAGATTTGCAGACCCTTGCTTATACACCCTTAGTAAGACACCGCAATGTCCATATCCGAAAGGTATTTCAATTGGTGTTGCCTTTACCGTGTAAACTGGCATCTTACCCAACCACTATTTTAAACCACTTCAGATTATCAGATCACCTCTCAATCCTCTTTTACCCTTTTGTATCTTTAGGACCACACTAAAATATTCAGCACTGAGTTGTAGGTAAAATTAATATAACAACTGGAATGTCATATATACAACTCCTTGTAGTAACAGAAAAGATAGTGGTTTCTTTTATAAAACAAGACTTTTACCCAAACCCAAACTGCTTTTGCACCTTAACAGAAGTTCATTACTCAATATTTTGAAGCTCATTATTTCAAACTGTCAATGAACTCATTAATCATCAACTATAAGAAAGGCATCATGCATAATCACAAGAATTTATGGTTAGAGGAATTTATTGTCTCCTTAAAAACCTCCAAGCACTCAGACACTGATCGGTTAGGCAGAAATAAAACATCTGGCACATTGCAATGTTTGTATTGCACTGATTAAATTCAAACAGTTCTACAATATACTGATTGAATGGCAGAACCTAAATTTGCAGAAAGTACTGTACTTAATAACCCTCAAGAGCTATGCCTTTATCTGTATTTATATTTAAAGACTACACAAACTCCAGCCTAGTTTCCAATTTGTCATCTCAGAACTTTTAAGAGAAAAATGATAAAAGAAGCTCAAGAAAAGAAACACCAGAAACGTTTTGCCTCCCCCCTGACATTGGCTGATAGTTGCCACAATACCCTGATCATGAACCCAGAAAAAAAATCCACCCTAAGCTTAGCGAGGCACCAGCATCTGTAAATTGTTTAAGATCATCCTTATCATAACTAGCCCTATCTAGTCCTAACCCTAATTTTTTTTGGTTTGGGTTTTTTTTTGTTTGGTTGGTTTTTTTTTTTTGGTTTTTTTTTTTTTTTTTTTTTTTTTTTTTTTTTTTTTTTTTTTTTTTTTTTTTTTTTTTTTTTTTTTTTTTTTTTTTTTTTTATTTTTGTTTTTGACTCAAGTGTCCTAGCAAATCACATACTGCTAGGTACAAATGCTATGGGCACTGGGCACCTCATAATCCTAAATATAGAAGATGTATGGAACTTTGGAGGTCAGAGAACTAACATGAGAATAATAAACAAGTTCCTTTACTCTCTACAGGTAAACTGCTTGGGAAAGAAATACAAAAGGCACATAAAGCAGTGCAAGCAGACAGACAAATGGATGCAAATGCTATTCAGAATTCTTCCACCATATCTATAGACAGTAAAAATGAACACCTGTTTTAGTATCTGTTCTGTAGGTATAAATGCACACTCCTCTGCCCTGCCTGTAACTAAACACCCATGCTAAACAAATATCACACTACTCAGAACCAAAAAAGCAGTGTACCCATGCTGCTGAAATCATTATCAACTTCAGATGGTGAAATAAGTGAAGAATCTGCTTTTGTTGTTCAACTGTTATTGTTGATCAACTATCAGAACAATACAGTTACTGGACTTCTGTTACTAAAATGTCTTCTTTTCTAAGAACACGAAAGAAGGACAATTAAGTTCACTCTTGCAGCAGGAAATACAGGGCAAACATCAGTACATATTTAACACAGGGGTAATTTTCACTAGCTCTCAAGTTCTGCTTTGACATAGCACTGACTGGCCTGTTGATGCCATAATTCAACAAGGAAGATTTCTGCCCCTGTCAAGAAATGAAAGATGTGCAGCTCTTGTTTATAATTAGATTAATATAAATGTAGCTTCAAGTAAATGTTGCAGTATAATCCTACTCAAGACTATCTCTTGTTAGATAAGTGATAGAAATATGACTAAACACCTTTCTATCTTTCAGATATCCTTCTATGACTTCTGTCACTCTCTGTTCCAAGTTCAATAACAGAGACTGGTCATCTAAGTCTGTTGTCCAATGCATGCCACACTGGAAAATCAAGATTCAAAACTGATCAGAATTAGTCTTATTCTCTATTGTACTGCATCTTCTTTGGAGTATTTTTTTGCAAGAGCCAAAGATTTAACAATTCCCTTAGATAAAGACATACCAGGATAATAGTGTGTTATCACAAATGGTGAACTCTGTGGCAAGTCTACAGTGGCACATTAAATAAGCCTAGTTTGACTTTGTACATATGAGAAAAAATTCCAGTCTAGATTAATCTAAACTAATTTCAGGTACCAGGGTGCCCAGGCTAGGGGGCACAGTTGCCCTGCATGTTCCACTACAGTTGGTAGAGTCTAAGAGAAACTTTCAAAGGAAATTCAGTTCTGCTGAAATCGGAATTGTCCCCTGGAGTTGTCTATTTGTCTTGGTAAATTATGGACAGTCTTGGCAGATATTCAATAATCCTAAATTAGACTTCTTAGTTATGTACCTAAAATTAGGTGGCATTTAGCTGACTGTCATTGCCATGTCACATACCCCAGGAATAGTCTGGCTGATTATTTACTAATATATGTGGACAACTGTATGGGGACAATAATGTATGTGGACAATTTTAATTATTTCCTTCTTACTTTATGACAAAAACCCGTAAAGCAAATTTTCTGATAGGAAATGTGAATGTTGACTGAACTCATTCAAAGTCTCAACATAGTTATTTTAGAAGTGACATTCTAAAGCAACTGAGCTAGTGAAAATGTTTCATCTGAGAGTGGTACTATATATTCTATTTTTTGCTCATTTGCAACAGTTTGAAAAGGTTGCCTGTTCTGTCTAGCTAGTTTTCAAGCCAGTTGGATGCTAGCAGCCTGAAGTTCCATTTTCCCCTGCGTTTCAAATGTTTTAGGGCTCAGTATTCTTCTGCTAAAGAAAGTACTGGAGAAGACAGATGAGAAAGATTATTTACTGTTTGCACTTCAGTCTGATTATTTGTGCAGAACCTACAAATCTGAAGAACCATGCAAGAATACTTTTCAGTTCTTCCTTCTCTGTTAACTTGGTGCTAAAGCACTTGACTGTTCCAGGACTGCTCCTTGATACCACCAATTTAAACTGAGATTTCATTAAAATAATCATTTCCAGTGTAATACCACCCAAATAAGCGTGCAGCTGATGAAACACTGCAGCTAAAATGCAAGAATGTCTCCTTTAGCCCCATCTCTTTGTACGTGCTTATATAAAGAATAATGAATATGTACAAAAACCTGCAGTACAATAAAACCTGAACACTACTTACTGTTTTATAATTCTGATGGAACAATTTTCAGCAAGATGAAAAGAAATCATTCCACCTTTCAAGATTTTCTTCCTCACACATTCTTTGGATCTAAAGTGGAGTTATTCATTCTCTCATCCAAGTACAATAATCCTTCTCATATTTTTTGTAGATATGTATTGAATTGAAAATACTCTAATTTTATTCTATATTTTTTGTTGCCATGTAGCATTCAAACAGCAGTTGTCACTGACATTCTATAGTCCACATAAATCAAAATTGGACATAGACTCTTCACAGGCCCTGCAAAAGACAGTGGTTTATCTTTTCCTCTCCTTTCTTAGCATTTTTCTTTTTCCTTCAAATGAGTTCAAATTTTTCAAAAATTGTAATTACTTGGTACAGAAGGATGTTTTTTCAAATTTGTTTCTGGCAGGATGCTAATAGCTCCATCCTTTTATGTGTATGTAATGGGATAAATAGACTAAGCAATGCTTCGTCGTAGAGTAATTCTTGGTCTTATATCAACTAGTAAACAGATAGCTTTAGCTACAGCAAAACTACTTAAAAGCTGGTAACACTAGAGCACATTACCAAATGCACGAATCTATGAATTCATGCTAGGAGATGAATTGTACACAGCACTAATAAAAATTAATCTTATTTACAATGAGATCTGGTTTCATCAATAGCATAAAGTGTGATTTCTGACAGAAGACCGCAAGAACAAGTTCCAGTCTTTAAGCTATACATCTCATATTTAGTTTGCCAAAGCACCAAAATAGCATGACCACTATTTAATTAGATGTTGTATTTCCTGCTCCTCAATCTTTGCTTGCCACACTGTGAGCACTCCTTTGAGATTTTAATTGGTCTCTTAGTTTTCCTTTCTGTATATAAAAAATCCTTCTGGAAGCTCAAATGTTCAAAGCTAATATGTTGACCTACCTCAGCTGTAAAAGATGAACTACAACATGCCCATCAATGGATGTAAGGAAAAGAAAAGAAAAAAAAAAGCTGCAAGTGCTAGGCAATTCATTTCTTTTTTAATCTGAGAAAATCAGAATATAGGAAGCAAAGTATAACAAATATGGCACCAATAGCACTTTTATATGACACATCGAATAACAGTGATAAATGGTCTTTTTTAAATTATGAAATGATTGCTAAATTATCTTTCAGCAAGTCAATTATGAGAGGCAAAGAAGTAAATTTTACTCAGGCTCCATAAATTAGTATAAGGAGTTCTTCCACATGTCCCTATCTAACAAAAAGGTCCGTTTAAAATGAATTTATCCAGAATAGGTCAACATTTCATTCACAAATCTGGTCTTGTCATTCATTTGAAAGAATATTTCCTGGACATATGATTGTCAGATTTGATTATATAACAAATGGAGAAAATTTAAGATATGCACTTTGGAGTATTTCTCAGACATTTCATGTCAGCAATATGGTACCTAAACATCAGTTTAGATTAGATGTTTTTTAACAGAGGTCAAAATATAATCTGCTATAATGGATACATCAGCTTTGAGAATGTATAAAAAAGACAGAGAAGTAGAAGTAAACACTATAGCATAGCAAATGCCACTGGAGTGGATTTCACTAATTTATATGGGAATATATCAGTAGCTGAGAATAGAATTAACAAGAATATAAAATAAAACCACAAATCCACTTTTCCTCTCCTCCAGTAATACCTATAAATCATTGGGAAGGTGAAGACAATCCTTACAGAAATTGTCTAAGATCCACACAAATGTGTAAAAGCCCGACGGAAAATTTTAAATTTGTTTCTCTGTAATATAAATGAAGGCTTTTGCATGGAAAATTTCAGATCTATCAACCTGTGTCCTCTATGAAGACACAGAGGTTACTTGACAAGTCTCAGATACGGGTTTTCCTCAATTTTTTATAAACCTCCTATCCTGTTTGATTTATTTCTTTTGCAGTTTCCTGAATTTCCCTCCATCTCTTAAAGTGAGTAAAACATGTGGTAAGCAAGCAACATGAACAATCATTTAGTTTGGTTCTGTATGGAAGACATTTTTTAATATATAATAGAAGAACTTGGTGTCAAATAAAGAGTATTCTCATACCAAACATTTAAAAAATTCTGAATGTCTGTAAATGAACAGTTCATAGAAACCTTCTGTTACATAAAAGTGCAGAAAAGCTTTATGTGGATAAAGACTAAACACCTTGAAAACCTTTGAATTTCTACAATTTTTGTATAAGCAAAGAGGTAGTTATTCTGGTAACTTCAAAGAAAAATTTGGCAATCTCTAAGAACTGTTTCTTCTAATAAAGCATGCTGAAGTTTCATGAGACCACAGTCTGAAGCCGTAACATGAAGAGACAGCAGTGGTTACTTATCAATAATGCTAAAAGTACATTAGTAACTATGCCAAAATCATGTGGGTTATTGTGAACACACAACGTGAATTGAAAAGAGACAACTGAAAGGGCTATGACATTTAATGGTGTAATTAGAAATGTAATGATTCTGTTTGACCCTCAGGAGCTTGGGAGTAATTTTGTTGCTTCATTCGAGATTTATCTTTCCAGATCTGGATATCCTTTGCAGTTGACTACATTTTTACTACTTCTGTGTCAGAGTCTTTCCATTTGGACGCTGTTGTCAGCCTTTATCTCGTCAGTGATTAGCTGGCAAGATTTTAAGTTTAGAGGTGCCATTATTGTCTGGGTCTTTGGCGACGTCCTCTGTTACAGCTCTTCATCTCCTCAAGTGTTTCTCTGCACACTAGAAAGAAGCTTCTTGGAGACAATTTAACAGGTTGAAGTGACCTGGGACATTCTGTCTCTTTCTGTTTGAGGAATGTAGGTCTTCTATAAGAATTATGTAGGGCAAGTCTGAGTACAAGATGAACATGGAAGGTCCATCCCCGCTATTTTATAACCACATGCAAAGATTAACAGCACATATACATTACTTCAGGAAAACATGTTTATGTCTACATAGTAATTTTTAATGATGCAAGGGCAGGAGTTAGTTATAAAGATTAAGAAAAAGCAACAATGAAAAGTGTACAGATTAAAGAAAACACAAAGAATGCCAGACAGAACCAATGAACTGAATAAACTGTAATGTTGGAGCAGTTCAAGTAATAATGTTCAAACTGGCTAGAATGCTTTTTGCTTGATCCACTTCATTTCATGCAAGGTGTTAACACAATGACACAGGGAGGGAACATAACCCATTGGCCAGATGCAAATCAACCACTTCAAAGTTAAAACACATTTGGAGAAAGTCAAACACTCTTTGATGCACCACAAGATGAACAGCTGAACTGATCTGCTGAATCTTCAGCAGCCATGGAGGTAACATCTGTTTGAAATATGTTCTAACTTCTGTGTCAGAAAAAGAAGAAACCACAGCAAAGGAGAAGACAGATGAAGGAATAATTCCATTATCCAAGGACCTAGGTCACACCAGAGTCTTACTTTCTGGTATTTTCCATTTTATACTTTTAGTTCCTGCTGCAGTGCTGCAGAAATATATGGGCTCTGCAAAGAAATGCATTTACGTCCTCTCACCAACTGTAACTAGTGTAGTTACACCTCAGAAACCACAAGCAGGAAACAACCAACAGACTTCTCAATACAAAAAAAGAAACATCTGGGGTTTTTTATTTTTTTCAAAAAACTGTACAAACACCATATTTTCTGGAGGATGTTCAGCAAGGAAGCAACATTCAAATTCAGCTTTCACTGTCTGAGAACAAATGGTTACTTTCTTAGCTAGTGGTAAAAAGGCACAAAACAAATCACCATCTGATGCCTCTCCAGGCACCCTCACGTAGCTATGTGAATTAAATAACATGTATGAAACCTCACTGGAACCTTACAGACTGAGAAAGACTTAGGATGCATGCCAAAATTCAATATTACTCTGCTTGGATGCAAAAACCTGTCCAATGCAACTTCTACTTTGCAAATACACAAATTAAGTAAAGCACTGAACTGAGACTTCACCACAAGTGTTTTTCAGACACTGCTCAAATCTGTCCTTGTCCTCTTCCTTCCCCAGACATGTTTAAAGATACAGATCTTTGCAGAACTCGCCTTCCCAGTTAGAAAAAAAAACAAACCAGCTCTGTTGTAGGCTGGTTCCACTAACTGCATATCCACGACCAACAAATGAAGAGCAGAGTCACCCCTCAGTCATCACAGAGGTACGCCTTAGTCCAGAAGCATCTGCAGACACCCTGCCTGTGGTCTCCTCTGCTATTCATAAGAACACATCACCCAAGGATTATTAGGAAAGTGGCCACTGCCACCTTGGGAAGATGTGAGGGCAAGTCTTGGTTTTGTCTCTGTCCCCCTCAGCTTTCTAGGAGCTCCAAACAGTGCTGGTTCAGCCTTGGTGGAGCTGAAGGCTTTTTCTTCTCTATGGACCTTTATTGATCCACTGGCAACATCTATTTAAGAAATAATATGAGCTCTCCTCCATGAGCAAGCCTACATTACTCTCCATGTTTCTTTAACAGAATTCCTACCCAGAAAAAATAAAATCCACCACAACAGCTGATCTCCAAACAACACAGTGCAGGCTTTTTCACTATGGAGAATGTGATGTGTTAGATTTAGGATGGCTAATATTCAGTGGTTTGTCTTATTGCAACTATACAAGTTGACAAGAATTAGATACACTTGCAAAAAAAAAAATCACTAAAAAAAAAGTTATGATCAACAATATCAGATCTTTTCCTCTTTGGAAACATCTACAGTGAATAGGTTTATTAAAAATGTCAAATTTCATAAAAGTTTTCAAATTAATATGTAAGTAGGAAGTATTTTTTTAACAGTCCTGCCACATTACTAATCTCATTAGTTTGCTTTGTAAAGCACAAATCAAAACAGAGGAAATGTGTTTATCCCTAAAACTAGGCAATAGTTGGCATAAAAAAACATCTGTAAGTTTGAAAGACTCCAGAATTAAATTTTAAAAATGTAGGTCTACAGGAAGAGAGAAGGTACACTGACTCAAAAATAGGAGGAAATGTTAATAAAAATTCAATACCCTCATAAAGCAGGAAAATTATCCATTAAAAAAAGCAACGAAGAACCTCCTTTCCACCAAAAAAACCCCCAAAAAACAAAAAACACATCCCCCCAGCTGTGACATGATAAATTACTGTCAGAATAAGCAAAGCAAAAATACAAAAATAATTTCTGTAGCGCTCCAGCTCACAAATATGTGGAAATGCCAACAGAAGGGTGTCTATAGCAAGCAGAACTTTTCAGATGCACAGAAATAATCTTCAGTTTTGTAACTCAGGGTGCTCACAATTGCCCTTATGAACTCCATTTTGAAATCCAAGCTATTTCAAATTACATTGAAATATAAAGTAGTGATTACATACACTGTTTGGAGACTTTAGGGAGGTGTTCCAGCCCACATAATTGGAAGTAATTTTAAAGCCAAAATAGTAATTTAGCTCTGATCCCTAGAGGTGACTTATATTCAAAGAACAAAAAATAAAATGGTTCATATTAGAAAGAAGCTGTAAGATTTTTAGGAGTATTAATTTTGGTCCTTTTTTTCTTTTGATGTTCATTACAAACATGTAAATATTGGGTGTCAGTGACTGGCTGAGCAGCATCTAGATCAGGTTTTATGTCTGTGAATGAAATGTGAGAGGCAGAAAGGTTTGTTTGTTGCCACCATTAAATTGGATGAGCCATATCATGCCTCTTCCATCCGATCAGTCACACACTAATGCAGCACAGAGCAGTATGCTTCCCCAAAAAAGCTTTGAATAGATCCAAAGAGGTAAAAATTAGTTGCAAAAATGCAAACTAATAAATAAATAAAAATGTGTGAGAAAATAACAAGTTATAGACAGATATGAAAAAAAAGCTAATGTAATTAAACACATAGTTTTAAAAATGTAAATCCCTTGCATTTTAGATTAATTTTTTTTTTTAAAAAACGTTCTTGTAGATTAACCCGCAGGAGAAACAAGGACACCTGAGGATTTACTCTTCCTGCACTTCCTTGAATTTACTCTGCTGAACACTGCATTTTTGATACTTCCTCTGCCACAGAAACACACAAAATTGCTTCAGCTCTGCATAGATTCTACAGCAAGCAAACTTGTAGGAAGAACTCATAAAAATGTGGTGCCATTACATTAATATTGATGTCTAGCTGTATTTTTATTATCACGGGTCAGGTGTATCCCTATTGTGCTAATCCCTTAACAATATAACTTCAAACTACTGAACATCCAAAGCAACGGAGGTGACAGGAATACTTTGAAATCCTTAACATCCCTACCAAGACTTACCACACTGAAAACACACGAACTGCCTTTCATCCCAGCAGGGCCAAAACCATTGCCACACACTTGGCCAGGTGACTAAAAGAAATTACTATTGGGCATTAACTTACTACTCACGTACTGTGCTATTCTAACATCAATAGCATGTATTTAATAAAATATTAAATGAGAAAAACAGATCTCAACACTACAACTAGACTATAAGGAACGTGCCCAGAAATGTGGTGGAACCTTCCCCCTGAGTATTTCCATAATTTGGCTCTGTGAATTCATTACTGACATGCTCCAGTGCTGGAGATACCTGTGCTTTGAGTGGGATCTTGGACTGGATGACCTCCAGAAGTTTTTTTCAGCTAACATTTCCATGATTCTACACTTTCAGTACTCTTTCACCAAAGTAATTTTTTGGTGGGTTTGTGTTTTTTCCTTGAAATTACAGGTTATTTCCTTCAATGTTTTACACCTATTTTGTTATCAGAGAGGCTTTGATGCAAAGAGGTAATTTGTGATTTGTAAATGAAAACTTTGAACTGATGAGACAATGACAAACCATATAATTTGTATTAGTATATATTAATCAAGGAACTCAACTACTACATATGAGCCACAAGTCTGATGAAGTGTGTCTGGACTGTTTAAGAAAACAGCTTTAAAGTGAAGACACGCATTTAAGTTTAACACACAATAGGGACACAGGAGCCAGCATAGTGATTCATGGACATGGGGTGATTATGCCAAATAAATAGGCTGACAGATCATTGTATCATCCTTGTTTTACATGGATATTGTAAAGGCACAACTGCACCTGTCAAACCAAGAGAAAGTGATTTTGCAGTAATCACAGTGCAAGACAGTGAGGATGCAAATAAGGGATTTATGTCTGTGGATGAAAGGGAGAAAGAGGTCTCTTGGAGATCACATATAGAGGTGACCTGCAAGACTTGTCATGGTCCATCAATGAGTTACTATGGAGAAGGCTGAATCAAAGGTGCCACTCAGGCCATTTGCCAATATGCATAATATACATACATGATGTATACATACATCAGGAAAGGAGGCATCAGGCAACATTTGAATCGGGAAAAAAAATTAATTCAACTCATATTTCAGTTAGAGACAACTTGGCAAGAAAAGATGACAGGAAATAGGTCCCAGGTAGGAGAAAGTAGGTCCAGAGCAGATTTGTGTGTGATCAGCACAAAGATGATGACTTAGACTATGTTCAAAAAAGCCCTCCATTGAAATGGTAACATCAGTAAAAACAGACTTGAAAAACAGACACTTTGGGCACTTTCACACAAATCTGAACTAGGGAGGAAGAGGCAGAAATCATTAGAAAAACAGATGTGTGGAGTCAGTTAATCTGAACGAGGTAACAATTAAAAGGATACTTTTTGTATTGTCTCAAGTGTCCTGGAAAGGTCAACGGGAAAAGTAGAAAGCTGGTGGTAAGATTTGACTGAAGAGATGCATTAATCACAATTCCATAATACTAGGGATTAGAACCCAAGAAAGACTGTTTTTTTTCTGGGTGCCTCCTTCCATCCCATAGTTTGTTTTTCGCAGCTTCCTGGCAGTCCTCTCATATGCTACATTTAAATTATGGGTCTCCAGAAGTGAAACTTACTACTTAAAGACAAGAGCTGCATCGTGATCCTGGACTTGAACTTCAAGCCAGCATGGTGTGAAAGAGAGATGCAATACAACTAGCAAGACAGAACAGAAGGGTATATTTGTCTTTTTGTTTTTGTGATATCTGACAGGATAGTTAGATCTTTGAGGAAATTCAGACACACACTGCTGACTAACACAAGACAATAATGTGTGTATTTTTACAATGCTTTCCCTTCCACAGAGGGTGGTTTTCTGCTACTGTGTTGTGTTTTCTCTCTTTTGGTAATCATAATAGTCAAGCACCCCTGAGAAACACAACATACAAGGCAACTGTGGGGGAATATGCTAAGAACTATAACTGAAACTAACTAGACATTGCAACTGCAACGTTTTCCTAGATTAACAAGTCTGGCAGTAATAGGCTTGGGTTTTAATCATATTTATATCTGTATAATCAAGAGTGACATATTTTAAAGTCTTCACACCACTACTACCACTTGTCAATACGTATTTATACAAGTGCAATACTCCAAAGTGGGTGCATTCTAGTTTATTTCTGAACTATCAGCTATAGGTATTACTTGTATGTGTATGTAAACAATCTTCAGTATAAAAATAGGTATTAGCATCACATACAAACGGAGTCTTGTAGATGTGTGTAAACTGTCTCTTTCTCTTCATCAGAAGCTAAATTGAAACTCAGATAAGTTCACACAGGAAAGCAAATATTGAAGTATTATATTTGAACAGATGACACTGAAAAGGTATATATAAATGTCTTTAACATTCCCCTCTAGAGAATCAAATTTACTATGCTCAGCATCATCTAGAGATACTCAAGGAAACAATGGCGAGCACAAAGTAAAATCTATTTATTGCCAATTTAAGATTTAAATCACTGCTGTTTTCAAATAATTGCATGAATAGCTAGGAACATATAACATTTCCTCTTGTTAGATAAATGGATACATTTCACAAAGAAGAAGATTAATCAGCATTTGAAATAGAATAATAGCTATAAACAGAAATTAAAGTGGTCCATTAAGATACAAGATCCTAAACACAATATTCTTAATCTAATCTCAGAAAGTGAATAATTGCTGGACCTTTGCATTCCTCTTAATGAATCTATTTACACATAATTAAAACTATTCATCCTCCTTCAAGTCTAATGGATCTTGGATGACATATTAGCAACTTAAAGTCTTCAGTTTGCAATTTGCTTTCAAGAAAACCATTGTGCAGGGAAAGAGTAATATTCCTTTCATTTTTACTGAACATCAGATGTTTTATTTGCAAATTATTTCATGCTAAATATAAAGTTCAAGTCACAGATATTATCTTTTAATTGGCAATGAATAAAAGACATATTGTTATTATGGCTACATACCTTATGGGTTGCTAATAAAGAGACGGCAGTATCTGTGATTTGCACTTGTTAAAAGTGGCATACTATCTGCACTTACTATTTACTTTATCACTGCATCTTCTTTACACAAAGAGCAGCATTTCTTTTACAGTAATGACAGGTTCACTGTAATTAAACTCACATTTTTGTCAGTTTCTTTGATGGTGTCAGAAATAGAATGACTGCCAGTTCCAGTTGTGTTGTACAGGATCACTCTCATGCCCTGAGCATGTGCTAGCTGGCCTTGATCTTTCCTGCATGTGAGTTACCAGACCTGCACAGGACATTCCTGCAAAAGCCTCGAGATAGTCCCATGATTTCCAGACAATATTTCCTTGTCACATCATGACCACATTTACCTTTTTCACAGACACATTTTGGTGAGACTGGTTATACCAACCAGCCAAGATCTGATTTAGAGCTGTTTTCACTGCTGTGCATACCCAGGTCAATGCACAATGAAAAGATGGGGCATTCTTGAAGGTATGGACAAAAAGGTCTGCTCTCTTCCCCACAGCTTTTTATTTCTGTGTCTTATTTCATCACAAAGTTGTGCTTTAGGCCATTTAGATGTATAAACCACACTTACATATACACCTTTCTGACTTTATATAAAAAGCCACTGTTTCACTGTTACCCTTTGTACAATGGAAGAAAAGCAAGGTCGATAACAAATGGTGACTATGAATAAGCATAGGATCACAAGTCCATTGGCATTAATAATAAAGAACAGCAGAGAAGCATACTTTATGAGAAAATTTAATTGTACTAAGTGCTATTCATTAAAGGGAAGATTACTGTACATTAAAAGTTGTCTAGTTAAGGAGCTATGACATTACTGAGCTTATCTTCCCTTTTCATAAGAAAATTACTTTCTTAAGTTCTAAAAAGACAATCTAGTTTTGAAAGTTATATTATATAAAATACATCTCAACTCTTAAAACATTACCTGAAGTTCAGAGCTCCTGCAGAGGTATCAAGAGAGGATGAAAAGTTCATGATGAATACCAGCAACTATGCTACCATAGAACAGATGGAACCATTTTCAGAAAAGTTCATAGATAAAAAAAAAAACAAACAAGAAAAGAACTCCTGTAACTGGTTCTTTTTTTTTAGTAAGATATGACTGAAAGATAAAATATACACATAATGCTAAATGAAAAATTCTAGTTCCAGTATAATTAATGGCAGGAAAAACATTGTTAGGATAAAAAAATCCTAGGTCTGCTACAAATAAACAGTCTCCATCAGGAGTAAACATCTTGGCTAATTATTTCACAGCAACTGAGGATGGAGTGCATTCACTGAACATTTTCTTTACCTGTTCTCAATGTCAAACATAAAACATTGATACTCTAAAGCATCTTACCCTTGAGATTATTCAGCTTTTTTAAAATTAAAAAGCATAATTTCATCAACAGAATTAAGACAATCATCATTTCAAATCAAGGGAAAAATTAACTATAGGTGAATATGCAACTATAATACAATTTTTTCATCATTAACAAAAACAGTTTCATATTTCAAAGCACAAAAGAGAAATCCTTACAGAAAACTGCAGGGTCTTTACAGAAAAATTGTATTTCTTCTGTTACTTATCTGCATGATTCTGCTACTTGTCATGTAAAATTAAGTTTAATATAATAGAATTAAAAAGAAAAATTCTAAAAAGGAGTGCAGACACACAGCATAAATTGAGACAGAATGTAATTACAACTCTTTCTCCTAGAGACTGATGGACTCCAGACATCAAAATCTAGTTTGTAAACTAATTTCCTTGAAAAATTCAGCTTGAAAAACAAGAAGTGATTCAGATTCATGGTCTGTTTGCTACCTTATTGCACATTTATTTATTTTGTTTATTAACTGGAAGGTATTTGAAATCACAGACCTGCCATTCAAAATACCCAAATTTGTGAAAACACTCTAAAATATCTTGCTACACAAAGCAATATGTCATTGCTTTAATGCATCAACTGATGATTTATACTCAGTTAAGGCTAGAAAGAGGGGAGACCAAAAGAAATGATACCTGCCTTTAAGCACAAAGATTAATTATTCAATGGACAATAAAACACTTGAAAAGTAGAAATCAACAGTCGCCTCAGGAAGGTAGTTTGCTGTGCTGAATACATTCTCCAAAAAGGCAGACTAATATAATCAGCAACCCTCTTAAGACCATTTATATAATCTTAAAGCTGTTTATTTATTGTAGAAGCAGTAAGAACAGCAAGTATCTCCAGTCAGATACATTACTACAAGTACAAAGTAATTTAGGTAAGGCATCTATGAGGTTAAAGAATTAAGCACAGTACACTTATCTATTTACAGTTACTTGTTTTCTTCCACTCTTAAAAAGGCAAGGGTCAGAATGGGTAGCAAAACTTTCCCTCTGCTACCTGTTCTGCCCACATCTTTGGAGAGCCAGAAGCACAGATGTCACACCTGAATGTTGTAGCCACAACAGGTGATCCTGCCAGGGCTTCTTTTCTCATGCCATCTATCTGCTCCCCAAAGTACTACTGCTGCTCTCTAAGCTCACTGGGCATCAAGCCTCTAACAGAATAAATTTATATAAAAAAGGAGACAGTCATATTCCAAGAATCCCCACAGAAGCCCTGAGAAGGGCACATGCCATTGGTAGAAAAGGAAGAGTGGGAACTGAGTCACACCAATGGAGTGCAGTAACCACAGTTCACAGGAGAAAGCTGCGAACTTGATGTCCCTTTGGCAGGCCCACAGGACTACCAGGGTCACAGCAAGGAGCTCTTCAGATTCCCATGCAGCTTGGAGACACCTTTAAAGGCATGATGAGTCTCTTTCTCCCTATGCTGTGAGCTATGCATACATATGAAGCATGAAACCTAACAGGTACTTGGCTGAAATGTCTCCAGCACAAGATCTGTAAAGAGATGTGAGGTGCCAACCCCGCTGTAGCTTGACATGGATGCTCAGTGCCTTTCATAGGGTAAATCTGATAAACCATGCTACTTTCTCATGTGCGTTACTATAACACGACAAGTGGAGATGATCCACGATTTCTCTGCTCCCCAATTCAAACTACTGAGAAGAGGTTAGTAGGACAGAAAAAATGATTGTGTTTTTAGACACAGAAAGGACAAATCCACATAACTGCCCAGAGAGTAAACAACAGCCAGGGGATTCAACCTAAAGTAAAAGCAGCTGCTTACAGTGTGTTTGCAGGCTTTTAATTGAACTCTGAAATTAGAGGTACTGCATTTCTAAGCACTTCATATGTTTTGTTAAAGCATTTACTTAATCATATTCATTACATTATTAGCAGAGGGAATTAGCAAAAGCTAGTAACATTTCAAAGCAGAATTATTATTTTCAGTATCAAAGGAAAACCTTAATTTAGACAATGCAATATTAGCTGCAGCAAGATCTTAGAAAAGTCTTTGCATCAGTTGCTTTCCTGAAGCTCAGATTAAATGATGGCTTATTTTCTACATATGTTTTTACAATTTTCTTAAATTAGGTGAAATGCAACTTATTTTTCCAATTCCAATTATTTTTGTTCAGGAAAACCAATGCTCAAAGCTGAGCTTAAATTGCTAAATTTTTTGAACATGGGTATTCTTATCAGACATACATGTTTTCTTTTAAGCACCTTTTCCTCAAACATGCATTCACAACGACACACAGAACGTACTAAGCCCTTGCAGATTCTGAAACAGCAGAAGTGGAAGTGTGTATCTCAGGATTAAGTTTAGCTGAAATGTCACAAAACAGCTGCTGATCTGCTGCTTTCCAAGGTCCTGCTTTCCATCAGTGTGGTGACTGTAAGCTGCAGACTTAGGGTTTTGCAAGGAAGAAGGAAGCAGGGAGATACCGAGGGGAAAAAAATGAATGTTGGGAGTCCAGCCAAGCTGCGGGTGCCAGTAGCACCATCGAGATGCAGCTGAGTGAGAATGAAGACGTGTCTCCAGTCTGAGGGCAGCACTCCTGGATGGCCTCCTGGAAAGTCAGCTCAGGCTTGGCCTTCCTATTTCTTTTATTGGATTTACAGCAATGTAACTGCACTGATGCTGTGCTCATTGGTATAATGTTATTTCTGCTTCAGACCTTGCAACTCCTTGCATCCTGACAAAGATGCCATGCTCTCTGGGTGGCTGGAAGCGCAGGGATAGGTGATCCTTGCTTAACCAAGAGGGTCCCTCCAGCTGTGACACCTTGAAACAAAAAAAAAAGACTCTGACTCTGACTTGAAATCACCTAGTTAAGATACTAAGATGGAGAAGAATCATCACTCTTTCTTTTGTGAGGGAAAGGAGCTTTAGGGAAGACAGAAGAGAAGAACATCAGGTAAAGATTATAATTGTGAGCGCTAATGGGGAGAACAAGGCTCCTACCAGAGGTCAATAAGGAAGAGGGATATCAACATCACAAAGGTCAGTACCCAAAGAATGGATGAAAACTGCTGTAAAACTGAAAGGAGATAATATTCAGGTACAAGAAATCCACAGGTGGTTTGCATGACATCTCTTTCAGTTGTAATATTGAGTAAAGTGGAAGGTAAGAAAAACTGTATTTGATAGGGGATTTCTTCAGTCTTACTGGTTTAAAAGTAATGACTTCTCATACAACAGGGAGCAGGAGAAATGAGCATAAATTCCTACTACTATATATAATTACCATTAAAATGATAACAAATTTTAAATTACCATTGGACAAGTACCTGGCTATCTGTATTTATCTACCCTGCTACAATTACCAGTTTTAAAACATCCCCCCAAACTTGATGTATTTTCTTATGAAGAAACATAATTAATAATTTATCTATTTTCTATCCTAATCCTGAATGTTCATAGTAGTAACACTCTATAATAATTTGTCCGATACAAAGTTCTCATTTATGATTTTCGGATATTCCATTTTGTACTGAGAAGTAATAATTTAATTAAGTTTGAAATTAAGCTACCTAAATATACCATCCAAACTGTAAACTGTTACAGTTGCTAAATTGGATGTAATGTGGGGTTTTGTGTGTGTGTGTGTGTGTGCACATATGTGTGATTACTTTTTCTTCCAAACTCAGAGCATTTTATGAAAAAGCTTGTAAGAGCAGTGAAGAACAGGTTTTACAAGGTCGTCTCAATTTTTCTTCTTGGGGAGATGCTTTCAGAAAAGAAATCATAAACATTTCTTCACACTCACTAATAATGTAATATCTAAATTAGTATTCCAGTTTAAGAAAACAGATCATGAGACAGAAAATTTGAGAGAACGACTTATACAATACAGCACAATAATCTGAATGTTTTTCTAGATGAATGAGAATAAAATTATTTTTAGAACAAGCCTTTCTGCTGCAAAAAAATCTGATGTCTCAGGATCATTTGTGCTAAAAACCCACAGAAGCCAAAATATTTTTAAAGGTTTTGAATTCCAACTCAATTCCCCCTCTGTATTTATATTGCAAGAAACCTCAAGTAGTGGAGTAAGCCCCACTAGGCAATTTATTACATTGATGTAAGAAAGTAGGTACCTGAATTAATAAAAAAGGGCAAATTTAAAATCTAGAACACACTTCAATTCTGTCCTTTCAAAACTTTTTGTTATGAGTTTTTCCCCAAAATTTGAATTTAAATGACAATGCAATGGTATCAGTGTTACAGACTGATCTGGCTAACAGCTCCTTCATGAAAACCGAAGCCATTATAAACCCAGATAAACCTTTCCTTCTTACTCACTTCCCTTTCTAATTAACATTAAGTGAAAAAACATTGCATTACCCAGTTACTGGAAAAAGAGTTTTGTACATATACAGTACATGTATATTTTTAACAGTTCAGGTTATGAAAATAGATAAACTAAAATTTTCTAAACTGTTTCAGTTTAAATCAATTGTTTCATGACTAGTTGGATATACATAAATATGGAGATAAATATACTAATAAAAGCAAAAACACATCAGAAAAAGTGCATTTTCTCTATATATATTTATGCATGATATTTGTTAAAAATATTCCTTCAGCATAGTTTCTACTATTTAATCTACTAAGTTGCTCTGTTATAAACAGGACAACTTTTCCTGGTTAACAACTGAGCAGAGATTGTTTAAAACCTAAGTTAGTAATTTATATTATTTCTAGTGATACACAAAATCTTGCATTAAAGTTTTTGTGAAAATAGGTAATCTCTTGAACTGCTAGAAACTGTAGCTATATAACTGATGATGCCTAAATTTTGTCATATTGTAAATTACAAAAAATATACATAATATATAAATATATTTGAAAACTGTGTGCTCACAGTACCCTTGCAGGTAGGGGAAACTCTCTTTATTATGAAATGTGCTTAGATGCTGAATTTGTTGGCACTATCCTTGTCTGTATCAAGGCAGTTCGTGAGGCTGTGCCTCTGCCCTGGTATCCAAGCTTCCCTTGATCTTGCCACAGACTGTGCATCGATGTTGGGGTCTCCTGCTTTCCTATCTTGCCTAAAATGCTGAAATCCACATGAAAATAGAGCTGCTGAGGTCTTCATAAGTGTGGACCATGGGCACAGTCCTTCACTTCGTTTTGCTGCTTTTGCAGCTGTGAAAATTGGGATGTTGGCAACCATCAACAAAGATCCCAAGTGTGGCGACTCATGGGAGAAGGCCTGGTGACCGCCAGGTGACAACTCTTCAAGTCACTGATGATTCAGCCTCCTCAGGGTCTGCCCCATCTCTCTGTGGCCTTCCTCCTCTCCTTCCTGTCTTGGCTGGACACCTCCATGATGCAGACAGTCCCCTGGTAGCACATCCTCTCCTCCAGTTGAGATGACCAACACAGCCACATTCAAAAAGCAAACCCAAACAGGGAAGGATTGAAACCAAGGAGACCCAGATGTCTAAGAGCATAATATATTAATGAAGAGGTAGCTAGAAGTAAGTAGGTTTGAAGAAGTGACAAATGAATACAGCTGTATTTTCAGTGTTCTAGGTTTGATATATGACATCATTTAATTTGCTGTGTAATCACATACATTGCTGAATTGAACTGCAGAGGGATGACATCTGAGTATTCAAGCATCAAGCTGAAGTGTAGGAGGGTATCACAGGTTGATTAAATGATTTTTAAGACTAAAGTCTTGCTAGAAAATATATTATAAACTAAATACATATGTTGAAAATATATTCATTTTAACCAAAAAATCCTACCGACGCAGGCCATCTGCTTTTGACTGATAGGTTTGGTAAACTGTCAGAATATCATGTAAACTGTTAGAAATATCCTTTAATGAAGATCTCAAAAACATACATAGCTCACATTACTGGCAAGCTTTTAATGAAAATATATATCAAAGAATCAAATATGTGTGAAATCTGAATTTCAATTACTCAATAAGATAAAGAACAAAGGTTGTAGAAAAGCAGCAAGAGCTCCATCTATCCCTTTTGAGATGAATCAAAACCCCACAAATTATCTAAAAGTCATGGTTATCAACTTCTTAAGAAATATATTTTTTCCATTACTGATTCATTTAATATTATACAGCATTGCAAATAACTTCTAGAGACCAAAAGCAAACTAAGAAGAGAATACAAGTTCAGCCTGCTGTGAATATTTGCAGAAACTTTTCCCCATCCCATTATCTGAAATTTTTCCTATTTCCCATTACCAGCTCATTAACAGTCTCCCACATACTATAATGGCCTTGTAAAGTCTAGTTGAGGATCCCACTGGTGTCTAACCATGTCCTTTCTGGACTGTTCCTCTACACAAAAGACAAACTCATGCACCATCCTCCACAGGATCATAAACTGATGTGCATGTAATAGCTTCTCTGCCTGTTCTAAAATGTTGTCCATGAATTAAAGTCCTCACTTTATTTCAAACGTGTGAAACATTTACCAAGAGAACTTCTATCAATACCCAACTGACTTCAGAAATAATCTCTTTTTACTGTGATAGGAGATCATACATGCAAAAATAAAAACTGCTTTTTCCACCACAGCACGTCAGGCATAATGCACGACAGCCCCCAGCCCTTTCCTAGGCAGCTTTCTTCTCTGATGTGTGCTGCTGCTCTACTCCTTGCTCTCCACATCATCATGGCCAAGTGCAAGGCTGCCCACATAGGCCACACCTCCACAGAAATGCCTACAGGTATCTTAAAACTGTAAGAATTCAGTTTCTGTAAAAAAGTAGATTATATAAACCAAATGTCACATAGTCTCAATGTTTTCTCTACAAATTTCAGTCTAACACTCCGATGTTAGTACTGAATGGTGTGATAGCCCTATACATTAATAATGACATACAGTGAAATGGAGTAGGTGCAGGCAGCTGTCAGAGTCTCTAGAATAACATTAGAAGAATGCAAACTATTACTTATCATGTCTAGAAACTCCATGTCTCCTTTCACAGCTCCTTCCCTACAAGCTCTCTGTGATGGCAAACAATTTTCTGAAGGAGGAGAAGACAACACAGCTTCTGTCTCTGAAGGCTGCAGTTGGATTTTGTAAGCTACCGGAGTCATCCACAGTCTCTCCTCACTCTTCTTGGCTTGCACAAATGCTTTACTAAGTTCAGCATTAGATTCTTGTATCAATCTGCCTTACCCTGCTACTAAAGTGCTACCATAACATGAAATTCAGCTTTGATTTTATTTCCCAGGGTAGGGATAGACTCCAGAATCTCCCCTTATGTATTTTATTGATAGAATTTTTACACTCATTTTAAATTGCTTTGCTATCCCAAACTGTATTTCACATTACTGTTTTCAGTTTCTACAGCTCATATGTTTAGATTTGAAGCACCTTTTTCTTTTTATCAAATTGTATTTAAAAAAAGTTTCTTTTTAGTTATGTGTATTTTCATTGGAGCAGTAAGAGTGGCAGCAGAAACTCAGAATACTCTAGCCTTGCTAAATGACTATTTGACAGCCTATAATTTCTCTGTCATTAAAAATACATATTCTAGAACTGAGTTCGTGTTGGAAGAATGTTACCCCAGGGAACAGGTTTTTTTCATAGTATGTAATTTACGTTTACTTAATATACTGTGCATTAAAACAAAAAGCGGTCAGTTCTCAGAACAGAAATTCTGATATAACCGAACATATATAAAAATAGGAAGTACAGCTACTTCTCATAAAGGAATTTCAGAATACCACTCACTACATATATCATCTTGGAAGAGTCTGATTATCAATGGGCCAGTATCCTTCCTCAAGTATTGTTACCATAAGATAAAATACACGTGGGATTCTGGAAGGCCATGCAATAAGCATGGTACACAAACTAATTATCAGGACTACACTTGTAATGTATCTACTGCACGGATCTGAAAGAATGCTTGAAGTAATATTTTTATCCAGTAACATGAATTTTTAAAGATTCTTCTTCTGTTCTCCTACAAACAGCTCAACAGAGGCTAGCTTCTTCTCTTCTGTACCTTACAAAATGCCTGGCTAGCAATTATCTGGTCCCAGCAATACCCAGTGTTGAGAGCTGATCTAATTCACATTTTAGAAAACAACAGAAAAACTTCCGAAATCCAAAGAGGACCTACAGGTCTTGAGAAAACGTTGAAATTTGGAGAGGACATATGCAACAGCTGCTCCATCTCACGTAATTTTCAAAATGAAAAGATGCCTAAGGGTAGCAAATGGCAGAATTCACTTGCTCCTTAGCAGTTATTCTTGTATATACTGTTTGGTCTCAGTTTTCTATTCTGTGTAAGACAATCACCATTAAACAACATCTGATTGCACCCTAGAAGTGCACACTACAGAACATTATTGTCTTTCACATTCTCATTTTAGTTCCCCCCTATTGCAGCAGTACCTATTTTTATTTCTAACATATATATATATATATGTATCTCGTGGCTAGGCTTTGCGAACGAAGATTTAGGAATGGCTCTACCCACGCTTGCTACAAGCACTCTGGTGGCTAAAAGGGCCAATGCGAGGTAGTCTCTCTCTCTCTCTCTCTCTCTCTCTCTCTCTCTCTCTCTCTATATATATACATATATATATACATATATATACCTTGCTGCATTTAGGAAACTGTGGGAAAGATCAAAGAAACAGAACTGCAAGAGCACTGGATTCTTGCAAAGTAATTTCACCCTTGCAAGACCCCTTGGACATCATCATGGGAAAGCCACTACTCCCACAGACACCATTTCATCAACACGGAGCACTACAATGCAACATGGGAGCTGTTGACCCCTCTGGAGACAGCCATGACATGCGTATGATAAACACAAAGAATTTTGGGCTGGTTTTCTACATTCAAAAAGTTTGGTAGAGCAGAAGTGGCATGATGCCTGAGGGGTGTGTGGTGCCACTCCCAATGCCTCAAAGTGTCCCCCACCACCATGCAGGCACAGAACACACAGACTGTTACAGCTGACATTCCTATTGCAAACTGCTGCAAATAAAACATGTTAGTGACCCATATTAATGCCAACATGGTAGAACAAATAAAAAAGTGATGGTAAATGAATGTAAAGCAGATACTTTGATACCACATTTTCTTTAACTCTAGAATTTTCCAATTTATTGTGGCAGGTAATAGCTTGGAAATGTCATGGTTATTAGTTTAGAAATAATTTTAGAGCCTCAGTAAAGCTCTCAAAGGATGCAACTGCATCAGTCATTTCATAGTGGGTATCCATAAAGAAAAATGTTTTTAACCATAAGTGCTTTATTTACCACATATTCAGAATATATTAAGTCATTAACAAGTAAATACAAAGAAAATACTAATTGCAGAGAACTATAATTTTACTCTCAAAATAGATAATGGAGCAATTAATATTTTTCACCTCCTTTATATATTTTAGTACAGATAGCTAGCTACATGTTCAACTGGTTTGCTGCTCTTTGGGATAGTACTGTTTCAAAGTTTAAAGAGGGATGATTGAGTGGCAAGAAGTGCAACTCTTTAGTGACCCCGTAACAGCTGGACTGATGTGGTCAGAGTTACCTTGGGTGTCTCTGCATAGCAATGCACTGCTCTACATACATACATACATACATACACGCATAGGTTGGATCTGCAGCTGCGAACTCATTATTAGTGTTCTATACTCAAGAGATTTTGAGTAATTAACTTAGCCACCCACTAGTTCATCATTGTTATTTCCTGCAGCATTTGTGGATGCCTAGGTTTCCCATTAAGAAAGTAAAACCTAATTAATGTGTGGGGACAAAGTAGCTGTAAGCTATGCAATATTGCTCTTTCTCACAGATAATCTTGTTATGCTACCAAAGTGTTAGGAACAAAGGTAACACATGTAGAATTGAAGGGTACTCCAATAGAAGTTCAGTCACTAAAATATGAGGATTAGGAAAACATCTTAATGGCATTACTTACAGAGCTCTGGGGAAGGGGAGATTATTTGCCAGAGGGAATTTAATTTGCTGTGGAGCGGCACAATCCTTTTAGCTGCACAGCCTTCTTTCCAGCCCCTGACTAGAACTTCTTCAGGTAGAAAATCTTAAACCAGCAACAATAAGTAGCCCAGGTTTGTTACAAAACATCTGTAGCACAAAGAGTTCAGAAAAAGGAAGTGATGCCCTCTTAGACTGGTAGCTGATTCATATGATGATAGCATTACCATGGTAATTTTCAATTCCATTTTATTACATCAGCAGATATGATATATGCATGTTCTGCTGTCACTACAGGCCTAGAAGTCACCAGAAGTACAGGGCTACACAGCTCACAGAACAGAAATGTGCACAGAAGTCTCCTTACAAATCAGGTCAGAAGTTTGAAATCAGAAGCCAATGCTAAATTTTACATCATTACTTGAATGTCATGATTTAAAACTACACAATTTATCACAAAAAGACAGAATGTGCCAAGTTGGAAGGGACCCACAAGGATCATTGAGTCCAACTACTCACCGTGGACAGAACCATCCCCAAGACTCATACCATGTGCCTTAAAGTATTGTCCAAATGCTTCTTGAACTCTGGCAGACTTGGGACTGTGACCACTTCCCTGCGGAGCCTTTTCTAGTGCCCAAGCACCCTCTGGGTGAAGAACTCTTTTCTCATATTCTACCTAAGCCTCCCCTGAAACAACTTCAGGCCATTCCCTTGGATCCTGTCACTTCACAGAGAAGAGATCAGTGTCTGCCCCTCCTCTTCCCCTCATGAGGAAGTTGTAACTGCAATGAGGTCTCCCTTCAGTCTCTTCTCCAGGCTGAACACACCACCAGGTGACCTCAGACTCTCCTCACACGGCTTCCCCTCAAGATTCTTCATCATCTTCACTGCCCTCCTTTGGACACTCTCTAAGAGCTTAATATCTTTCTTATATTGCAGTGCCCAAAACTGCCCACAATATTCAAGGTGAGGCCCCCTCAGTGCAGAACAGAGCAGGACAATCCCCTCCCTTGTCCGGCTGGTGATGCTTTGCCTGATGCCCCCCAGGACACAGTTGGCCCTCCTGGCTGCCAGGGCACTGCTGACTCGTATTCAACTTGCCATCAACAGAAGTTGACAAGGGACCCCCAGGTCCCTTTCCATGGCACTGCTTTCCATTGTTTCATTCCCCAGTCTGTCCGTACATCCAGAGCTGGCCCATCCCAGATGCAGAATCCATCACTTTTCCTCGTTGAACTTCATAGAGTTGGCCTGGTCCTCTAATTTGTCCAGGTCTCTCTGGGCGGCCTCCCTGACTTCCAGGCAATCAACAGCTCGTCCCAGCTTAGTACTAAGTAAACTTGCTCAGTACCCCTTCCAGTCCTGTCTCCAAGTTGTTTACGAAGACATTGAAGAGAACAGGGCCTAAAATAAAGCCCTGCAGAACCCCACTAATGACAGGTCACCAGTCTGATGATCTGAGAGTTTTGTCCAGTGTAATCTTTCTATTTTGCTCAAAACCAACAGCATATGAGTCGTTTTGCCCACCACGTTACTCCCTCTGCTGGAGCATGCCATGGAGAGCTGGTTGAGTCTTAGCAGAATAAGCTAAACTTAGATGCTACTACTCAGAGGGAGATGGCACCTTGCACTTAGGGTTTGAATCTAAGACACACTCGTGTCTGATGACACCAAAGCCTTTCAAGTCACCTCCACAGAACTACTCCAGCAGCCCTGTTCCCTGACCAAGAAGCCTGTGCCTGGCAACTTACTCCACCACTCTGTTGAGTTTTTGATGTGGTTTATTGAGTAGCCCTTTCAGCTGTGATCTATGTCTGATGCATGCATGTTCAATGAGAGTGGGTTTTGCAATCTGTTATAAGACAATCTTTTAATTTTACATCTGATTTTTAAATTTTACATTTACAACTGGCAAAATACACTATCTGTACGGTTTTCCACCCAACCTGCCAATAGCAAGTTGGCTGTCATGCTTAACTCTAACAAATACCTCAATTTTCTCAAACATGCTTTTAATACCCAGTTTTCAGAACAAGAAATTTCCATTTTGTATTTTTCTATAGGCCACCTTCATGACAGGTTAACCCTTTGGTCCTGGAGACTATGCCTTCAAGAGATCAGTGTAAGAGGAAAAACCCTGAACAGGAAAACAGGAATTAAAACACTTGGAACAAGGCTTAGAAATAGAGGTACATTTCCTGCCAGAATTTAAATGCTAAAAGATCTTTATGACATAAGTTGTTAAAATCAACAGTAAAAGTAATTTTAATTGCTTGGATGTATAAAGAAATGAGTGCTTTGGTTTGTGCTCACTGACTCACGCCCTTTCAAGAATATAGAGTGGTTCTATTGGCATGGTTTGGAAGAGCAGATAAATACATAAAGAACAGGACTCCAAAGGATAATTCTGGAATAATAACTTCTTACACAGAGCTTTGAATAGTATGCTACTTAGGATGTTGTATGGAGTAGTCTAAATGTGTTTTAATTATAAAAAGAATGAACCCTGTCAGATAAGAAAGAAAAAAAAAATCAGAGATCCTTTTTCTCCTAAATTTGGGAGATTTAGTACCTGAGGCACCAAATGCTCTCAACCAGAGTTGCACTGTGGATTTTCTCTTTTTGCTGTTAATAAAGAGAATTGAGCCAGGAAGGTGCCACCACCTCCCTTCTCCTACAGAGCACTGGGGCACTAGATAAAGTTAGTTACCATCATCATTTAAGTTACTCAATTACTGGAGCCTTCTACAGAACTTGCACTTCTGTGAAACAATGCTGGAAGACAGCTATAATTCAGAAAGGGTCTTGCCAACTTTAAAGACTAAATTCAATACATTAAAATTATTTGGGTGATTAAATGGAGCATTTTTAAATTATGGGCTTGAATGTCTAAGGCTTCTAATAACGAACACAATGATCCATAAATGCAGTAATAGAAGATCTGGAGAAGAAGCTACTCAAGGTTCCTTTCATCACTACAATAACTCAAAAGGTCTACAGAAAAATAATACAGGGAATAATGACTTTAAATTTCTGACGTGTAGGTACTTCCACGACCCTTCCCTATCCAGACTTTAATCAGAGTCTTTATTTTGGGGTCACAATTGGCAAAATGAGAATGATTTTCAACTTAGTACCAAACAGAAAGAAATTACCTACTGCTTATCATGACTAGGCTTTGCAAATGAAGATTTGAGAACCTACTGCTTGCATGTGTGTATGTATTACACTACATTCCATAAAGAAATATATATTTACAGATATTCATAGAAATGAGACTGACAAATTTTCTCATTCTAAAGCAAAAGAGGTATATTACTTTATCAACACTTGAATAAATTTTAATTCATTCATTGAAGAAATTAAGAAGACCTCTCAGTACCAGTTAGCCAATTATATGTATTGGGAGTGACAAAAGGTGGCAAGCTGCAGCGTCAGGCATGAGGCGGCACACATACATGCTCTGCTTCCTAGCAGGAAGCTACAGCAACAGGCTTGTATTTCAACAGTTAGCCACTTGATATAATGATAAAAGGCAGCAAGTAATCTTCTCATTACTATCATACAAAATTAGGGTAGAAAGATAGCACATGTTTTTCTAAAGAGATTGTATTTTATTATTCATTATGCTCCTGCCAAGGAATACAGAATCAAGGAAATACTTTCATGGCTCCACTTCTGGCATGCTGAATCATAGCTGCCACAAATAAATTGTAACAGACTCGTGTTCTCAATTGTTTTTCAGGAATTGATGGATAATTGAAAAAAACAGATTAAGATCAGTATTCTTTCTAAGCACCTAAAATATTCTTGCCGCTATGTTATATTAAAACCAAACCACAAAGAGATCAGATTCAGAATCTTCTCTTCATTAAAACTACAAACACATAGAGACAATCTCTTTATATGATATCTTTGTATAATATATTTGCTCTGCTCTTTGTACTGGACAAACTGGGAAAGGTTACTGATTCTCAAATAGGACTGTTAGCACACACAGGGAATTACCATATTCATAGAATTATAATGAGAGTACAAGCAAATTTTCATCTGAATAAGGCTTCTTAATGGTATGTTTAGCATTTCTGATTTTTGCAAAACGCAGTTTTCTAAAAACTAACTGTGAAATTCTAATAACTCAAAAAATGATGAGGAAACTGAAATACAGAGAGTAAAACATGAATCCAGGGACTCTTTTCCCATGTTAATACATAGTAAACTATATGGGAATTTGTGAATATATTTACTTAAATACTTAGATGACTTTCTGTAAGAGGATGCCGTTTACATACCAAATGCTTTTACTGAATTTTTACTTCTGTAGTAATTATGCCATACTAGTCTTTGGTTATAAAGGCTCTACAAGGCAATACAGTCCAAGCAATAAAGGCAAACTCTCTAAAAACCCACAACTGATTTTAGAAGCGTTTCTTCCCTCTTGACTGTGAATACAGAAACATGACTCCCAATAAACAGAAAAAGGCATTCCACCATTGAGCTTATCATACTGAACCATTTTTTAAAAGCTACATTATCAAAATGGAAAAATTACAACAAAACACTTTTAGGCATTTTCAGTGATGAATTTTCAATACTCACTGTTGTGAAATCATCTTTTTCTGTTTCATACAGCCATTACACGTTACTTGTCCTGTCTTTCAAATATTTAGACTGAAAAAGTTAATCTTCAGTATATATAAAAAAGTCTTCATGTAACATCCAATTGAAAGCATGAATAAATTACAAGAGAAGGAAAAGCTGATACGGCTGTTCTGCACTGTTTCCAACTGTCTCAGATGCCTCCATAAATAAGTATGAATCACTGATTATTTTAGCATCTCATAGGACAGCTAATTTGAATTAACTTATTACACTCACTTATACTCTGGTATAAAAAACCCCTCAACAGTTCCTTAAAGGAAGCTGTCATCATCCCTGTACGTGGAACTGTACTTTGTAAAAATCACAACAGGTTTTCTACTTCAAGGAGGCTTCACCAGTCTTTAAAAGTAATGTTGCTTCTCTTGTTGGCTTTGCATCAGTGGAAGTCTGCTCTCCATCTCCTGCTACATGCACACACATATACTGGGAAAAAGGTAATCAGACTGGTTTGTTTTAGACCTAGTTGAAAGAGTTGCGGGCCTGGAAAGAGCACTTTATCTGTCAAAGATGAATATCGAAGATGACAGTTATGATACCTTTGCCTCTCAAGGTGACTTTCGTCTTCTCCATAAGTTTACATACAACCTTTAGTTTCTGAGTTTTGCAAGGCTAAGGCAGATGTCTTAAATTCAGATATCAAGCTTCTGAGTGGTGATCCCACTTTACTGATCACATAAAATAGATAAAAAAATAATTTCATTTCAAAGGCTTCATTAACAGTGAGAGTCTCAAAACAATTTATTTTGCTCATGCTTTACCAGCATGCTGATGACTTAACACGGGTCCTTAACACCCACCGCAACTCCCAAACTCTTAAGCACTAATCTGTAAGAAACTCTCATTGAAAGAGTTTCCATGTCCAGCACTTTTAGAAAGGTGAATGCCAACAACAAGCACTATCAAGTTGAAGAATCAAATGCTGGAAGAGAGTTGAATGTGAAAGTACAAAAAGCTTCAAACTACAATTTGAGCATTTGTCAATGTAGCTCCCTGCTGAGGCATTGCCACAGCTCACTGGAGCATAGCAGGACATCATCTTTCTATACCTGTGCACACTGGCAATCACAGGTAATATATCTTTGGTCTGACCAACATGGCCTTGTGTATGTCCTTAGAGAGGAAGAAATTAACAGGATGCCCATTGAGACAGAGAGGTAAACTGCAAGAGGCACAGGTGAGACGCTTCTCTGCCATACAGTGGAGAAATCCAGTCAATTGTTTAAAAAAAAAACCCTGAGAACTTCTTATATTAATAGTAAATGACTGTTTTGGCACAGCAAAAACAAGCCAAAGGGAGTATAATCCATATGTATGGATATACAGGGGGCAGTGAGGGAGGGAAGACAATCAACATCGTTGGCAGGAAAGCAAGTGCATATAAACTAGCAATGAAAAAAATTCAAGCTTCAAGTTAGAGGTCTATTTTTAATCCTAAAAATAGACGGATTTTAGAACATCCCTGTGCAAGGTGTCAGCTGGTTCAACCAGAATATGCCTTCATTCAGGTGTTCATCATGCATGGCCATCGCTAACTGAAAAATTGGTACTTTAGGATCTTAAAATCTCCGTAGTAAAGAAGTGCAAAAAATAGAAGTAAAATCATTCCACAGTTCGCGTTTCATGCACAGAGGGTTTTTTTGTTTACTATTTTAGGAGTCAGTCCTTTCCAGAAAGCTGTTAAGCAAAGCTTATGGAGCTGTATGGTTAAAATGAAAGATAGTGTTCTTTGAGGTAAAAAAAAAAGTTGAAATAATATAAAATTAGAATTACAAAGAAGTATGAAGTTTCTTTTAAATACACAGTGAATAGGAAGGCCCACATAGGCAAACTGCATAGATATTGTCAAGAAAATAGCAGGCAATTTGGAATTTGTTTTCACTGGACATTGACAGTACATTCAACTACAAAAATTATCTAATAATTCAGTTAACTATAAACATGCTGACAACTGTAAGAAATCAAGGTCCCTCTATTAGATCCACAGACATTTGATGTAATATTACCTAGAACATAATTTCACAAAGATAAGACCAAGAATAATATGTTAGAAAAAAAAATTAACATTTTTTGAAATGGGAAACTGGAGGAGACCCTTTTATATTCTATTCTATAACTACAGTTGGTTTTAATTAAGATACAAACTAAGTCCACTTTTCAGTGTGCACAAGTATAAACTTATAAAGCGTTTAGACAGCAATGACTAAAGCTTTGTCTGTACTACAAAAACTGGTAGAAGATTCTGGATGACTGCTAAAATTTCACCTCAATCCATGAAAAGTCTAGAAAGCTGACTTTCTACAGTTACCACTCATTTCCTAAATTTTTTCATCCTAAATTTTCATCATACCAAATAGTACCATTACTTGGATGAATAAGGTGCAAAGTCCTGTGTGAATTGCGAACTCTTACTTACATCTGTTAGTGTATTTTTTAAGTGCAAGTAAATTCATTTAGATATCAATCCTGGAAAGCCTGCTGTTCAAAATCATGTAGCAGCTAGAAATGAGAAATAGGCAGTCACAGACTTTGCCTGGTCTCTTCTGGCAGTAACTTCCAGAGCGGGGGCTCCAGTTCTGAGGATAGTTTGCACAGGGAACAAGCCAGGAGCCTCTTCTGCTATCCTGTGTGGAACATGGCAAAGAATGGTGCGTTTTGCTTTTTTTAAAGGTAGACATTTCCAATCTATCACATGGTTTTGTAGGTGGAGAATTTTATCTCTGTTCTGATGAGCACAAACTGCAAGTGATGTTTTGCCATTCTGTTGTCCATGAAAAACACTGCTGCTGACTTCAGAGTAACCACAGAAATCCATTGAAGCACTGGCTAGTTGACAGTGCTCAAGTATATCTTTAAGCTATTTCTTAGTATATATTTAGTTATGCAATGCTATTTTTTATATCTGAGATACAACAGATGAAGTTCACAAAATTAGATGGTTGCTAAAAGTAGAATTTACCTGGGCTCAGGTCCCCTGAATCCTGTGTTATGTGAGACCACCGACACAGTGAGCACGCTGAAGGCTGGAGCCTTACTTCACAACCCGAATAAGTATTCAAAACAAAGCAGAATGTTACAGGGCCTATAAAAAACAGTAATAACACATTCAAATATACTTCTTCCTCCTCTCTTTTTTGACTTTTGGTGGGGGAACTCAGCCACATTTCACTGAGGTATCACAGAGTCAGCTTTGGGTTGTGCTTCTATGGTGTATGGGGTGACTCTTGTTTATTGCCTCCAGAGTGGAAAGGGTTTATAATAACAAAAGCTCATGGAAAGTGAAAGCAGCAGTTTGCTGGCTCTCTTGCTGCCAACCTGCAGAAATCTTTCTTCTTACACAACCGTGACGGGTGTTGACAGCCTTTGCGGAGAGCAGCAAAGAGATCTTCAGTGTAAATGTAAGCCCCAGCATAAATGCAGTCTGAGCCATCTTAGTGTTTTTGGTCTATGCTTAGTCAAACAACTGTATTTGTTTTCTTTGGTAAAATTAGCAGTGCATTGGGTTGGAGAAGAAGAGCCATTTTGTGCCTTCAGAACAAATCTGAACAAACTACTGGATCACAGCAGAAAACAGATTTATAAGAAGTAGTCTTGATTGTTCAGCCCACCAAGTCACTTACAGAGGTCCACACCCCAACTTTTGCTGTATTCCTTAGAGTTAAATCACATGAAACACAGTTTGTGAAAATCACATTTGTATGTATGGATATGGTGTAACTCCCAATGACTAAGAAATTATTCAATGCATTGACTAACAGTAAGAAACCAAGATCTTAAAACTTTTGATATTAAATTAACTGATTTATTTTCATCTTTTTGCTCAAATACAGCAGCATTAGTAGACATCAAGTTCTGATGATACTCTTCAGTATTATCACAGAACTATTCTGAAAGCTTCCTTCTGCCATAAGCCCCAAAAATACCAGCAGGTTTTTTGGAGGACAGGGACTGACACTGCTTCCACATTTGAATCAAATACCAAAATAAGCACTTCCTTCCATTGTACAGTATAAGATACAGAGAAGGTTTTCTCCTTCATTTACATGAACTGTGCATGAATTTTGCTGATAAATTCTGGATTCCAAGAGTAACTTCCCCAGCAGCAGCTGAGCCTCTCAAGCTCAAAATACTAAACTTCTTGCAACTTCAGTAACCATCGTTCCTCTGTAAAATTCCGCCTCCCTGCCTCTCACTTCCACAGCCCTACAGATTATCCAGGCAGAGGTACAAGTACCAACACTGTTCAATGGATCAGCAGTACGGAGAGAGCCAAGAGCCTGGCTGCAGAGCAGCATACACAGTCTGTGTATGCAACCATTACTGGTGCAAAAGGCAATAATCTTGTCTGAATTCTGCAACCTTAATAATCTTGGGTTTTCTCCCTTGATATTTCACATTTATCCAACATCCTTCTCTGCAATTTAGCTCTTTATTTAGCTCACAAAGTAGGTATTATCCTAAATAGTTAGAGTATTCATCTTTTGGCGTCAGTGCCAGTTACCCCTGGCAACAAACCTTTGAAGGGAAACCTTGTTTTCATCGGGTAACTCAAAATAGGACGAAAGGGTCAAATGCAAAGCAAATGCAAAAAAGCCGCTCTTAAGCCTGAAAAACATTCAATAAAGGGCCTGCTTTCCTTTGCAGAATTCAGATGTCAGAGAGAGATAAACGGGGTTTTTTTTAAACTTACTATGTCACATGACTGGAGAAAAAACTCCAAAAAAGTGACATGCCAACTGTGCACTTAAAAAATGGATGCAAGAGTGTTGCATTTCATGAAGCACATCCACTTGGGAGAAACCTCAAGAATGTAGATGACACAATACTGACCTCATTTAAATAAGAAACCACACAGTCTAATTACAAAAGCTAGAAACAATGACTTGTTTTAAGTCTGGTGTGTCTGCGGCACATCTGTATACATACATACACACAGTGTATCTTACCTTCCCCCTGCACTGAGACCTACACTTGCTGAATTTAAACAAAGCAGTCCAAGCAATATAAACACTGAATTAAAAGTGGATCCTATGGCAAATGAAAAAGGTAAAACAACTGATATAGGAGTTACCTGAGACTCAACCTGTTGACTCACCGAGCAGTGGTGCTTTCTGCAGAAACAACATGTGAGTCTCCACAAAGACATGAAAGCAGAACAGACTTTGACTATCTTCTGCCAAGGTTGGAAATGAGACCTTTGCTTGATTTGGATCACCTGAAGCAAACTCTCCCAGAATCAGGACAGAAAAACCCACACCTCCTCTGATGACAATGGATTTAGTACAATTAGGTTTTGCCATCTGTTATGGACCTGACGACCTTAAAAATGTTGCCAACGCAGAAAAAGCTGAGAGCGTGGCAGTGGTAGAATACATGCATACAGCATGGGATTCATCTGACAAAAGACAGACACTGTCCACCATGTCATCTGTCCTGTAAAAACAGTGTAGAAAAGCTGATACTTTTAGAAGGCAGTTCATCTTGTTAGAAACTGGAGGTCTAAATCAGACCAGATGAACTGCACCTGAACACCTATTTCTCTCCACTGGCTATTTAAGGGAGCACAGGATGATTGTGTCCCACTAGATATCCACAGAACAGCACAATCTCTAATGCCAGGGGACATAACACCCACTTGAAAGCCAGAGTAGGCACAGGTTCTCCTCAGGAAAAAGAAAGCCTGCTATCTTTCCTGAAATTCTCTAGAAACATAACCTGAAAGCCCAAATGGATATTATTTTTTTAAACTGTTTTACAAGGATCACACAAATACATTCCTGACTCTTTATATATAGGACATGGGAATTCCAAAACAAGAAAACTCCAAAAATGCCATTGACATTCATTCTCACTTCTGGATACTTCAGATACACTTAATCATGGCAAACAATTGAAGATAACTGCCAGATCGGTAATTTTGCCCTGGCTTTGTTTTTTGTTGGGAGCAGTTAGGTTGAAAAGCAGGAGCTTCTTACTAATAGTTAACAAAAGTGCATGGAAAAATATAACATAATTTAAAAATTGCTTTGTCTCAAGGAAATAGCTTTAGTCAGTGAGCAGCACTGCAATTACTGACCAAGCATGCATAGGTCAACATTGCTCAGCAGAAATATTAACTGCTATTTTTTATTTTGATTTGCATTTATATAAAAATAGAATCAGGACATGCAGTTAATTGTTTCACAAGTCTTGGAATAATGTACATGAAATATTAACCGTTTTGGTATAACCTTCTTCTGAAATTAATCACCTGACGCTTATTTCAACGGAAAAAAAGGACTGGTTTGTGTTTGCAATACCATCTATTGTGTATTATTGCTTCCATAAGCAAATAATGGAGGACATGTGATGCTTTTATTTTCACTGCTTGGATTTCTTCTCTCTGAAGTGCATTAGGATAAAATTAGTTAGCTATATTTCTACCCACTTGTGACTAGCAATAAATGCTTACTCTTGTAGCCTAGTGCACTTTTCCCTTGTAAAATCTAATCAACGTCCACTTCTAAACATTCAGATACGGAGATTCACATTTCTTTTCCTTGTGTAGAAAAAGAACAAGGAAAGATAACACAATGCTGACTGATAAGAGACTATAGGTCTCTAGAGTGGGGTGGGGGGGGAGAATACTGAAGAAGGGATGTCTACAGACTCATGAAGTCAAAAGAAAACATTCACTGTTTCTCATGGTTCAGAAATTAGGTGCATAGAGGGAAAATATGCAGTATGTTTTGGTTCTACTGAGCACAACAAAAAGAATTCAGCTTTCAGTTTTAGAAAGCCCTGAACCCTTCCTTATCATAATTTGATGTGGTAACTAGGGCAGACATCAAGAAGGATGTTGATTCCTTCACTCTTTCGCTACGATCCATTACTGTCTTGTCCTGGAAGATTTTAAGTAAGAAGGGCAGCTAAAACCCTAGACAGATTCCATAAGGCTATTTCATTAAAAGAATGACCAGTGGGTTTTATACTTCATACTGTAAATTTCTATTTCCTACTGAGAAGAGTCTGCTTCTAGAATACTATCCTTCTAAGACTTTTTCCTAATGAGAAGCAAACTTGTCCTTCTGACTGACCTTCGAACTGACTTTTGTTGAATAGTTATCTTGTTCCAATTGATTGGAACATTTGTTTTGTCTATGTGACAGACAAATCCCACATTATGTGACAGACAGAGATGTATTTAATGTGTAAATATGATTCTGTAAATTGGATACAAGTCCCTGAAAAGACCCTAAACTAACACTTACAGTGCTGCATACTACACAAAATTGTATTTCATACACCTTAAGAAAATCCTGGTGTAGTCAGTAAAGAACCTCTGCTACAGGTGTCACTATAAAAGCATTGGTATAAGGATCAACATCTTTACACTACATCTCTGGTAGTAATACTGCACTCTGGTGCAACATTATTAAAACCTGGGTGGATGGATATCAATTCAGTTTGTGTGTAGGAAGAGAAAGAACCTGAGTAGAGATTACTTTAGAAACAGCATCAGACACACACAGAAGACACATTTACATATACAATTTCTGGACTCTTATTAATATGAACAGGGAAAAGTCTGAGGCAAACTTTTGCTGGTGGGAACTGCTGAATTGAAGGCATATTCAGTTTCCATTGGGCAGATGTTTCTTTTTTATGCAACCATTTCCTGCTTTGACCTGCTTATTTGTAAATTTGTTTTCAACTACAGAACAGCTTCCTTCTTGTTGTTCCTTTAAACTCAAGATTCTGTCAGTGTTACCCCTGCTAAGAAAGCAGTTTATTGGAATGTAGCCTAGACTTGATTCAATGCAGTCTCCCTTTCTCATGATATTAACTCATACTCATGGGCACAAACCAATCTGTGTGAAAAAAGGGGAAATACGTTATTTTCTTTCTCTCTGTCTCTCTCTCTCAGTCTGAGCGAAATTGCACAGGAGGTGAAGAAAGCACTTTTGTCTTCTTGTTGTGATTTACTTTTTATCAAAAGAGTCCAATGCTCAGTCAATGAAAAGAAGCTGGAAATATCTGAGCTTATCCAAAAGTAAAATGGATTCTATTTGCGATGCTCTTGAAACAATTACTTTTCAGGAAAGGCAATTGTAGAAGAGTTTCAATGTTCCATTAAATGTTCTTTTTAATCTACATGTTTTCCTTACATGTTACAATGAAAGATCCACACTTGTGGATCAATTTAAAGAACTGAATTTAATAAATGAAAACAGTATGATTTTGAATTATTAGGAAATCTCTATTTAAATGTAGTAAAATATTTTCTTCAAAATATGTTCTTTCATTTTGTTTCCTAATGAAAGACCTGTTGCCTTGATTGTTACCTACTAAAACCTGTTAGTTTCCAATTAGTCACAACTTTTTGGCACTACTTGTTGCTGACTAGAAGGCTACACACATTATATATATTTACACGCATACAGATACTATACATAAATGTAAACAATATTCACATAGCTTTGTATCAGAAAATTTATTCATTTGCTGACATTTTGCATTCTAATTTGTGAAACAGTAATTTGTGTCAAACTGTATTCAGATGGAAACTAGAATTACAAAATGTAGAACATAATATTCTAAAAATAGTTATGTACATTTATCAGCCTTCTGGGTTCATACACAGTCTCCTCCCTCCCCACGATTATCCTCAGTTTAGGAAAATTATTTACAAATCCAAAAAAAGTTGTATTTTCAGCTAAATGAGCTAGAACTCCTGATGATCACATATTTAAGGAATTTAAGATTAAGAGAACCTTATTTTTATATGTAAAATTGGACAGTATGCAATCACATTTCAATTCAAAATGAATCTGTTATTGAATTGAACTATTTCTTCACCCACAGAACATAGTAGAGACTGCTACAGAGAGGTTAAGCCAGAAATTTTTACATTTAGTGGTATGTCAAACATGATGGCCCTAAAATTTGTAGCACTTAGATATTTTTCAAATAAAATATAAGTAGCATATAACAGTAAATATGACATATATTTAATTCTAAACGGGAAGTACAACTTTGAAGGAAAAAAAAACACCCATACTTGAATAAAGTAGACAAAACTAGCTCAAGTTGTTATACACCACAACACACATACCCATATTATATTCACCTCCTGAAAAAGATGGAGATGTGATATGAGCCCTATCTCTTCCTTGCTTTCCAGCATTGTACTGGTCAGTATAGCATTTTCTTTTCAACATGAAAGTAGCCATACAGCAGTTGCTGTGTAGCTGCTGTTGTCTGGAATCACCTCCTTCTTAAAAAAAACCCTAAATGAGAAGTGGGCAAATCAAGTCACATCAGCCAAGCACTTTGTGGGACAGCAGCTTCTGTACATGGTTCTGAGCCACATGAGATCTGGTTGTTTTAAATTTGCCTCACTTCCCATTTCATCGTCTTCTGTCCCTAGCAACAGAGTTGTTTTCTGAACGAAGACCTCCCTGGTTTCTGGCAATCTTGTATTTGAGTCACAGCCAAATACACACTCAGAATGAACCACAGGGGAAAAAAAAAAAAAAAAAAAAAGACTGATTCCTCACAGAAGCAGGGTGGTATCAAAAAAAGTTTATGAAAATAAGCATAACATTTTTCCAGTCTATGCATAAGGAACTCTACTATGTATAGAGAAAAATATACTAACCAGGTAATAAATTGAACTAGATTTGCCATGAAAAAGCAAACCACCTTTTTTTTTTCTGAAGTTTAAATGCTAAAATGTTCTGATTTAATAATAAATTTAAGTTTATTGCAAAATGGAAAAAGCTGAAGACACTTTACACAGATTGTCTTTCTGTTAATGGGTACTTCCATTAATGTATTTGCATTACGTTAAGAGACTACTTGACGACCAGGATAAGCCTTAGCCTGCTTTGCATCTGTGATTCTGACTACATCAGCTATTCCTGAAACAGAATTTGGGTAAACTATATTCTTTTTGTACTCCATTAGTTCAGCTTTGTGTTTGGCATTGTATTTTCTCCCATCTAATCTTGTCTTTCTAAGATATTTTTTTGCAAAACACTTCACTTCTACAACCCATAGACATTTTTTAAAATTTATATTATCATAACTGTAAATAATATCCCACTAAATTTTCTGTCTAGAACGAGGAGTTCCTGACCCAGTCTTAATTCAGTGGGAAATAAGTATGGAAACAACAATCCTGCAATGCTATGAAACAGTAATGATAGTTGAAGCACTCAGTTCTCAATGTGATGCTTCATCCTCATGTAGAACAGTATGTGAAAAGAGTTAATTTTCAAGCAAGCAAAAGCATGATGAGGATTTGCATACAGCCACTCACATCTTCAAACCAGAGCATCAGCTCCCCATGTTGACTGAAGATTTCAGGGGTCTTCCTTCTATCTGCTTCTCTCTAAGCTATAATGCCAAGAAAATATTCATCTGTTTTGCAGACTCCAACTATAATCTCACAAAATGTCTTTTTTCCATAAACAAAGCCAAAAATAACTTCTTAGTCATTTGATTGTGAACAGAATAGCTTTTTATCAAAGCACTGCACCACTGCTGACAGATACGGCAGTAATTATCACCCTCCCCAAATATGTAACCTAGAAGGACATATAGTCCTTATCAGGGTGATAAAAATTCAGCTAAGGGGAACTGCACTGCTTGCTCAATTCTTGACTAGTTTTATAAGTCTGTTCTAATAACAATTACATTTAGACAATCTGCCTAATACGACATAACCAAGAATGCCATACGGATGCAGGACAAACCCTCCCACAACACATTGTGCTAAGAAGCGAGGATTTGGGGGTTTTGCTGATTATTTAATGCCTCTTGGAGGCAAGGAGCACACTGAACTGATGTATCAAATGGCAAATAACCCCATCACAGTTACATGCCAGCAGCTGTAACCCCGCCAGCGCCCGTGGAAAGGGCAACAAATCCCCAGCCTTCTGGGCTACAGTTCAGAGCAAAACTGCTTGTAAACATCTCAAACTATTTAACTGTGGCACTCAGACTCACCTCAAATCTCACAGTGATAATAAAATACTGGTTATGTGAGTCTGTTGTGTACACACAAAGAAACTGCCTTATTTATCAAAGACCTCATGTTCAGTAAGATTGATTTCAGATAAACGTAGCTGTCCGTGTTGCTGGGAACTGGGAGGAAGTGAAATGCTATCATATTTTCTATTATTACAGGCACATATCACATAGCACAGCAGGACCCAATTAGTGTTAGTATGACATTAATGATTATCAATGCCAATTTGTTTGGACAAAATTATGCCTCTCGCAAGGATTTGATTGATTTATTAATTCCCATTTTTCAGGATACATTCCAGAAGCAGAGTGAAGTGCTTTTGTCATTGCAGACATTAAAAAGGCATGTACATTATATTTTGTTCTGGGGTGGTGAAGTTAATTGAAATTATGTCTCAAGCAATTAGGCCACAAAACCAGGATGCTCACTATGAAAGTGTTCTAGAATAAAGGGAGCAGAAACAGATACTTCACAATGTGAAATTGTAGGCTGGAGCTGGTGGGGCATATTTCATACACAGCATCAGTTTCACCCTCTGATTTCAGTCAGTGACTGTCTCTTGTGGGGTCAACTGGAAAAAAATATTTTTGGTTCTTTGCTCAAAGACAATTATTTCCAAGATGAATAAGATAAACATCCCAACACTTTCTGCTTGTGGACACACAGAAAGTAGAAATATCTAGGACAATACATGACTAGAGTTTTAAAATGAGAATAAGATGGTAATAGTTTCCCATCTGTGCAATGCTCTGCAGAAAAGACCACTCAGGAATGATACAGGATGCTCAGCCTGAGCTTCCTCAAAGTTAGAGTAAATGTCCTAGCTGTCAGCAGATATCATAGGCAACAATATCATAGAATCATAGAACAGTTTAGTTTAAGAGACATTTAAAGGTCCCTACAAGGAGCAGGGATGTCTTTAACTAGATCAGGTTGCTCAAAGCATCTCCAACCTGACCTTGAATGTTTCCAGGGATAGGGCATCTGCTGCTTCTCTGTGCAACTTGTTCCAGTGTTTCACCACTCTCTTCATAAAAAATTTATTCCTTATACCCAGTGTGAATCTACAGTCTTCTAGTTTAAAACCACTGCCTCTTGTCCTATCACAACAGACCCTACTAAAAATCCTTTGAAGCAGCTCCATATTACACAAAATACTTAAAAAATTACCAATAAGCACATCAACAGATCTCCCCAAGAAGCAGGACATGACAGTTCCTAGGATACATAACCATATGTACAAAATTTAAAGGTACATAGAAGAGATGGAGATCCTCCCCCAAAATGCATTGTAAACTTGTAGCTTGAAGTTCACTCCAGAAAAATACAAGGATGGAATTGCAACTAACCAAAGATAAAATCTTTTTTCCTAAGTGACTTTCTGAATCTAAAGCCAACCATCCTGTATAATGAAACAGCTCATCAAATCTGGCCATTGCAAGACAGTATTTATGATGCTATGGTTAGAAAGCCCACAAAAACCCTTGTCAAAATTTGAATGTTTGCAAACATCACAGATAGTGTCTTTATTAAATATATATATACACACACAATGGAAGTATTATAGGTAAGACCCGAAAAAAATGTAAAAGCAAACTAATACATCAAAAGTATGTAGAAATCATTACTTCACGGAATTAAAAAAAAAATACAAAATACCATTTAACCAGTGATAATGATATCTTTAAGCTCGTGCCGAAAATATTGGAACAAAGTCTGTTTGCAGACGATTCTAAGCAGAAATACTGCTTTGAAAAAATAAAACCTGAAGCATGAAGTTAGAGGTATAAAACTCACCACTTTTGGTATGTGGCCATGATGCATGTGGCTTTAGCATGTCCTCTAACTAGAAGTTTTCTTTGTCTATGTGATGGTAGTTCCTTAAAACAAGTAAAATAAAAGATTATCATCAACACAGCTTTTGTTACTGCATTGGCTAGTGTGTGTTCTTTCCCCACCCCCCGCCTCATTTGGACAAAGAAGGGGAAACAGAGAAAGAAAAAGAAAAAAATATTGTTGCTGCTCGCTTGCAGCGAAATGTGTACTCCAGACTGGACAGTGAACTCGGAGCTGTTTTGATTTTAATACTTAATTCATTAGTAATGGAAAAACTTCACATCATAGTAAAGGAATAATCTGGTGAATTTCTCAACTTGTAGGACATTGTTTTTGATCATTTGCCAAGCAGAGCAGGAGATTTATTACACTGAGTATGCCAAAACGGCAAAAGGCTTCTCACGCTGTAAGGCCACAAAACAATTGTTTCATGGGACTGAATATGCTGGTTCTTATGCTTTATGGCCCTACATTGCCAGGCAAAAAACATTAGGTCAGCTGCAGGTTCTCTATTGCATCTCAACAGGCTGAGCAACTGGGATGTTTCATTTGGTTCTTTCAGACCACCAAATCACCTTTTCATTGAATAAAACTCCTGACACTTTTGTCAACTACCTGGCCAGAGGTTCAACAAGTACTTTTCCTATCACTATTTTGTTATTTTTGTATGAGGAATAGTGAAAATATTTCTCCTTGAAGGTAGATTACTTTCATTGTCTTTGGATATAATACAGGTGATATACCTATGTTTACTTTTATAGAAAGTTTATTTTTAAAATTCAGATATTTGCTGCAAAATATAAGAATTTGTCATAGAATAAAATAGTTCTTTTTACTTCAACTTCAAATTTCTCCTTGTAATTATAAACAGAACAAAACACATTCCATATATTTATTTATATGGAGATACACACACACACACACCCACACACACACACACACACACACGTATATATATTGTTTTAAAGCCCCAATGTTTATACATATGTAGTTTAGGTCTAATTTGTTGGTCATAACATTTGTGGAATTGAAGAAAAAAATCCAGTTCTAAAAATATCTGATACACCACCTAATCATATCAGGAAAATACATAGTCTGTAATTTGTCAGTGGGATACAGTACTACAAGTAAGAAGCAGATCTCACACTTGATGGGAAAAAGATACAGAATAACCAAAATTTGTTTCATAAGCACAGGAATATACCTACAATGACATAGCTCTATTCTCACTTGTATGTTAACAAGAGCACAATTATTTTTCCTAGTTGTTGTACAGTAGTCCCTGACGCCTCTCTTTTCAGTTAAGAAAAAAAGTACATGCTCAGATACAGCAAATAAACTTGAAGCCCAGACTGTTGTCATGGTTACTGTCAGACATCCTACTATATAAATTATCTTAGAGGTAATCTTAATTTTTGTTTTAAAAATTACTGATTTGTTTACAAAATTAAAATTCTTTACTACTGCATATTTATGTGCCAATATATCCATAATTTAGTGGTTACTGTTTTTCCAAGTAATTTAATTTTAATGGCCAGTGGAAATTGTGGTTTTCCAGAGTAGGTCCAACAAAGATATAGCAAAGCATTTTGTCTTGATAAATTGGACAATCCAGCCATAGCATACCACCTTCCAAATATGTGGCTTCCCAGATGAATTATATGTTCGTTTTACTTCCATGCTTTAGTTAAAGGCTGTTTTATTTATTTGTTCTGGAGACACTTCCTTATGCCATTGTAGTTAGGTACTTGCCAGCAATTTTATTTTTAGACTGTGCACTTTAAAAAACTCAGTAAAAACTGAGAAATAGGCAATATTCCTCCACACTGAAATCTCGATTTGTATTGTTTGAAAAAGATTTTTCTTTTCTGAAAACATCTACCCTTTGAACTCATTTAAGAGCTTGAAGACATGCAATAGAAGGATGGAATGCCCAGGTCATATTTCATGTGTGCATGTGAAAGAACTAGAATTTACCTGTGTAAGCAGGAGTTGGTAAAAGATTTTAATAAAATTCCCAGCAGCATACAGCACTGTTTATTTAAAATAATGTTTGTGTATTCCAGCTCAGCAACCAATGCAAAGCAATACAAATTTTTACACAGTTAACTTCAAATTTTACAAGCATGCTAATGTTGTAGCAATTCAAGTATGATACTGAAAATGTGAGCTGACTGCAAGCATTGCATTTCTTTGGGGTGGCTTTGCTCAACATGTTCTTGGCTAATTTTAACACAGGATCTTAATTTTGGCATGATTAAAATTCATGGTGTGCATATCTTAATAAGGGATCAAATGTTTTAGGGAACTATTCTTGTATAAAACTAGCCACAAAGTAGGCAATGATGTTAATGCCTGTTATACATGAATTAAATTTCTGTGTGAATAGGTAATAACTGAGAAAAATCTTAACTGGTGCTGTTGGAGGAGGAAAGCCCCCCGAGTGTAACTCTGGGTACCAGTTTAATCCAGCCATTTTCTCTTGACAGTGTTTAAGTTCACTCACATATCCACAACAGGTCTCTTTATATGTGCATTTAGGAAGCACCTTTCTGGAGATCAAGGGAAGGAAAAAAGAAAATAAAAAGGACTGATGAGAAATGTAAGGGAAAATGAGATTCAAGTCAGCAGGCAGCTGGAAAGGAGCTAATTCAAATTAATTATTACCCATTAACTACCTGATATGCTGCAAACACAACACAGCGACCCAAATTGCTCCCAACTTTGCACTCTCATACCCTCTTGGCAAGAGTAAATGGCAAAACGAGGAAAAGGATAAAAGCAGGGACATATTAAAACAAGTGAGCAGGCTTCCCTCTCTCTCTGCAATGTAAGGATGAGGACAAGTCCAATTCACCAGACCAGCATGTGTATTTTATGCATTCTAGAAAGCAAAGGTGCAGGGACAAAACCTGCATTGCCTTGTTCAGAAGCAAATGGCTTTCCTCACATCACCTGTGTAACCAAGCAGACCCTGAGAATCATCTTAGGTAAAATTTAATACTAATAGTAATAAAATTTAAGATGCATCTTTGCCAAAACTCCATTAGCTTTCATGACATGAACTAGTGTATTCTCTTCAGCTTTTATGATACTGCCTCTGGATCAGTCACCAAATCAGTGTTTCCCCACAGTGCCATGGAACCCTCTCCCAGAGAAAAAGGCAGCAAAAGCCCCTTCTGCCAGCACTGAAATGTTTAATCCTCAGCCTCTGGTCAAGTCGGGCAAGGCCAGAAGAAGCCTCCTTATTGCTACTACTCTGCCCTGGTGGCAAACAGAAATCAGTCAGCTTGAGCAGGGTCAGTCAGTCTGGACACAGACAGCCAGGTGAGCCTGAGAGCATCCACGTTTTGCTAGAGGGAAAAAACCCTTATTCAGTCTATGCCTGTAAACTAAGAGAAAAGCTTCTTTATCTTAATTAGGGCACTGTCTAATTTAGATGGAAACTAAGTATGCACAATGTATACTCATTGTTTTTAAATTATTTCAGTCATTGAATGATTTTGTTACGTTAATTTGTTTCAAGAGGGACAGTATCATGCGTCACACATACCCAGGGGAGGAAAGGCAGGGGCTCAAAATCCAGCTAAATTAATGAGCCTGGACCCTGATACAGACTTGAGATTTGAAGAAAATGCTACATCTCGTGTTAAGAAACATGAAGGAAAAGCTGTCATGGCAGAGGAAGTGCAGGAAAGGGAAAAATCCAGCCAACCTCATAACACCACTGCACTATTAATTAAGAAACTGAGCCAAGGTAAACATGTGCAAATGCCACTGGCATCATCTTTACCCTACCCAAACATAAAGGTCCATGGCCAGGTTAGACTCTTTTTCTTTGGTTATCTCATGATGGATTAAAATAAAAATTACCTTTAGTAATTAATTTTAGTGGCAGAACTGCAGGTGTGAATATAATTTCACAGCCATGTCCTGGCTGTGAAGCAAATACTTAAGGCAACCTGTGGACAAGTTCTAGGCTATGGAAAGGCAGCAGGATCTTCACTAAAGATGTGGGGGAATAGACACCTTTCTTGTACATCACATTTGGCTCTCTTGCCAAAGGCCAGACCTATTTACAACTGCAAACCTCTCCTCTAAAGCAACTCTGACAGCTTCTTTCCCAGTTCCTTGCTTTTTTTTTTATTTCTGGTAGCTAAATATAAAAAAAAAAAAGCATCTGCGTGTCCTCTTTAATTTTTGGTTTGCTGGTTTTTTTCCCTCTAAGCATCAGGCAATGATACTGACCGAAACTACAGTTAGAAAAGAGAAAGAGCATTCGCTGACTTTAACTTTTATGCTGCCTTACAACCAAGCCATATTTACAATAGCACACATATGAATTCATCATTTCTGAATACAGAACCAGACAGTGAAATGTTCAGGACTATTCACACATTATCACAATTCACAGGTATGTCCAGTCCTGAAAACATTTATGTCTTCCCCTTCTGCAAGTATCTTTGCTAAAATGAGAGAATGAAAATAAATAACTGCACAGGAAAGCACATAAAATACAATATGACATTAAGCATCTTTCTCATAGGTCTGCAGCTTATGAGAAGCCTTTTCTTCCAAAAACACAACTCAGTCCACTCAGCTTTTCCCAAGTTTTCCCTGTGCAGCACACATAAAACCTAAGCTTTCAATCCATGCTTCCTGTCTTTTCAATTCATTGCCCACCTCTCAGCAAGGCTTTCCAAGTGGCACTGCAATTGTTCTGTGCGAGTATGACCTCAAAGATTCACCTTTCCTTTAGCAGTAGCATTTATTTAATTTTCAATGTAACTTCACTTTTAAGAACCCCAGACTGTCTACCTTCACTGAATTACAAAATACTATTCTTCTCCCTAAAAATAATTCCCAAAAAGTCTTAGAAATTTGAAGTAAGCCAAATATATGTATATTAATCAACAAAGAAGACAAAGATGAAGATGCACCACAAGGAAATCACAGTTCTTCAAGCAAACTCTGAGTAAGTTGAAAAACTCAAAGCTACAGACTGGAAACAACTAATGCTCAGTTCTGCCAAGCCAAACTCACAAGGAGCATCTTGTGTAATTTGGAAAAACTTATTATATGAACTGGGGACTACAAGGTTTGAGTCATTAGCATTAGAAAGCATTTTCTAAGGAAGCATTTAATACAGATTGTACTGTGAAAAAAAGCATAATGTAGCTCAAGTATTAAATTGAAACAACTTTGCACAAACCTTTCATTTATGCTTCTTTTCTGGCACCATCAAGCGTCTTCCAACTCTGACAATTATACTATGCTTTGAATAGCATTTCTGAGCCAGTTCTTAGTATTAAGTACCATTTTTGAAACCAGGTGTGGATTCATGCTGAATAAATTTTTTTCCGTGTGATTACAGTATATGATGCCCAACATTTGCTTTGCAAATAAAAATGTGAAACAACATCCTGAATTCTCACAGGTCCTCCCATCTTCCAGATGCAGTCAATAGAAAGATGGGAGCACAGATGGTTAAATCTCTCTGCAAGTTGCAGGCAGTAATGTGCTGACTTCAACTCATCAATCCCAAATGAAAATGCTAGACAAGTGCCACATATCCTTGTCTCCAGTGTTGACTTTTTTTTTTGAAATGTCATCCTCAAAATGCCTGAGGTCTGTATTTTCAGGCTACCTACTTCTTGTTGCCTGTCATTTATGGAGATGTGGTACAGAAAAACTGTGCTTTGAGTACTGCTTCTACAACCCTTGGAAGCTTCACCTACAAACAAAAGTTTGCTGACCAGCTGTAGGTCTGATGGAGAACTTAATTTTTTTAGCATTTAGTTCTGGTTTATTTTTTATACAACAAAAAGGTAAAAGAGCAGTGAAAGAATGGGGAGATTTATTAGGTGCTAACTCTCTGTAAACGTAACAAGTGCAGAGGAACAACTTCACCAAAAACCCAAAAGAACCTAAATATACACTCCAGCCATTTCCTTGGCTGTTTCAGGAGCTCTCCTGTCAGCGTCCATGGAGAGCCATTAGTTTGGCAAGTTCCACATGCTCATCAGGTGAAAATTGGTTTAACTGCAGGGGAGGGAAAAGAGCACTGGAAACTCTGAGGGAGGAGAGAAGGAGCCACTGGTAATAGGACAGTCCTGGCACCCTTTCTATTTGGAACATGCACTGCAAGTTATCTGTCTTGCTGGAAATGGGGGCGGAGTAGTTTGCTACTAACACAAGCCTGAATTACTGCTATGATGACTCTTGGACTGCTGCTTACAGGGGAAACTCAGATCTGTTCTGAGGCTTCCCTGGTGTTGAGAGTGCATTCAAACAATGCAAAAATCTGTGTCCAGACATCATGCATGAGGACTACAAAATTCCCCTGGTCAGAAGGAAAAGGTCTGTCTGTAGGACTGTTTCATCCAAACTTCATAGCAAAGTCTGTGTAGAGGAAGTGAACCACAGGACAGATCTTTTAAAACACTGTCCCTAAGAATTCTTTCCATAGTTGCAAAGGTTGTATTTTATTGTTTCTTTATAAATTGTACAATACTTTATTAAACAATTACTCTAAGATTTCATAACATGTAACACATTCTCTTCCTAATAACCCAGGAAAAAAGTCATTGTGTGCTTTGTTTTAGAAGAAACATAAGGCAAGGCGTAGGAGAATCACAACTATAACAGAGGTATAAACACTATTAAAAAATGTCTGTTAGCTGAACAAATGAGTCTTGCATAAAACATAGAAGAAACCTTAATTAAAATTTGCTTTAGGATGTGAAAGTATTAGACATATTTCTGTGAGTTCAGAGACACTTCTGTCCTTCAGAATTTTTTCCCTCTAGTTCTGAAATTATCTTCTAAATTAGAATACTCCTGTGACCTTCTGTGGTGAGAATCCTTTCTACTTTCTTTTCTCATCAGGTCAACAGTCTCATAAGAAGACACCTTCAACGTGACAAGCTGGTAATATGAACTAGGTATTTACATCCTTGAATCTTTTTTCTGACCATTCAGAAGATCTCCCCATCTAAAAAGATGGTATTTCCTAAATGCTAGCTGGTAAAACAGGCAACACGCTTTTGTGTGGGTTTAGATACAATTAAAGAAAACTTTCACAAAGGTTGCACTAAGACAAATGCTACAAATCTATCCTGAAAATACTGAAAAAGCAGTTGATGTATGTGCCTGCGCAGCCCCATGCACAAACGCAGAGTAAAACTTACATGACATAAACATGAACAACAAAAGAAAATTAGACTGGCTGGATTCCTAGAGCAGAGATTTATCCTGATTTTATTTACATACCAGACAGGAAATCTCCCACTATAAGCAGCAAGGTAAACTGACAAAGCAGAATACAAATAACAGTTACTTAACAGTTTATCACCACAATATGTAGGTAATAGTCTTTTATTAATTCATATTTATAGATATATACACAGCTTTTGAGCAGAGATCACCTCCAAGGATTTCAGTGAGATATCAGACCTCTCAATTTCAAATAGTCTAGCTCTACCCATACTCAAAACCATAATCCACTGATGTTTTAAATTCCCAATTATCAGGTATCAGTGGTACTTTCATACTCCTCACAGACCCCAGTATGCTGTCATCATGATACAGCTCTGGATGCAGTCTTTAATAGCAAAATCTTTCTAATACAGCTTGTTAAGATGGAAAAGTAGACAATTTAATGGTACAACTCTAATCCAAGGAAAAAAAAGAAATGGCAAAGTGATTATACTGAACGCCTAACCTTTAAGCTTGACACCATCCATGTTAAAAAGTCACAGTATCGATGAAGAAGGAAAACACAGCAGCATGAGCTTTAAATATGCATCCACCATGCACCCCTAAAACATTTGGAAGATTATCTAAAGATCCAGAAAATCTTTGCTGTGACTTGCACATGTTTAAATTCATTTGCTCTGGTTTACACTGACCCAGAACCAGGACAAGAGTAGAAAGCCCATGCTACTGGTGGCATTGGCTACTGGTTGACAGGTAATCTAGGTTGAATAAAAGTGATTTAAAAAACACCTAAATTTCTTTTTAAAAAATATACACAATATAATCACAGTTTTCAAAGGAGCATTCCTTGAGTTTTAAAATTCTACTGTAATTTGAATGTGTTCTTTCACAGTCTTAAATACCGCAGCACGGAAAAACCTTTTGGCATAGGGCAAATGACATGATTAAGATTTATATAACTCAGCCCTGCCATTTCTTCCAAGGAAATGAAATGTGTGTGCACTGTCATTTGTTTTCTTTTGTAATTCACAGTCTTTGTATGAAACTACATGTTCTTCCATAAGCTGAAAGCCAGTGACTTGTACCCAAGTTAGATGATGTGAACACATCAGTTTGCTGGATGCTCCTCATAACTACATTGCAAATACTGTGACATGGTCTTGACTCATTTTTCCTGTTCAGATTTGTGTGGTGGCACCTGCTAGGACAAAAGCAGAATAAATATCTTGTCTCAGAAAGGAGAACTAAACTTGGATTTAACTGTGTTGGCACACCCAGACTACACTTTCAATACAGCTTTTAGTAGTTCATATCTTTATCTTGGAAATACGTTGAAAGCCAATCATTGGGTGCCAGCTTGACAACTTGGTATAAAGAGTAGACTACACAAGACCTAAAGGTTGAAGCCAAGAGTTTCAAGGTGTAGGATGACCAAGCTTAGGACAGGCATACGTACCACAGTCAATGCAGCCAACACCTACTCTCTTCATGGATGACATCTGAAGCTCCAACTATTTTCTAACACCCTAGCATATCATATTTAATCAATGACAGTTTTCTTACTTGGAAAAGTAATTGCTTCAGTAATATCAAAAAAACACAAAACACAGGAAGGTCTGTTTTTAGATCCTCTGCCAATTTGTGCCATTTGATGATTCAGAATAGAGTATCAAGTTTAAATTTAGCAGATACTAAACAAATCAGCAGGAGGTTTCCTCCAAAGCTCTTATTTTGTTTCTTGAGACAGGGCTCAACATTGCTGAAAAAATGTACTGCCAGAGGTACAGGACTGGCAGACACACTCACAGGACCACTGACATCCCCCTTACATCAACAGTCACTGCTTCCAATTATTGTTAAACATCATTATACTTAACAAGCAACAGAGAAGTGCTAACCCACTCACACAGCAAATGACCTGAGGAGGGACAATCAGTCACCATGGTCTTTGAAAGTAACTGTCTTTGTTTTCTTGGCAATGGACTGGCTGAGTTTGCCTGACCTTTAAGCCGTTCTCTAGCAACACACTTCGCACACTCTGCTCATCATCAAGGAAGTAGTTAAGTTATGCTCCTGTCTTTCCAAGGAGTATAAATGGACTGTGAATCATGTTGCAACTCATAGCAGGTATCCATTTTAACGCAAGGTTTAAGCCAACTTTGTGCAAAAAGGAGCACTCTGCTCCAGACCTCAGACTGGGGATCACATCACCTTTTCCTCAGCATAGGCCCTTTCCCAGTGCTGGGAAAAACTTGCTGCCAGTTATCAAAATGGTGGTAAATGTGTAGAGTTTTGTGACTCCAGGGCAACTTCCTCTGTCAATAAACGGCTGCCTCCAATTTCTTCTCCAGTGTTTAAATATTCCTGCCACATATGTCTGGGATTCAATGGACACCCATAAAACCCATATAGCAGGTCTCTTCTCATCCGTGTAGTTATAAAAGCCAACATCACTGGCACAGATGGCACTAAATGACATGCAAAAAATGCAAGGGCTGCCTACTGATGCTAAGGTAGATAACAAACAAAAAGATGACAATCATTAAAGAAAAGAAGATGCCCTTTTTAACATAAGAAAGGGAAGAAAGAAGGGAGGCAGAAAAGCACCACTGTGCATGAAATTCAGAAAGAAGTGAAGGAACTGAGAGATGCCTACAGAAAAAACGTGATGTGTATAAAAACACAGGGTTGCCATTATGAATGAATGTTGAAAAAATGGATATAGTTCTTGTGGTCCCTTTTGAGAAAGCATAAAACTCAACACAGTGTTGAAAATAGCTACAGTGGTTTTGGTATAAGACTTGAACCAAATGCTTCAAAAGTGGAAACATGCCTAGATTATATAAAAATTTACACTATGACAAAGAGTAGATTCTACTCAAACAGGTCTGAAATGTTACTGAGATGCATTGACTTTATTGTCTTCAGTAACAAACATTATCATAGAAAGCACCCACTTAGGAGAAGCAGCAGGAAAAGATCCCACCAGCAAGCAAGGAATTTGAGGTGCAACCTGCTGCACCATCCAACACAGAGCAGGGCTTTCTCAGATAAAGGAGTGAAATGAAACCAAGCCAAAGCACACCATACAACACTCTCCCTCAGCACAGCTATTTGCTGGTTGTCAATCCACAATTTTTTCCTGAAACCAGCATGTCTACCAGTAACACACATCTGCTGTCTCAAACAGCCACTGTTCTGTACTTGATCAACTGCTGTAATTGGAACAAGCATCACCTTTTTAATCAAACTAACCTTCTTTTCCATGTTATTTTTCCACATTAGGCATGCTTGAAGCTTTGAGCCAGTTCTGCAACCTCAGCTCAAACCTTTAAATGGTTTTAGTCATTATCTAATAGAGACTCACAGTCCCTCTCAACTCCTGAGGTTCTGTTGACTACTCTGAAACAAATTCTTTGATCGAGTTTGCCAAAGGAACAGAATGGCCAAGAGAAATAAAACTGGAAGTCATATATTCAATGTGAGCATATTTTGCAAAATACAGCATGTCACAAAGCGCAATTTTCCTCTGACATTGTCTAACCTTACTTTTTGTTGATATATATATATATATGTATATATAAATTATTAATGGTTTAGTTTTAATGGATATTTTTGCATCTGAGGTCTATGCCTATTAGATATGTAAATTATATCTAAGCACCATACAACAGTCTGTCCATTTTCTTCTATTTCCAATTTTAGAATCAAAATCTCCACAATCCCCACTGATGAACATGCCCTAAACCAGACTATCTAAATAGTGGTTCTGGTATATACTTTTCAGATATTAAAAACATAAGGATTGGAAGTATTTCAGCATACAGAATTTAAAAATGTAGTTCAAAGACACACACACTCCTAATGATTGATTTACCTTGAGATGGTTGAGAGCAAATGTTTTCTTCTATCTATGTCATTACTGTCATAGATGACATCCCTTCTTCCCCAATGATTCACAGCAAATATCCTTCACAAATAAGTGGAAACTGAAAGAGTTTCACCTTAAGGAAGCTCATAATTGATCCTCCTGCTACAGGTTTGGTTCAGGTCCCTCAACACTCTCCCCTGTTGAGGGACCCATGACCTTCAGCTCTATGGAAATGGAAATGACTTCTTTCATCCTTTACGGTGTACAGACTATCATCTCCGGCCCTTGACTACCTCAAAGGTGTCTTGTTGCTATAGAGGCTCCAAGGGAATCAACAGAGAACAATAAATATCCTGGGTCAGGGCACCACCAAACCCCTTCCTCAGTAATCTGCACATTGGTGCGACAAGCTTGCAAAAACCTACAAGAAAGGTGCTCCACACAGCATGCCTCAGAAATTCATACACTAATTACACTCTGTGCCTTTCATTTTCAGCATGCATTGCAATGAAAATAAAATAACTTGTCTGAAATTTCTCACCACTTCCCTCTCTACAACACAACCAGACTGGAGTATTTCTGCCCATGTTGTCTACAAAAGGAAACTGAACATGCAAATACAACTTATTCTAACAAAATTGGGTATAAGGTCATATTTTGGCATGTTAAGATAGGAATTCACATCTCTCTCTAGTTTTTCTGCTTCCTTAAATCCCATTGTTTATTCCAGGAAGAAAAAAACCCCACAAATTCTAAGAAATAACTGACAGCTGCTCCACAATTCTTCATATTTATTTTCATCTTAAATTGCTTTATAAGTCCACAATATTAAAAGATCTGTGGAAATTTCTAGACATAGAAGCATATAATTTTTTAACTGACAATATAAATTATATTGGCATATGTTTGCAGTATTTAAAATATTTCTAATAAAATCATAAAAATGGTAATTTTTTACTTTACAGAAGTAGACATAAATTAATTACATTCATTCACAACATATTTCTTAATGACTTACCACATTTCATCCAGATAACCGTTCTTATACATTATCTCTTGTATTTCATTTCTACAGGAAAAGCCATTATAAGTCACATTTTTGCTGGCACAAAAACAGCTTTTACTTTCTAACTTGTGGAAAAGTGGCTTCATTCCCATTTCTAATTTCAGAGTGGGACTGATTATGGCTGGGTTATGAACCCATAGCCTACAGAGAGCCAATAAAAACATAAATAGGAAAAAAGGTTTTATAAAGAATTTTATAATAATATTTTTTGGCATCTGCAATTTTGCTAGAATGTTTACAACTCTACAAATCTTAGAAACCTAAATGGGATGCTTCTTTAACTTATTGCACATTTACTGCTGATAAAAGATAGGGCGTTTACTCAATTCTTTGAGAAACTGTTCTTGTCCTTCAAAAATCATCAGTATCTAGAAAAAAACCAACTTGATTAAATAATTGATGCCCTGTCAATTTATTTTCTTTAGTACCTCTGAAGTGCTACTAACTGGCTTGTTAAAATGCCAATAGAATATTAAAAAACTATGAGAATGTGTAGAGTATAAAGGAATTCTATGCACTTGTTCTTGGTTGCTTGTTTTTCTTCTTCATTTTAGACATGCATGTTCTTTCTTTAGTTAAAAAGAAAAAAACCCAAAACAACAAATCCACAAAACCCAATCAAAACCAGTTCAAGCATTCTCTTTCCATCCAAACCTTTCAATGGCCTTTTCATTAAGAAAACAGCATTTCGGCTTTCATTTAAATTTATTTCTTAACCTCTCCGTCTAGAAGAGAGCTTTTAGCCATCCTAAGAAATAATGACAAATGAAATGTTGTTGGGTTTGGATTTTTTGAGTTTTGGGTTTTTTTTGTTTGTTTATTTGTTTGTTTTCTTGGTTATGTAGATGCATGCTCAGAAACATCTATGATCTAATTCATTTGACACAGACAAACTTTGGCCATTGAATATGTGGCATTCCAACCAGGAACTCTAAAGGGGACTGTGCCTTACTGTGTTGCCAATTTCCACAGCATTCAGCACATGTAGATGGAATGGTATTCAAACACACAGGTGGCATGCAGTAAAACCATTGCTGCTTTTTGAATTTCAGGTATATGAATTATGCCAACCAATTCTTGCATTTAAATTGCCTGCCAAGTTTAGAATTGCATTAGTTTACACATATATACAGTCTCTGCTCACATATCTCTCTATTCCTGCTAATCAGCTAGACTGGGTACCTAACATTGAGCATGTTTCTATGGCATTTGGTCATTCTGGATTATTGATGTGTGCCTCTTGTTTCAGACCAGCAATTTTAATCCCATCTGTTGCTTTTAGATGCATTTTTGTAAAGCTGTCACCAGTTAATAAAGAGTTTATTTTTCAATCTACTGGAGCTAAACCTGAAAAGGGAAGCGGGAGGTGGGGGGGGCAGGATGGAGGGGGCTGAACACAAGAGAAAAAGTATTTCTCAGTTACAGCTACAAGACAACAGAAGAAAATACAGAGACTTTAAAAGTCTCATTCTCCTGAATGCCATGAAATGAAGAACAAAGCCACTTTGCTGGGAACCTTTTTAGTCACCAATATGTGATTTTTCTTGGCCTCCAACACTGTGAATGAGACTATATTAATGAAAATTTACTTGAGAGATAAGACTGCATGTTCTTCTGATGAAGCAGACTATTGCATTTTCTGTGTAGTGTAGATAGCAATGTCACTCTAAACCACTCGATACTAAAACATGATGATTTAAAACTGAAAAATTTACTCCAAAACCAATTTATTCAACAGAGTTCAACCACTACCAGCTAAGTTTATTCTACAGAACAGTTACCCAAGGAAACGTCTCCATTCAAGACTAATAAAACCTAATTTTCCAAATCAATAAAATAAGACAGTATCCAGGAATACAAGAAAGCATGGGATGCTTATGCTCTTGCTGGGAAGACAAAGGGGTAGAAAACAAAAAATTGCTAGTGTTCTTTTGTTATACAAAACAGTGAGTATAATTAGGGTTTGGTTGTTGTTGTTTTTTTCCATGCAGTCTTAAGTATTTTTTCCATATAATTTATTTTACTTCCCACATCATGGTTGCATCAGCTCCCTAAGCATTTCTGGATGCTTTTGAAGGTGCAAAGCCGTTTCCCATCTCCACCCATCCCATACACCTGGTCTCATACAAGTGGTGCCCTGTACTCTGCTTTCTTGGCAACCCCTCTATGTTTATTTAGTCCTGACAGCCCTGTGGGCATCCAGTTTATTTAGAGAGTTTTCTTTGGATAACAGTTCCAAATGCTGGCAACTATGGAGAAAGCATTATCAGTGCTTAACATCAACAGCTCTCCAGGCATGTAAAAGACTTTGATTTTCATTAATCATATTTTCATTAATTCCTATTATTCACCTTTTTAGTCCACAGGAATTAAGCAACAGGCATGGGGGTACTTAATATTTACCTTTCCAGGAAAATTCAATAGAAATGCTGTTCTTGTTCAGAGCTGAAAGACCCTGGGTGAAACCCAAGTGGCAAACCAACTTTAATACATTGTGGTTTGCATTTTACTTAAGTTAACACTTGAGAGAAAGAACTTACCCTTTCCTATAAAGCACAATGCATGTTTACGGCACAAGAAAATCAGTGTAACTGTTGTCATTCATTTAAGTCAGCTGTCCCTGGATAAGCTAAGTGGATTCTAAAAAAATATCCCACATAGACTCAAACTGATACTGTTTGCTTCTGAGCATATGGTTAGTTTAGTCCTCTTCAGTAATAGATGGCATAGCAGTCAGGCTGGAGTTGGATTCTTATGGAAACAAGACTTCTGCAGTCAGGTGGCTTCTGTACCCACCTGTCCACGCCAGTCTCGCCTCAAGGCAATTTGGCTTTTCAACCGAAAGCTGATTTAGCTGATTCTGATCAGACTTGACAGAGGGGATAGTTGGCTAAAAATTTTACCTTCTTGCATATTTAATGAAAATAAATAACCTGTCAGGGGAAAGAAACTGTGCACAAATCCTGTGCCAAAGGAAAGGTGCCACATGTGACATGACTCTCGCTGCAACATGCCACAGCTGAAGAAGATGCATCAGACTGAGCTCTGATCGTTTTAAGGCACCAAAACAGAAAACAGTAACATAATGCCACACTTGCTGCTTAAGGAGCTACGTATTAATTAAAGTCATAGTAATTCTTCACTCATATAGCATCTTTTGCATTTTTTAAAAGTGCTGACTTCATATGCAAGGAACAGGACTTGGAGAAGAGAGTAACCAATACTGTCTTGGAATCAGTCAATAAACATGAAGTAAGTTTGTGACTGCCAAACACCTTTGCAAAATCTGAAGCAATAACTGCTTTTCACTCAATGTAGATGTCGCAGCAGGAATATCTGTTTGCCAAAAAGCAGGCTCCCCACCATGCCTGTGTCCAGCCAAACCCAGAAAGAGGGTTTGCTCTACATTTGCCTGGCACTTCCAGGAACTTAAGGGACGTCAATAACTCACTTCCACTGATTTTCAATATGTTGTCTGTGCTTTGCTTGTTACAAAAATTAACGTGTGCAGTCCATGTGCTAGTCCAAAACCATATACGGTGATAGCCAGCACTGGCTTCTAACCTCACCTTTAAAGAAATGTGCAGCCTTGAGTTTTTAACTGCTATTGCTCCCCAATTCCAGTACATATGTAGAGAGTTGGATCATCAGGAAGTGTCAGGAGAAACAAGGGAAGAATCATACTGCAAGGGCATCAGTTATCTGTTTTTTTCCTACCCTGAAACCTTGGGTAGCAGATTATCAACTCCATAGCAGACCAAACACAGAAAATATGAAAATGGTCTGACTTGATCAGTTTCCGGCATGTTGCATATTTTTATTTCAAACAAAACATGTAGATTTTTATTTAAATTAAAAAATATTCACAGTCTGGAGTGAACATAAAAATTCCCATACAATTAAAAAAATAAATAATTTTCAAATCTTAATTTAACAAGGCAAAATGGTAAATGTAAAATCTTTCCTAAATTATGTAGTTTTGAAAAAGTCCACATGAAAGTGGTAGGATCTCCAAAGCTCCAGCTACCAAATTTGTGGATGTCTCTGCTCAGTGGACTTCCCTTCAGCTTGCCTCCAGGGAGGTCCATTAAGGAAATACACATGGCAAATGGCAAACTGAAAGCACAGGGAGATGAGGAGGCAAAGAGACAGTAGGACACACTGGTGGGCAGGAATGCAAAGCAAAGAGAGTCATGAACCATCCACATCCTTTGCAGCTGGAACTGCCAGACGATCAGCATGTTCCTGTGGTACTTCCTTGTGGTTTTGCTCTAGAGACAACGATTAACTGACATCAATAAGTTTAGGAACAACAGCAATTGTCAAGCACACGTACTATTTTCCCAGAACTCAATGATGAATGACATTTGACTGGTATTAATGTCATACCATAAAAAAATCACCCCAAAAGCTGACCGCATTTTTTAGGTTATCTTCCTTATCTAAGAAATCATCACTATGTTACAACAGTACCTGCTAGAAAAACATAAGCACTTTTAAGGGCACATTTTCCTATGAATATATTTTTTTTTTGTATCAAAAACATAATTTCAAAAAGCTCCTTCATGCTTAAAACTGTGACTACTTTAAATGAATCATAAAAGTTAGTGGTTGTTGTACTGGCTTCTCAAGCTGTTATTTTGTGCCTCAAGACAAATTTAAAAGAAGCAGCACCAGTGTGCAATATCAACTTGTCTTCACTTACTGGGTTGCTTCATTTACATTCTCACAACAAGGAGGTGTGAAATGTTAAACAACCTGAAACATTTTTCTAACTTGCAGCAACTTTGTTTTGAATTATCCTCTGGTTAGCAGCATGATAAAAAGACTTCTTTATCTTAAAAGGATGTCAGGCACAGATAAAACAAAAAGGTTAAAAATACTACATCATACTACTAAACACAAAAATACTACTATACTCATATAAGTCCCAACATTTCATACATTTATAGAAAATCCAAAAATGCTGCAATAGGTAACTGAATGGCTCACTGTCATTAGAGCTCTTTTAAAAGAGCTTTATGATTTCTCAAGGTAGAAAAACCATAAGCAAATATAGAAGAAGAAATACATATGGAGTCACTCACCTTTTTTCAGTGTGTGCTAGGGAATTAAATAGAGTTCTAAAACATTATTTAGATACACAGGACTTCAGGTGAAAGCAAGCAAAAAATCTAAGAGAGGTGGTAGATGCCCCATCCCTGGAAACATTCAAGAGCAGGTTGGATGGGGCTCTCTAAGCAACCTGATCTAGGTGAAGATGTCCCTGCTCATTGCAGAGGGGTTGCACCAGATGACCTTTAAAGGTCCCTACCAACCCAAATTATTCTATGAAGCTGTCATTCTATATGGAAGACGTATGGAATCCTTTTATCTGGATTTTCTGGAATGTCTGTATCTCTGGTGAGACAAAAGGAGGAGCCTGGAACAGCCAGCATGATGACACTGCAGTTGGCTCATTAAAGGTTTGCAAGTACTGATCATTGCACAGTACAGAGCTGTTTGCAGTCATCAGGGATAAGATATGGTCTCTTGATAAATGCAAAGGCCAAAGTGAGTCTCTTTAGTGCATGTGCTGTGCAAGCCCAGCCAAGCTACTGGTTATTAAGCTCTGCCACAGGGCACAGCTACATAGTCCTTGGCTGCCTTACAGCAGACGCCCTGGAAAACACTAAGATCCAAACTGAGAGTATTACTAAGAATGCAGGAGTCTGAGTAAGAAAGGGTGAAAAACATGCTTACTTCTACAGTTCTGAAGCAGATTGCTCTTGCTCACCAAGAACCATGAACTTTTTCACATAATTTTGTTTTTCTGTAGAAGTAGGTAGAAGTAGGTGAACAAAAGTTAAGGCTGGAGGTCAGCTAGCCAAACTCCATTAACAGCTTCTAATGCTTTTAACCAGTATCCAACAATACTTACACTCTCTCTCTCCACCCTTTCTTTCAGCTCCCCAATTCTACTTTGTACTTGTAATACTGAGCTGTGCTTCTTAGAGCACCAACCAGAGGGAATAAACTAATTTCAGAGTGTCAGGCTCCCTCTGCGAATTCCTCATGAAAAATACAGCAAGAAATCTCTAGGAGTCTCACCTCCTTTCCACATGTTGGTCATGTGCAAAGAAAAAAGGAAAAGTGGAAAAGAAAGAATGGCTGGCTGGGAACTTTTAGCAAATATTTCTCCTGAAAAAATCATACCGATTCACAAGCATCAAAACTTTCATCCAAGGAAATGATTGATTTTCTTTCTGCTTCACAGGAATGTTGAGAAGTCCGCAAAGCACTTTGATTTCAGGTGAAAAGGTCCTCTTAGTGAAGTTAAGCTCTGTATATTAAAAAAAGTATCAAGGAGCCAAGACCGAAGCACAGTATTTATCTAAAATATATTCTTATATTTGATTTAGAAAACAGTGAACACCAATGCTTTGCTGCAATTTGGGATGGAATTTTTAAAATCCCACATTTTCACAAGACAAAGAATAGTCTCTGTCAGATCTGACTGCAAATCACCTCTTCTACACCGTGTTCTGGGAGTTTTGGGTATGACTATAATGCTAAAGACGAGGTGGCCAGGAAGCAGTCTTGGGTACCACACTCCTGGACACTTCAGCTGTTCAGCCTCCAGCTCTGTTTTGCTATTTGTCTTCGGGGACAGTTTGCTCCCACAACCCCTCATTTTTGGGGAAAAGTATATGAGGTGGATGAAGTGCCCACAGAACTGGCTCACGTGCTCCTTAAGAGGTCATAAAGCACGTGATTTAAGTTTTGTGCTACAAAAACCACCATGGGCTGCAAAATAGTTTTCTCATTCTTTTGGATAGTTTGGACAAAAAAACCCCATAAGGAGTATGTATAAGGACTATCACTTCATGCCCAGAAGAGATCCATGGCCATCTGTAAGACAGAATATATACAGCCCATCAACTCGGTGCAAGTTAGCTCTAAGTGATGCGGAAACAGGAAATCCTCCATCATTTCACCTCAAGATCAGGAGCTGCTACACTCAACAACATGTTTGTACATACGTTATGTATAAAAGCTCTAAGTCCACCTAAAGGGGGGTCTGCAGTTTGTTGGAATTGATTTATTTGCATTTACCACAAAAAACAGCCCAGCATATGCATTAAATAGCAGCTAAACATGCTCATGTTGCACTGGTGCACTTCTCCAGTGTATGGCTGCTAGATCAAAAGAAAAACATTACAGGAAGGGAGGGAAACCTTAAAACACAGTGGAAATGCCAAAGTTTTGAAAGGTACAGAGCAAGGGATGAACGTTCTTTCACATCAATATAATTTCCTAAAAACTATGGTGTATGGGTTTTAGAACACTATTTCCATAAAAATTATCACCTTAATTTTTAAAAATAAACCAAAAAATACCAAAGCAATTTACCCAAATTTTATTTTTTGGCTTTATATTTCCACTCTTTGCATCTCCAGTGTCACTTCATTTTTCTTCTCTTGGAAATTCAAGATGTTGTCTATGTTATTTACTGGAATTTTAGTGAATACATTTACTGTTATTAGTCTACTTAATTGGATTGCAAAATGTATTTTAAATAAAAGAAACTAAATAACCTAGTCTCAACTATTTAATACAATTTTGCAATATGTATATTTTTAATGGAGACTTTTTAATCTTAAGGTAAGGTTGTAAGGAAAAAAAATCACGTATGCAAAGGATTTTTAGAAGGGGGAATAAACAAGACTCAAAAGACCCTATATTAAAATAAATAAATAAATGAAGATACACAATAGGGAAAAATTCTAACTAACCATAAATTGAAATTATAGTAAACCAAACCTAGCATTCACATCACTACAGACTTCAAGACTGACTACCCAGATTTGAAGTAACTGCCATGACAACAGCAGACCAGCAGCTTAACAGCACCAAAAAACAAGCCTGGTTTCCCACACGGCCACACCTTGGTAGATATTTATTCATAGTTTCCAGAGAAAACCATGCCTGCACTAAGCCAAGGGTAGCTGATGCAGGATGAAGCACCTTATGCAGCTTCTCAAATGAAGCCAATAAAAGTGTGGCAGACCTCAAAAAACATATCTAAAGGAAGGCTAAAAGCAGATTCTGGGTTTCCTTCTAAAAGTGTTTAATAAATGGATTTTTTCCCCCTATGCCTTTAATCTCTACACATTTGTTCCAGGAAGCAATATTTTCAATATATGGATGTATGTGATTTTGTGCTCTGAGAATTGATAGATTTCTCATATTTCAAAGAAACCAATACTATACACTGCTGCACTTAATTTCTCCCAGGTGTGTCTCAATTACTACCCATAAGGTTTTTACTCCATTACTTACACACAAGGAATTAAGCACTTAACTGTATTTGATGCAATTAAAAATTATGTGTTCAATAGAATTTTAGTCTTCAAATATACAGAAATATTTTTTTGGATACTTTTACTTTTTAGTAATACAATTACAGTCAAACTGCATCCCTCTCCTAAAGAAAAATTCAAACCCAATTGTTAGGAGCCAAAAATTATCAGCAGTGAATAATTTCTGGAAGAAGCTGCTGGTTTCAGCCCTGTTTTCAATCGGCACCAGGCACCCAACTGCAGTACCACTAATTAACACACTTTTTAGCAGGCTGGTCATGCAAACCAGACTACACAAGCTGCAGAAACAAAACTCACTTTCAATAGCAGTGCCCCAGGATAAGGATATAGAAAACAGAAATTTGTGGAATTTAATGACAATGCTGAATCTAAATAACTACTCAGAGGTTATAGAGGACACTGACATTTCCAGGAATGTTCATGAGACATATTTCATATGTCTCAAAGTAATAATTATTGAAAGGAAAAAGACAAAAACAAAACCCACAAACAAACAAAAAACAGACAAAAAACCCACCCAGAGGAAAAAAAAAAAACAAAACCAAAAACCAAGGGGGGAAAAAAAAAGCAGAATCTCAAAATTATGAGGAAGTTCATCAGAACAAACACAATCATAAACATAACATAAATTGCACTATTTTTTTCCAAACAATTTTTTAACCAACTCTTGTAATTTTGCACTTTATGTGCCTGGAAAGTTGCACAAAACATGTTGCTTCAGGGCTGCACCTAATTATATTGGGCATCCAGAAATAGGTGCATCTGACTCATAATTTCTGCATGCCTTGCCAACCAATCAAACTGTAAGAAATGCAAACTATGCTTAAATTAAGCAATAAAACACTGCAAGCTGCAAGTTGTAACATATTAGCATGCACCACACTGCAAGGAAGAAGTCCACAACAGGAAACAATTTCAAAATATATTTGTACCCGGTACTGTTGAGAGTATCATCACAACTGTGACTTTACACAACTTGAGTCAGAGGACCAACTATTCCAAACTGAATGTTACAGAACAGGATTAAACATCAAATGAGGGTAAGTGCACTAAAGCAGTAATATCTTTAATTATCAAATGTTAGCTATCACCTTCTTAAGCCTTTATCAATGCAAAGTTTTTTCATTTGATAATTGTCCCTCTCTGTAGACAATCTTCCAGACAGAGTTAATTCCTTTAAGGATTGAAAACACAGAACTGGTATAAAACCTGACTTAACTGGCAGCTCATGCTGAGACTTTGTCATTTACCTTAAGCTAAAAGGGTGAGCTCAGGTAGTTTATTTTGCAGTGGTCCATGACAGGTGGGCAAGGGACCAGAGAGATGACCATAAAAAACCCACGTTTGTTCACTCAGAAACATCTTGAAGACAGCAGATGCAGCTGAGCTGTTTTATTTTACTCTTTCACAATACTATGCAGGCAAATTATATAAATGAACTGGACCAAATACGGTCCCAGAGATTTCAAAAGAAAATATATTTCATCATGAGAATAGCAGGGTATTTGTTTTCATGGCTCAAGGGTTTCATTAATAATTAGCAATTTACATAAAGTTGCTAGAAAATGCACAAAGCAAAACAGTAGATTAGTTCTCGGATATTCTCTGCTTAAAAGCTAAAAATTCATCATAAACATTGGAGAATGGCCTGAGAACTATAAAGCAATTACCGTCATTGATAGCCACTGCATACATAGGCAACAATGACAGCCATTAAAGGACAGTCCAATAAGCAATCCATGCCAATATTGAGAACTTTCCATTAACAGCTGCTGTTCCATAGCACCATTATAACCTTGCTAATCCAGTGTGAGGTCATTTTCTAAATGGGAAGTGATAAGTGTTATGTTTGAGTCGCAAAGAGTTCTTTTAGTTGATAGTTATGTGTCAAACAATGTGGTAATAAAGTCCAAGCAATGTGGCAACTTAACATGAACAGCATTATACCAATACAAGTGTGGTTTTAGATTGATAACCTGAAGAACAGTCTTCTTCCATGTTCATTGTGGAGCAAACTCTGCTATTAAGAACTGCTTTGTACAAAGGCTGCAAACATAATATACAACCAGCTGTCAAACTAAAATATGCTTAAGAGCTATTTGAAAAATTGAAGCATTACCTATTCATTTTAGATTAGAAACATATCCAGATCTGCACGCCTGCAAGAGAACAATCATTTTCAGAAATGAATAAAACTGTCTGTAGCAATAGGTTATTTTGTACCATATAATTTTCCAAACTCTATGGTTACTTTTGTAGCAGTACTTTAATGGCTACTTTTCAAGCCAAAGTATTTTACCACTTACAGTCTCTGCTACTTGTTGCAAATGATTAAAGCAAAGATCTAAACCCATTGTTTACAGTGCACTGTGATACATTGCAGTTACAGGTGATTTACCCTATAAAAAGTTCAAAAATAAGATAAAGCACCCTATTACTTTACGTGTATTTTGCTCGAGTAGGAGCTTCTGGATTAAGCCTGGAATTAAATGCTAGTAAACAGCTTTAGGATTTGGCCTACCATTTGTATCTGCTAAAGATTTCTCTATCCAAAAGTACTAGTGTTTGACTCAACAAAACATAAATCATGTACTCTGATTTTATTAATGGGGACAGCAATGTACATTAGCACTTTTATATACACATATATAGAAAGAGATATAGACATAGATATAGATGATATAGATATAAAGACCAACTTGCTTGGATGCATCAGAGAGTTTTCTGAAAGCCAAAACAGTGTGAGATGAATGCCAGGCTGGTGCTGTAATTTCAAAAGAAATAAATTATGATGCTAAAACCTGTGCTCATTTCACCCTCAACAATGTCCATGGGGTCCTCTTACAAGGGTGGCCATTAGTAATTCTTTAGGTTCCAGTTCCTTGGTCCTCTGAGGGAGAACTTGAGTTAATCAAAGAGCACAGAAGTAGAAAAAGATCATTAGCCCCTTAAGAAACCAACTGGGCAGAAGCAAAAGAAGAAAAAATTGACTGTCAGTGTAGCTAAAAAGCCACTCAGATGGAAGTCTAACTTCTTAATTTTGAGTGGTATTTTAGAAAACATCTGCAATTAGCGAAGAAGAAAAACCAGCTTTTTTCACCTTGCCATTGGGAATAGAATCTAGAAACACCTCAGACTCATAAGCTTGTCACAACTCTCCGCATGAAAAAAGAAAAAAAATTCAATGGGTTTTGCTAGGGGTTTTTTGTGTTTTTGATTTCTTTTTCTCCTCAGGATACAAGAGCTGATAGTCTCATTTGCTTTGCCTTTGGGGAAGACAAAGAGACCCAGTGTACTCAGACTACCTAGACACCTACCTCTCTTAATATATATCAATTTTAAATGCCTGTCATCCAGAGATTAGTTGGTAAGAGAGAATAACTATTTAAGACACTTAGTTGCAAAGATCTGAATTGCTGTTCCATCCTAAGTCACAAGCAAAAATATTATTTTTCACTCCTCTTTTTGAAGCACTTGCATAAAATTTATACACAGTTTTAGAGGTTTGGTAGAATGTCCCAAAAGACACAGTGATGATATCACAGCCACATGATCAGCTGAAAATAATAAAACTGGTTTTAAATTAATTTAACTCTGGAGAAGCAGCTTCATAAAAACATACCTTAAAATGAACAAACTACTCCAGTTCATGTGTACCTTTCTAAAAGTCTGTCAAGCCCTAGGATTTTGACAGTTATCTATTTAAAATGAACCATGAGACTGACTTCACTATGTTCTCCAATGGTATCCCATTGACTGTTTTCCCCATATTCTTACCAGTCTCTATCAGCCACTTAATCTGACAAGCTTTTTAGCTCCCAGCTTCAGAGAAAGTTGTAAAATTAGGTGTATTTTTACCACCATTAATTCATCTGCATCCTGGTTTCCCTGTCACGCACTAAGAAGCTGTCTTGCCATTCTGCTTGTTCTTCCACCAGCCATCCATTTCTCTAACTCAGTACCTTCAGACAAATAATGCAGGAAGAAGATTCTTATCAACCATGTGATATTTAATAGTCATAAAATTGTTATACAGTGAAATTACCAGCTAACATAACACCTCAGCATCTGCCAAAATAAATGTCACTTTCAAAAAGTGACTGGAAAAAAAACACATCATAGTTTTAGTTACAGATTTACTGAAGCTGGGTTTAGTTGCAGTAAATTAGAAATGCATCCCTGTTAGTCTACTGCTGACAGTAGTTTACCGGTGAATGAACAGCATTTCTATCATATGCTGCTGAGGCTGTCAGACCCAGCAAAAAGGAACAGTTTCACTTGGTTGTTTTGGTTTTTTTCCCCACTTAATGAATCATGCAGAGATGACTTTCTGGTTTTATTGTTTACATATAAATGTAATTTTAAAAATTAACTAGACATATACTTTTTACAGCTAATGAAATTTAAGATAAGTAACTTTCTCCCCTGCTGAGGGGCGGGTGTTATCAGCCACAGGGATGAGCACTCAGAGCATACTGATGAGTCCAAACAGAAGGAGGTAGCATTGTGCCATTGTGTTGCCTTTACATATGATTCCAAGAGAGGAGACAGATTTATTTTGTGAAGATTTGTCACTGTTTGCATAGCATCTAAGGCACCTAAGACACTGACAGATAGCTAGACAGATAACTAGAACACCCAAGAACATAATGAATACAAATACATGGATTATTTAATAATGGACTTGTATACTCTGCATTTGTTACATGAAAGAATTTGTGGATTAGTAAACAACATCCTCCAGAACTGTAACTCTATGTGCCATCATTTTTATGAGGTATTCTAACAATTTTTTAGTATTTTTTATTAATTGCTGGTTTTAGTCAAATTAGCATAATGATATTTTAGAACATGAAACCAGCAATTCCCAGGGCTAGACTGCAAGATACCAGTTCTATCCTCCTGCCAGAAAACAGTATGAACTGTATGTGCAGTGATTTGTTGCAGCCACCTGCACACCCTCTAGAGGTAGGCAAGGCAGCCCTCAGTTTAAAATTAATCCACAGATCCATACTTGGAACAGCATAACCTGCCAACATCACATATCCATTACAGTATGCCTCACGTTTAAAGACAAGGCCAAAAGACAGAGCTTTATTATTGAGCCATCTCTAAATACTGACTACTGCAGATGCCCTGTGGGTTCATAAGACATGACTCTGTAATACACACTGGACTGTGATAAAGCCAGTCACTGGTTCATTGCAGGATGCTAAATACAGGTATTGGGAGATGAATGTGTCTCCCTAATAGACTTAGCCCATTTCCAATACCAAAACACACTTCAGATCTTTGGACTCGCTCTTCTGTAAGTGACTTCAAAATCTTTATGACTGTTCAGATTTTCATCCAGGATCATTTTCATTTAAGATTTGGCTCTTTTATTACTCAAGACAGTGAAGAATACAATTTTGCCATGGATTAATAAACCTGAAAAACACTATCAAAATTTCACAGAATCATATTTCTTAAATACTTAGCACTTTGCTAGTTATTTTTATCTTCCAGATACAGATTGTATCTGAAATGTCACTGTATTTTCTTAACATATCTGAGTTTTCATGTACTATCCATTATGTTAATCATAAATAACTCCTAAAGTTGGTGATAAAGGCAAGCCAATAAAATGCTATGACCTTTCATTGTGGTGACATAATTTACAGATATGGGCAGAAGAAAAAGTCCTGGAGAGCACAAACATACAAAGGATTTCTCCAAGTAAATACTTCTGACACTGGTGTGGCATCATGCTTCAGTTTGGTACAGCTACTTCAGCTCCCACTTTCCCATTAATGAACAGCAGCAATAACATTTAATCTAATATTATCATACTCTTAGATGTCTTTTACATTTAATGGGTATCATTAATTCACCTATGGTTTCAAGGAGAAATTCCCTGAACAGGAATAAGACTGACTGAATTCCTTTCTGCTGAAAACGTCCCTGAGGACTGTATTTCTCACCAAGCTTCTGAATACTGAGGGGCATTTCAGATGCATCTGCCCAGGTTTTCCTTAAAGTGTAGCTGTAGCCAAGCTGGAGGTCAGAGACTGGACTGCATCTTGCTGTCCAGCCGCATCCCTTCCCATCAAATGACCTGCAAGAGCAGCTAAAAAGTGACCTAAGCTCCAGCAAAGAGTGGATGCAGATGGGAATAAACTAGCCGAGGCCCCGCTTCAGCAAGAAGACTTACATGAATATTTACCAAAGGAAAAGCAATCAGAAACACAATCAGGCAGTGAATAAAATTTTCATATGATATTACTGACTATTTCCTCAGGTCTGCATACAGGATTGCAAGCTCAGTGAAAGAAAGTTGTAAAGATCAATACCATATTTTATTTATATATAAATCCAATAAATTGACTTACACTGTTACTTCAGCTCTCTTTCTACAGAAAGTAGAAAATAAAAGGGAAAAAATATTAAAAAGTTATCATTAATAGAAAACAAACACATTTCTAACCTGAAAGTAATATACAGTATCAGTCAAGTACTGTTACAGTCAAGTAGACATTCATAAATTCTGCTTCACTTCAATGATTTTGTTCCCACGTAGATAACTTCTGCCTCTGCAATTCCACAAATGCTCTCACTGTAACTTTCCTTATATTATATTTCCAAACAGCAAAATCTCATGCAGAGTGTCCAGACATACATAATGTAGTAGCATCAAAGATTTCAGATTAGGCTTTCCTCTCCCCTTAGAAGAATTTCTCAAGTATAACTTCAGAAGCTTTACAAAATGTCTCTAATTCAGATGGATTGTTGTTGTCATTCCTGATGAAAGACAGAGCTTTTATCAATGATCAGTTTGATGATTTCTAGTAATTACTATGGAAGTGCCTAAAGTATTAATAACACCACTAAAAAATACAAGCATTTTCAGGATGAAAATCGAAATTCCTTCCAAAGAATTCCATAATTCAGCACCATCACCTGCCTCATCACATGCTACAATAACTTCTCATTCTAATTCTAATACCCCATCCAGCAAACAGATTATTTGCAGAAGACAAATCACAAGTTTAGTCAGCAGTCAGTGTGACCTATGAGGAAGGCTAACTTCTTTCCAGACAGTATCTCCAACCACCAAATTAAATCTATTGTTTCTAAGCCTAAGGGGAAAGAAATACATCTGCTGGAACAAACTATTGTAGTATATAAAAATTTACAACAGCCACAGATCTTGGTAAAGCTGTTCCACTTGTATTCTAAATTTTGCTTCATCTTTAGTCTACAGATACAGCTGGGACACAACAGAGACAAAAATCCACAGATTAAATAACTGGAAGCTGAACAAATCACTTGAGAGCATGCATACTGACTGCAACTAACCATACTTGCACAGAAGTGTGATGGACCTTCCTTGAAAAAGCAACATTTAAGTAACATTTCTACTGAAAACAAGTAGGTGTGCTCAAAGGCATGAAAGAAGGATGTTGAAAGAAGATTCTCCTGAGGTGGAGGTCAGTCTCTTCTTCCAGGTAACAAGCAATAGAGTAAGAGGAAATTGCACCAGGGAGGTTTAGACTGGATGGTAGGAAAATTTTCTTCATAGAAAGGGTTGTCAAGCATTGGAACAGGATGCTCAGGGAAGTGGCTGAGTCCCCATCCCTATAGGTATTTAAAAGACATGTGGCAAGTAAGGCACTTTGGGATGTGATATCGTGGTGGACTTGGCAGTGTTAGATTTGCAGCTGGACTCAATGGCCTTTTCCAGCCTAAACGATTCTGCATCACAACTACACTTCAGAAGGCTCTGAGAGACAGGTCTAAGAAAAACCCTCCAACTGCCAGCACATGCTCTTCCTTCCTCCCTCCCCATTGCACAGATTGCTGCAAGCAGCTCATTCACACATAGCTTTACATTTCCTGCCACCTATACACATCCTTTTGCATGGAGCTGCAAAGAGCAAGACTGTGCTCCTTCCCATGGCAATGGTTCCTCTGGTATAAGTGAATAAACCTGACTCTACAGACAAATATCAACTGCACAGAGATGAAAACAGAAAAAGAGACTTCTCTCCTCATAACGAATTTAGAGACTATGTCTAACCCCAGTCAGCATAACTTTCTTGGATGCAAAAGAGTTTTTCAAGCTTGTAAGTTTAATGCGTAGTTTTCCAGAACCATCGCAATTCCTCTTCTCTGGTGCTGGGCCACCTGAAGGGAAAAGGACATCATCTGCTCACTGCCTGTAGTGCAGACATCACTTCAGCCTCACCACGCCAGCTTCAACTGAGCCATCCTGAGCCATCACCCATCATTTCTCCTATGACATGGTAGTTTTACCATTGAAAAAATCCAGTTATTGATCCAGACTTGTCTCCCAGGGAGACTGACCTACATTTTCAAACTCACTACCAAAGATCAGTGCCTGTCCACCCTCACTGCTACAGAAATGCATCCAAAACAATATTTCATCTTAATTTTAAAAAAAAAGGGCTTCTCAAGCATGTCAGGACTCTTATGTATATTCAGAAAGGCCCCAGCAGTAACTTTTAAGTGCACTCCTGTCACTTGAGCTTGGAAGATTTGTGCATTTGTTTCTAATGGGTAATTTTCAGATACCATGGTTATGGATGAGCTTAAACCACATAAAGCAATTAAATATAATGCTGCAAGAGAATTTAGATGCTATTTTTGACTGAATGACCTCAAAAGAGTGTGTGCAGATGCTCTAATCTATGACACTAGTGAACTAGGGAGGTGTCTGAATGTGCTCCGTAACAATTTTTTCTTTTCAGAGCAGAAAGTTTCTACTCTCTTCATTTGGTTATACTTGACTCCTGGCACCAGTCTGCTGCTTCCATATGATATCAGGTATGACTACAAAAAAAGAATTAAAACACTACAGAAATCTCAAAAGGCATAATATGTTTGCTTTGTTGAACTACGTCTCAAAGCAAGAAGGAAGCCAAGACAAACAGGAATATATTGCTTAAATCAAGATGTGGACAGGTACAGAACTTCCTTTCTTCATTATTTCTAATCAGTTTAAGAGCATGATTCATTTGTTAAACTTCATTCTATACAAGTGGGGAGAAAAAAGTGAATTACCCATTCAATGCACAACAGAATAATGAAAGGAAGCTGCAGGTACTCCATGCTTTCAAAAATTATTCACTCTTCAAGAAAATGCTTAGAGACATATTTATATCCACCTCTGTTAAGGAAAATACACATTTATGTTTGAAGATATTCTTGGATAAGGGCCAAAAGAAAATTTCAGATATGCCTGGATGGAGGACTCTGTCCACCTCTGAATCACTGGACCAGACTGCAGATATTAAGAAGTAATCACATAGTCTTTCAAGCAGAAGACACTCTGAGACTACACTTCAGTGCCCAAAATGATGAACGTTTTGCTGAGCTTCCTGTAATGCAATTACACTGCACCTCAGACAGCTATCACAAGAAAAATCTAATGCTCAACAGAAAATTGAAAATATTTCTTGATTAGGTGCAGCTGACCTATAAGACAGCCTTTGAACTTTTAATTAATATCTTTAAAGGAAGGAGTTTTTTGCACGAGCATGCAACTCTTTAAAATTACTTTGCAATTGATAAACTGTACAGCTGACAGATTTTCTATCTTAACTGACCTGTAGTGGCTATCCCTTGGGTAATCTACATCTGCTCTCTTACAGGAAATCTGTAAAGCAAACTTAAAAAAAAAAACCCAAAACTCTCAGAGAAAACAAGAAAGGAGAAAAAATTATGAGTTTCCCCAAACACAGTATAGTTTATACAACACATGTTTACAAGTGACTCTCAATACATCAGCACTAATTAAAACAGCCAAGAATGCAAGCTCTGTTGTGTTAATGGTTTGCAATGGGAAAAAGCAACATTTATTGTGAAACAAACATCTGCCTAATTAGGAATAATGTAGCAAATTATGTCTACTATGTTCAAGATTTTTGTTAGATAGTATTATTTATACTTTCTACTCTATCTTTTCTGTCTCTAAGCAGAAGACTTTCTTTTTCTTCAATTTAAATCAGTTAGAAATTTCATTAATGTTCATTCATTTGTGTTAATGAAAATATGAACCATATAAGAATGTTAAATACTTGGCAAATAGGTTTTACCTTTGAGTTATTATGAAACAACTGCCTTACCACAATGAGACTTATTTGCAAAGTCAGGAATTTGCATTGTCTAGGAATAAAAGTTTTTCCTTCTATATATTTTCTCCATTAAAAAAAAAAAAAAGTAACAAACCAGGTGCTTTTACTTTCCACTGAAACAATTGTGAAAAATGTCACCCCATTTTTATGAGTATTGATAAGCATATTAATGATGTTTATTTTCACATATAGGGAAACACTATTAATGACTGAATAATCATTAGCATTCCATTTCATTGATGCTAGAAATTATTTGAAATTATTGCAAGAATATTAGTTCAATTGTACTTTAATCCAATTCAGGAAACTTAATTAAGATACAAACAATAATAAACCAGGGTGAATAGCTATTAAAAATATAGTCAGACTTAGAACACGGAAAGAGCATCAAGTCTGAACAGATATGACTTATTTTTGATAAAAAGTTGAACAGCACAGGAACTTGAAAAAGTACTGAGGTGAAGAAAGGTGTCTGGGTCACTATGATATTGTCTAGAGCCTACTTTCAAAATCTGTCGCACAAATATTGTCTCACAGGTAATTAAATCTTTATAAATTCTTTCTTGCATCAACTAAAACACCTACTCTTTTGAGAACACATATTTAATGTCATATTTGAAATGAATGTATCATCCAACCCCTGGATAAAATCTGTAATTTTGGGCAAGTTCTTTCATCATATGAGATCACAGAAAGTTCCTCAAGAGTCCTCACATCATACAAGACACTCAAAAAGACAAGAGATGTCAGGCCCTAGACTGGCACACCAAGAAAAATAGATCTAACACAGGAATCTCATTGTCAAATACTATGCTAATTGTATGGTGTTTGCATGAGGGGAAAAAATTATGGCGAAACTATGATGATTATAAAGAAAACTCTTAACTCACGTCTTGCTTTAAGATGGAGAAGATCGTGCTCACAAAGGTTGTACTTTTACTTGAAACACAAACAACTAACCTAAGATACTGCCTACCTTTCTAAACAAAATTCCTAATTCCATTTGAGAAATAAACCTTATGAAAATAGAAGAAAGTCCACATGCACGAACTTGTCCCAGTCCAGGTCTTGGTGACTCTCTCTCAAAGAAGGCCTTTTGTAATCCTCTTTGTAGAAGGTTGTGGATCAGTTTTGATTTTTATGGCAAATTAGTTGCTTCCCCTGGATCACTACTCTTGAGTAAGGCCAGTACAAATGAGAAAACTTAGCAAACCAAGCATCAAAAAACAAAATGTGATACATTATTTTACTAAAGTAAGCACAAATATTCCTAATACTTAGCTGCTGGAAATCGTGAGGTGGACAATAGCACTCCAACAAAAAGAAAAAAAAAAAAACAACAGAAAAACCCAAGTGAAAAATAGAAGCTAGATGTTATTTATTGCCCATGACAGGGTTCTAGGAGAGCAACACCAGGAGAGAGGAGGAATGAAGTGTGGCTGAGCATTTAGTTTTCTCTGCCAATCACAAAGCAACTGCAAGTGGGTTTAAAAATTGTTGCATCTCCACTGCTCTGATCAGTACATAGCAACTGAGATAGCACAAGAAAACTCTGTGTGAACATAAACACCTATGAAGTCCAATTAAGAGAAAAGCAGATATCTATAGTTGGTGCAGATTAATCCCATGATCCATACAGGCTGGAAAACCACTGATTGGGCGGCAGGCCTGGGAAAAAGGGCCTTGGCATTCCAGCAGACACAGCAGATTGAGTACAAGCCAACAGCATGCCCTCATCAGAAATAACGCAAGCAACATACAACTACATTAGAAGAGTGAGACTGGCAGGCTGAAGAAAATTTTCTCATATATGCAGCATGGCCTCACACCATGGTAGCCAGTTGTGAACTCTCCCAGCTGAACAGGGATATGCAAAAGAAGGAGGAGATGCTGAGATACTCAGGAGCTTTGTGCTTTTGTCTTACATGGAGCAGTTGATGGACCTGAGCATGGTTGGTTTGGCAAGAGGGAAATTAAACAGGTGACCTAGTAGCAGCCTACAGCTATCTGAAAGAAAATCACAACAATGAAGAAGCCAGAATCTAACCAGTGACAGAAAACACATAAGGGGACAACGACCATGAATTGCCACTTGGGAGGTTCAGGCCACCTCTTCCCTTCTTCCCTTCCCATGCAAAACTGCCTCTTTTTTCAACAGGCAGCTGTTGCAGACCTGCAGATTACCCAGCAAGGTGGTGGAACCTCCATCCAATGAAGTATAAGACCTATCTGGACAAAGCCAATCTGACATGACTGGGAAGAGTGTGACCTTCCAGTTGGACTAGGTAACTTCCTAAGGTTCCTTCAGAACAATGTGCAGGTGAGAAATATGCACATATATAGAATCACAAACTGCTTCAGATGCAGCAGATTGCTGCAGATTTACACTGAAGTGCATCTAAATATCCGCTATTATTCATTGTCCCTGAAAGAAAGTGCCTACTAAAGTTTAGGTACTACAGTTAAAGAGTTTTACATTTTTATTTTCTTAATACCTAATAAGATTTGATTTGCCATGCATTTATGTTGTTAACCTTTTTATTTGTAAATATTATGTTGGTGTTTGTAAAAACATACAGGAATATATTGTTACAACAACCTCAGACCCTAACACTGAAATGGTGCCTGAAAAAATGGAAGAGCTACCCACGTAAAGCTACCCACAGAGCACCTGGAACTAGTTCATTAGATGCCTTAAGATGGATAAAAGAAATAGATAAAATAAATTCCCCTACTTTCAATAGTATGAGAAAAAGCAAGTACTTAGGCTGTTGTATGTTACTGGTTTTCTAATCAGAATGTGGAACCCCCATAATTATACAAAGAGCACAGTATGATGCAGTGCTGTTAGCTCACATGCAAAGACCTGCTGTTCAATATCCATCTTGCTTTCTGGCAGATCTGGAAAGCTAAACCAGCTAGTTAAATCTTTGACAGCATCACTAGATTTTTTCCAGAAATAATTTTTCATTCTCTTTCCATCAATAACGCAAAAGACAAGAAGAACATCATATAGGCTCTGAGAATTCATCTATAACTGTATCTTATCTTCAGCAGTGGCCAACAGAGGATGCCTGTGAAAACCTCTCAATACAGGTCATGCAAAGTTCCACTGCTCTTGTGCACACATCCAGATCTGTGATTTGGGATTCAGAAGCTTCCAGAGCAAAAGGTGTTGGCATTGTAAAGAGAAGGACATCCCCACAACAAATGTTAAAGACTTCTGCATGGAATATATTACAAAGAAGTCAGTAAGAAACAGAAACTTTATTATTCCTGAAATAAATCCAACATGTTAAATTAGGAAACTTATGCAACTAATTATATCCTACTAGTATAAACAGTATCAAACAGCAGTATTTTTTTGCTGAACATCTCATGCCATCTCATTTTCAGAATGCCAGTTAAGAGCAAAAATAATACAAAACCCTTATGACACATGAAGATGAAACCCAGAGTTAAATTTGTAACCAACCTGGAATTCCCCTTTGATCATTCTAAGGTAGTGGCTATACATTTTTATCACACCAAACAACCCAAAATAACCTAAATAAATTGCAACAGCAATAATAGAAAGAAATCCTATGATGTCCCAAGATGATGCTTTTGAAAAGTTATAGTATCTCAGCATTTTAACATAAGCACATGTGTTAAATGTGCACATGCCTCATGTGTAGGTGATGTGGTGTGGCATAAATATTTTACTAGCAGGAGTTTAAGTTACTGACTCATTACGCACAAATGGTAGAACGTTCTTTTCTGATTTTATAAGTGTTCACATTTTGGAGCTCCTGAATGATTAAGAACAGAAAACTGTGGTATCTGAAAAGCAGATTTTCAAAAACCTGCAGGAAAGATCTTAGATTTTAACAGGGCTTCCATATAAAGAGCTACTGAGGTGCACAAAAAGGAGTCAAGAAACATGTCTTTTATGTCTTGGCTTCCCAGCACAACTTTATTGGAGTCAAAGGCCTTTGCTCAAGAGTAAATCCTTCCTCTAGTAGCAGAAGTTTGCAGAATAGCTGTCTTTTCTAGCATTTGGCAAGTTTGTATTTACAAATAAACCAACCAATTGACTTCTGAATGTAGGTCACAATGCTCATTCCTTAGGTGGCTGGCCTATTTTTCTCTTATTTGAAAGGGCAAAAAGAAAAAAGAACAAACTGGGCATAATTCTCAACTCCAAAATGTTTTCCCCTATGGGAATGATAAATGACAGTAACACTGCAGGAATTGTTTCTATTTGTAACTAATGTAAATTCCCTAGTTCTTATTTAAAAAAACAAACATACAAACCTAAATAAACTTCGCGATCAAAGACTTTAAACTGAAACTCCCTAACCACCCTTGCATTACTTCAACCTGCAGACGGGAGTGAGGTTTCAGGAGACCAATGATCTACTCAAAAGGTCTCACCCCAGATAGCCCATTCCTGTAACAGAAATAGTACAGAGCTGTAATAGGCTCCACTGCAGTCAAGAATAGCTTAGCAGTGGTAGGAGCAGATATCTCATGTGCTTGGTAATGTCTTTGCAACTCTAAGCTACTTGTCTCAAAACTTTTTTTTTTTATTATTATTTTTTTTATTTTTTTTTTTAATTCTGTAAGAGAGTCTGTTTTCCAAAATGTAATTGTATTTGATCAGGTGGCTGGAAAAAAAACCAGCCTGAAACATGAAAACATTATCTGACTATCTGACTATGATTAAATCAGAATTATAAAAATACGTTAAAATAATTTATAGAGTGACAATAAGGTTGGCTGTCAAACTGAAATCCAATGGAACTTCAAATGCACCTTAAACACTGTAGCAGTGACAGATCCATAAAAGTAATACTATTACTAGGTGCCTTTATATTACAGTAACATTTCAAGCTCTTTCACACAGATCTGCTCAGATAAAAGATGTGATGTTGGCATTTATAGCTGCCAAAATTGCCATTTGCAATTAAAAATTAAAACTGGCGCTCTTTCTATGCAGGCAATTACCTAAACACAGCTGGCAATCTTCCTTGTTTACAGTGCTGCTGTGTCATGACTCCACTCTGTTTGGAAATTTACTCCCTTTTTTTCTTTTTTTAGGTTTAAACTTGTCAACCGTATTTCCAGCTTTTCTAGTTTTAAAGATTTTCGTCATGATCTCAAAGAGAAAGGTCCAAAACTGCAATTTACAAATGCTATATGGCAACTTCAGGCACTGCAGTGAGGTAATTCCTAGTACGTATTTTGAAGATCCTTGCAACATCAATTTACATCCATCTAGGCAACAGGATAACACCTGTAAGAATCCCAAACAGCAAAATGTACCAAATAAATGTCCTCCAAGAAGAAAGTTTAGGGTGCAAGAGTTGATTTTCAGAGTGAAACAGAGAGAATGGGCAGATCCCCTCAGCGGACAAAAATCCTTTCACTGAATAATATGTAACACTGTTTCTACTGCTTGTTATCTATAGTAATTGTGATCTACTAAATAAACCTATCCACAGAGTATTTCATTAATCAGATTGCCGTGTTTTTGGCAAAATATTTTTTCACTAACAAAAACTTGTATTAAAGTAGGATTTTGGGTTTCCCCTGCTGGTGAGAGAGGAGCACTCTTTATGCTGTCAAACAGCTTTTAGCGAACAGTTGCTTTTTTAGCAAAGCTGCTGCAACTGCGAGCTTGATTTCCACGACTATCATGGAACAAATACTATTACCTACAGCATATCAATTAAATCTTCTGATTAATTTATGATATATTTTCTGTAGTCAGACACAGCAATACTATGTATCATATGCCCAATACAGCAATGCCTGATTTCCTTTCTCTGTAGTCAATTTTCATCTACCAATGTGATCCATTGCCATGACTCCTTGCTAGACTGTATTGCATGCTTTGCTCAGCCATCCAAAAGGATTTTGAGTCGGGCCTTTCCCTCGAATATTACAATAACCATAAAAATAGGGGATTGCTAATGAACTGAGGAACAGGGCTGACCCTAAAGATACTGCAAGCAGTGACAGCCACAGGTTCCCCACCACAGCTCTCCCAGGCAAGCCTCTTGAAGTTAAAGCAGCAGAAGTTTCGCAGCGCGGTGACAGTACCGCTCTCCGCTGAGCGATGCGACGGAAAATGTATTTCCATCGTGGGCTCTTTCAGAGTGAGTGCGACAGGAACCGCCGCTTGCTAAAATGAAAAGCGCAGCAGCGGCTGGCACGGGCGGGGAGGCCGCGCTGCCTCGGCCGGTCCCCGGGCGGCAGGTGGGCGCACCTGGGGAGAGCATCCCGCGGCGCCGCGCACCAGCGGCGGGCACACGCGTGGGAAAGAGCCGTCACCCGCACTCCCTGCGAGGCGGGGACCAGGCGCGCCCGGAAAACACGCTGGAGGCAGAACCGAGCGCTGCGGCTCCGCGGCGGTAACTTTTCAAATCACGCAGCGCTCGGTGTCCGCGAGGCAGGACGCACGCTGCGGGTACCGCCAGCGCACCCACTGCGCCCCAGCGCCGCGGGGAGGGCCCCGCCGGCCGCCGGCAGCCCTCGCCCCGTCTAACCTCGAGGCCGGCGTGTGGCATCAGGGGGAGCGCCGCGCAGCCCCCTCGGGCGCCTGGGAAAGCAGCGAGCATCTGGTCCCCGCCGTGCTCCCCTCCAGCTCCGTCAGCCGGTTGAACCGAGCATCCCCCCATCACCTCCCACCCAGGGCTGCGCGGAGTTTTCCGCCACCCGCAGAGCCTCGCGCCGCAGGTGGCAGCGGCTCCACTGCCTCCGCTGACGCCTCCCGGCCACTTTCGGCACGACTCGTGGGGGACTTGTCCTCCCCGCGGACCGGCGCTGAGTGATGCCCGGGGAGCGGAGGGGCAGGAGGGAAGGAGCGCGCCCCTCGGTGCGGCGCGGCTCTGCTAGGAACAGGTGCGGACGCCGGCCCGGGGGACGGACGGGAGGGGCCGGGACGGGACGGGAGAAGGGAGCGGATCGGTACTCACACGAAGGCGTGATAAACGAAGGCCCATCCGCGGGGCCGCTCCAGCACGTTGTACAGGTAGTTCTGCAGCCGGCGGTACTTGGCGTTCCTGCGGCAGCTCGGCCCGCTGCTGTACGACAGCGGCTTCCCCAACAGGCTCATGCGGGCGCCGTGCTTCCCGCGGCGGCCCTCCCGCAGCCCGGCGGGGGCGGCCGCG